>QODF01000072.1:2083435-2215681 GCA_024372805.1 Oostethus manadensis
AAGCGTGTGCAGGCAGGCTGGAATGGGTGGAGAAAAGTGTCGGGTGTGATGTGTGATAGAAGAGTTTCAGCTAAAATGAAAGGAAAGGTGTACAAAACTGTGGTGAGACCAGCGATGTTGTTTGGTTTAGAGACAGTGCCGCTGAGGAAAAGACAGGAGGCAGAGCTGGAGGTAGCAGAGATGAAGATGCTGAGGTTCTCTTTGGGTGTGACCAGGATGGACAGGATCAGGAATGAGCACATCAGAGGGACAGCACATGTTAGAGGTTTTGGAGATAAAGTCAGAGAGGCCAGACTGAGATGGTTCGGACATGTCCAGAGGAGAGATAGTGAATATATTGGTAGAAGGATGCTGAGTTTTGAATTGCCAGGCAGGAGGCCTAGAGGAAGACCAAAGAGGAGGTTTATGGATGTAGTGAAAGAGGACATGAAGGTAGTTGGTGCAAGAGAAGAGGATACAAAAGACAGAGTTAGATGGAGGCAATTGATTCGCTGTGGCGCCCCCTGAAGGGATAAGCCGAAAGGAAAAGAAGAAGAAAAAGATTAGGATGCAAATGATAAAAACATGTGTGTAATATATAACATGGGTATGATATACAGTACTGTACATGTATACATAGCAAAAATAAATACAATATTGGTTATTTGGACCAATGTATGTGTATCTTCCTGAGAGCCAATATAGGTGTTCGTAGCCACTTTGGAGGATATTAGGACTGCTTCTAGCAGGGTATGGGATGAATTGGCCCTGTAATCAGGACAATGTAGGTCGGATAAAGATCACCATTCGCACTTCTCGAGCAGGACACACTCCTTTGAAGGGAAGGCTTTCAGGAAGACACATAAGTCAACACCTATTGTTTTTAGATACTCTAAACTCTAATTTGAATGTCCACAAAACCCAACAACCCATCCCAAAAGAACAAAGCCAAGATACAATACACGTTCACACCAGGACTCAGACCAAAATGGAGCCGAGTTCGGATGAGCTACAGCAGGGGTAGGGAACGTATGGCTCGGGAGCCAGAGGCTTTTTTGATGACCACATATGATTCTCAGAAGTTTAACATAACATTTATTTTAATTGTTTTTTCTTAAAATATATGTAACATATCTTGCAGTCTGCGTAATTTATTTGGCCACTGCACAATAAAACAGCTAACATTGAAAAATGAGCAGTAATTTTACAAAAGTCAAAATATTAGGAGAAAAAAGTTGTAATCTAACCAATAAAAAGTTGTTATCTTTGGAAAATCAGGTTGTGGAAAAGGTTGTAATATTAGGAGAATAAAGTGAAAATATTACAGGATAAAGTCTTAACTATGAGAACAGTTGAAAAAATTGAAAAATAAAAAAACAGCAGAAATTCAAAAAAAATACTAATAACTGTAATAACAAGTTGAAAATAAAAATATGAAGAGAAAAAAGTTATAATTTTATGAGAATAAAGGTTTAATTTGAGTCAAAACAATGTCAGTTTAGTAATTCATTTTTTAATGTGACAATATTAAGAAACAAACAAAACAGCATAAAGTTGTAGGTTTTGCAATATTAGGTTGGGGAAAAAATAATTTGGGAATAAAGTTAAAATATTATGGGAATAAAGTCCTAATATAACAATTAAAAATATATTTTTTGTTTTTATAATGTATTGTGTAATTTTTTTCTGACATTTTAAAGTAAAACATGACAGTGGTAAAAATAACACTTAAAATATAAAACCTCTGCATTTTAATACATCCAATTCAAAGCGTTATTATTTTCTAAAACTGTCGGCACACATTTAGTTGTATTTGAAAACATGTGTTGTTTATGGCTCTCTTAGCCCAAAAGGTTCCCGAGCCCTGGTCTACAGCAAACAAAGACCCCCTTTGCTTGAGCGCAGGGCTGGTCATAAGACAAATATAAATGGGATTCTAGGAGCGGACAGAGGAAGACATCCTGGAATTGAGCCAAGAAGAAGACATGTTGTCCTTTTCAGAACGGCCACCTGAAGTTGTCTTTTTGCTTCAATCAATCACACTGTAGCATAAATCGATGACGATGAATCTGAATCAGACACAGGCTTGGTGTATTTTGTTCTGACAATCTAAAAGGTCCTGCGCTAACAGCCCCTCGGGCCTCACTTTGGAGACCCGAGCATTACACTCACATTTTAACATCATGCTAAGTCAGCCTATTCGCTGAAGAAAAACAAAATGGCCAAACTTACACATACCACATCTGTAGTTGACTGACAGATAGTTGTCACAGCTTCAGGCTGAAGTTTAGGACGTGTAGCAAAGCCTCATTTATTTTGCCCACCTGTCCCGGAGTGGGCTCATCTAGCTCTGGGCAAGGTGGCATCATGCCCATGAGGAGGAAGACCATTTGAGCTCCTCTTATCTCAGAAGCACCTCAAACAAGGGTTGCTATGTGAACTCGCTCACATAGCAACAGTATAGAATACATTTCTATTCAATATGCAACATGTTCCCGTGTGGCTGCACGTTCCATCGACTCACCTTGAGCGCAAAGGCACAAATGATGTACGTCACTAAGTGCTTCTCTTCGTTAGGCTGTGGAAAGATCGACGTCACACCCGTTTGGGCCTATACACACATAGAGAGAAATCTATATTAAAAATACAAGGATGAAGCCAAAGACAAGCATGACTAAAGCTAACCTTGCACAGCATGAGGCAGTACAATGCCGTTCCCACAGAGACAATGAGGAAACCATTGGCCAGATCTCCAGCGTAAAACAAAAAAAACATCAATATGACCTTCAAGAGGGAGGACATGATATCAACATCAAGTTTTCACACTGGAAAATGGAGGTTTGTGATGTCACATGAGCTCTACTCTCAAGTCAATGACAGGTGAGGCGATCCTCCTCCTCCAGCTGACCGTCTTCAGCACTGACAACGCCACCGCCAGACCGGCCAGCACACACAGAGCAGTCTGTACACACGTAAACACGCACAGTACATGACGTCTTTGTCCGCCTGTCAATCACTCTGCTCGCTGTTTTAAACAATCCACATGAGTTAAAATTAGACTTAAGGCTGCAAATGTTCCAAAACTTCAATGATTAAGTGGCCACAGGTATGGGTTTGATCTGTTATCGTTCGATATTGTCACACATACAAGCACTGTGCAACAGTCGTACTGTTTGTTATCATCACTGATATGTATCAATACAAATATTGAATGTGTTTGCCATTCCATTCCATTTTCTTCCGCTTATCCGGGTCCGGGTCGCGGGGGCAGCAGTTTCAGTAGGGAAGTCCAGACTTCCCGGTCCCCGGCGACCTCTTCCAGCTCCACCGGTAGGTCACCAAGGCGTTCCCAGGCCAGCTGTGAGACATAGTCCCTCCAGCGTGTCCTAGGTCTTCCCGGGGGCCTTCTCCCGGCTGGGCATGCCCAAAACACCTCACCAGGGAGGCGCCGGGGAGGCATCCGGACTAGATGCCCGAGCCACTTCAACTGGCTCCTCTCGATGTGAAGGAGCAGCGACTCTACTCTGAGCTCCTCCCGGATGGCCGAGCTCCTCACCCTATCTCTTAGGGTGAGTCCAGCCACCCTACCAAGGAAACTCATTTCCGCCGCTTGTATCCGCGATCTCATTCTTTCGGTCATGACCCATAACTCATGACCATAGGTGAGGGTGGGAACGTAGATCGATCGGTAAACAGAGAGCTTTGCCTTGCGGCTCAGCTCTCTCTTCACCACGACGGTCCGGTACAGCGACCGCATTACTGCGGAAGCTGTACCGATCCGTCTGTCGATCTCACGCTCCAACCTTCCCTCACTCGTGAACAAGACCCCGAGATATTTGAACTCCTCCACCTGAGGCAAGACCTCACTCCCAACCCGGAGGGTACAGTCCACCCGTTTCCAACTGAAAACCATGGCCTTGGATTTGGAGGTGCTGAGTCTCATTTCAGAAGCTTCACACTCAGCTGCAAACCGCTCCAGTAAACGCTGAAGGTCACAGCCTGATGAGGCCATAAGGACCACATCGTCTGCAAATAGCAGAGACGAGGTTTTCCAGGTCTACAAAGCACATGTAGACCGGTTGGGCAAACTCCCACATACCCTCGAGTACCCTTGCAAGGGTGTAGAGCTGGTCCAGTGTTCCGCGACCGGGACGAAAACCACATTGCAGCTCCTGTAACCGAGGTTTGACTAACAATCGTGCCCTTATCTATATAGTAGATTTTCCCAGGGGCGGCTGAGGAGTGTGATCCCCCTATAGTTAGAGCACACCCTCCGGTCACCCTTTTTAAAAATGGGGACCACCACCCCGGTCTGCCAGTCCAGAGGTACTGTTCTTGACTTGCAATGTTGTAGAGACGTGTCAGCCAACACAGTCTCCCAACATCCAGAGACTTGAGGAATTCAGAGCGGAACTCGTCTACCCCCGGAGCCTTGCCACTGGGGAGTGATTTAACTACCCCAATTACCTCAACCACGGTGATAGAACTGTCCACGTACGTATCCTCAGACTCTACTTCCTCTATGGAAGGCATGTCAGTGGGATTGAGAAGGGCCTCGAAGTATTCCTTCCACCGACCAATTATCTCCACAGTCGAGGTCAGCAAGCCCCCGTCTGCACTGTAAACAGTGTGAACTGGGGGCTGCTTCCCCTTTCTGAGGTGTCGGACGGTTTGCCAGAACCTCTTCGAGGGCGACCGAAAGTCGTGCTCCATAGCCTCATCGAACTCCTCCCACACCCGAGTTTTTGCCTCGACCACCGCTGAAGCTGCGTGGCGCTTGGCCTGCCGGTACCTGTTAGCTGCTTCGGGAGTCCCGCAAGCCATGTATGCTTGATAGGACTCCTTCTTCAGCTTGACAGCAACCCTAACCTCCGGTTTCCACCATCGGGTTCGGGGCTTGCCACCACGACTGGCACCAACCACCTTGCGGCCGCAACTACAACTGGCTGCCTCAGCAATGGAGGCACAGAATTTGGCCTTCCCTCGAGATCCAGGCGAAACTCTGCCGGAGATGAGAGTTGAAGACTCGACGAACGGGAGACTGCCAGACGTTCCCAGCACACCCTCACTACGCGTTTGGGTCTGCCAGGTCTGTCCGGCATCTTTCCCCGCCATCAAATCCAACTCATCACCAAGTGGTGGTCAGTTGACAGCTCAGCCCCTCTCTTCACCCACTAGTCCAGAACATGCGGACGCAGGTCTGATTATACGACCACAAAGTCGATCATAGACCTGCGACCTAGGGTGTCCTGGCGCCAAGTGCACTTATGGACATCCTTATGTTCTCTCCAGAACCCCTCTGATAGACTCCAAGAAGACTGGGTACTCTGAACTGCCGTTTGGCGCATACGCACAAACAACAGTCAGGACCCTTTCCCCAGTCCTAAGTCGTAGGGAAATAACCCTCTCGTTTACTGGGGATGACTCCAACACAGAGGCCCCAAGCCGGGGGGCTAACAAAAAGCCCACACCAGCTTACCGCCTCTCCCGTGCAGCAACTCCAGAGAAGAACAAGGTCCTGCCCCTCTCAAAGAATTTGGTTCCATAGCCCAAACTGTGGGTTGAGGTGAGTCCGACTATATCTAGTCGGAATGTCTCCGCCTCTTCCACAAGCTCGGGCTCCTTCCCCACCAGAGAAGTGACATTCCATGTCCCAACAACCAGATTTGGCCGCCGAAGACCAGGTCGCCCAGACACCCGTCCTCGACCACTGTCCAAATCACAAAGCACCGGACCCTTATGCTTGCCCCTGCAGGTGGTGGGTCTGCGGGGGGGAGTTCCCGTGTGGCTTCTTCGGGCTAGGCCAGGCCAGGCCCCACGGGTGAAGGCCTGGCCACCAGGCGCTCGCCTGCGAGCCCCTGCCCCAGGCGGTGCGGTCACTCATCTGAATATGTTTTCCATTGGGGAAAAAAAATGCTAGGCGCTTTCATTGCACCAAGCAACAGCTAAATAACCCACCATGGGGCCAAAGAATGTAGCGAGTGCCAGCACTTTGATAAGGTGAGAAACACTATAGAATTCAATCTCGCCAGGATACGAGAAGTCAGCAGCAACAGCAAGTTCCATTCATCCATTTATAATAATTTAACATTGTTTTCTGCTGATGTGCAGGTTTGAATGATCTCACAATGGGCAATAACAATAATAACCACCATCATGATAGTCATTGTAATAACACGGGGTACTGTTGTCGTGGTTGTACTACAGCTAAAACTTAACTGTGAATCCCCAACGTCACTTCCTGTCCACATGTCTAGGTGACATTTATTGAAACACACATGAGCACAAGTCTTACTTATGTTTTAAATGGCTTATTTGCGTTGTAATATGTTTAATATGAGCGTAAAGGTGACTGTAGGGGTGTTGTTACAAGTCTAGAGGGCTCTAATAATCGTATTACAAACCACTATGTAGAAGGGTTTCTATGCTGTGTAACTACAAAAACATTAAATAAGGAATCCTACTTTGCAAAAATTCATTTATCAAGGGACGACGGGGGAAAAACAAATATAACAAAAACCGGAGTACCCGTTGTACAAAGCATTCATGGTCAAGACAGGAAGAGGTAGTGCTGTTGATGTACTGCTTTTACTCACATTTACGACGTGGATGTTGTATGTCCCAGCGGTTGGCTGCAAACAATTTTAAATAATATTAAAGAAAATGTGTGTATATATATATATATATATATATATAATATATATATATTTAGTATGTGAATGCGTGTACTGACTTACATCGCCCATCATGAAACAATGTCTGCACTAAAGACGACTGATATTATTAGTCCACCCACAAACAGTACTGTAAGGGCTCATGGGATTCAAGAGCGCGCACAACAAAGTCACAATACATCATATAGAATCAAAGTGACAGGGTTATTCTTTACATAAACAAACACAATGACGTGTCAACAACTAACTAATGTCATTTTGTAGGCCCTAGCACCTACTTTATATGGATACATTTAGCGTGCTAGCGGATAATTCCAGATGGAATTCATTATAAAATAGGATCCTGTAAGAAAAGTATGTTAAAAAAAGAAAAAAGAAATCAATTGGGTTTTCTTTAGGGCTGTCAAAAATAGTGCGTTAATGGCAGTAACTAATTTATTACATTAACTCAATTTTTTAGCATAATTAATCCATTAAGAGAGATGCATTCAGAGACACTCGGAACATCACAACTTTATTAAGTCTCGTCTAAATAAAGAGAAAGACACATTTTTTAAAAAGTGGATATTCAAATTACTCACATTGTAACTCTTAGTGGAAGTACAATTTGCTGGTCTTAGGTATGTTTGAAAATCCAAAAATCAGAAAATAAGCTTAAGTCACGTGGTGTCTTTGAATGCAATCCCTCCTTACTCCTAATAACATGTTAAATGTGATTCAAATGTTGTGCCACTATTAAAGAAACTAGTGTTAGGTAAGTACATTTCCAGTCATGTGTGCTATCTTTTAGCTTGATTTAGTTTTCAGTTCATTTTGAGCTGTTAATACATACAATAAATATAATTCTGTCCTGTATTTTCTATTTAATTCAATACAGTAAATGTGCATATTTCAGACATATTTCTAAATTCTGAGTCATCATGATTAATTCATTTGAAAACTGTGATTAATCTGATTGTAATTTTTAATCATTTGATTAAAGCCCTACTTTTTTTATGTGACATTACCTATTTTCACACACACAAAAAAAAGCTTCTAATCTAAATCTAAAAATGATTTGAACAGACCGTATATGTGCAGCCTGTAGAGAACCTTGTGTGCAGTGTGGTCCTCCTCCCATTTTCTTCACACTGCGCAGGCATGTGGCGATAAACCCAAACAAATATGTCTGCCGTGTGAAACTTATCAGAGAATGACGTAAAATTTGCATCCTACCAACACAAAATGCCACGGAGAATATCTTGCATGTTAAATACAATGTGTGACGGTCAAATGCTCCACCAGAAGGACATCGCAGGGTTGCAAGCTGCCCCAAGCTGTGAGACATAATCCTTGTAGCATGGCCTACGTCTGCGTAGGACATTATCTTGGTCCCTCCTCGTCTTAGTCCATCCTCCCGGCATGCCTGGAACACTCCGCTCCAAGCTTCTTGGATGCTTCAGGAAAAAAAACCCAATGACAACAACAAAAAATAAATCAAACATAATAAAACATAACAAACAAAAATAAATGTAATACCCATCCAAGCAGCTCAGATGTTCATGCATGCTATGTTTTTTACAACAACTTAAGCATCTAGCCCTCTACAGTGAGACCCACCACATCTCTGCACAACCGGGTGCTGGATAATAATAATAATAATATGACAATGATGATTATAATGGACTAGCCCATCTTCTGGAATGAATGTCAAATATTAAAAAAAATACATTGCATTCCATTTTGTGAGTTTTACTAATCAGGATATTTTTCATCCTTTTTATATAATCCTATTTTCAAATATTTACACGATCTAACCCAAAGCCTTTGTCCAGATACATGACAAGACATGACGGTAACCAGGGGTGGACTGGGACGAAAATTTGGCCCTGGTCTTTTTGGCTCAGCTTACTGTAGCCTCACCCCACAGCCTATGAGCAGAGTTGTTTATATAAAAAAACTGTCCAGGGGTGGGATCGAACCAGCAGTACATTCTGCCTCGATGGAATGTACATCACACAGACAAAGCCTGGTGGGAAGGTGTGTGCATTTTGGGATTGTATTCTGTAACTGGTGACAGAGCCTCAGACAACCCTGCCCGTTCATGCATTTGGCCCCCTTGCAGAAGATGGTCCCCTCCTTCCCCATTGATGGTGGGGAAACAGCGCTTCTTTAGAGGGGCGCCTCTGACGTGCCAACTCGTCCACTCTATTGATCAGCCCACTGGGAAAACCCAGTCCGCCCCTGACAGTAACACAGTAAATATCACAATAAGAGACATGTGTATTTGTTTTTTCGGGGGGGGGGGGTTTCCATCACGGGCTGTGAACTATGCAACATGCTACCAATCCGTATCAGTATCCAGTATCCGTTAAAGTCACCCTCAGTCATCCAGATGTTATCCACCGTAGTAGAGATCTGAGAAACATGCCCATGCCCAAGGGGGTGCTTGCAGCACCTTGCTTCACTGTCTTCACTGTGTACTGTTTTTTTTACTCTCATCAGTCCACAAAATGTTCCTCCATTTCTCTTCAGGCCAGCTGATGTGTTCTTTGGCAAATTGTAACCTCTTCTGCACACGCCGGGGGATTCTTGCAAATAGATTAGCTTCACACAGATGTCTTCTAATTGTCGTAGTACTTACAGTTAACTCCAGACTGTCTTTGATCATCCCGGAGCTGATTATTGGCTCAGCCTTTGCCATTCTGGTTATTCTTCCATCCATTTTGATAGTCTTTGTTTTCTGCCACGTGTTTTTGGTTTTGCTCTCCATTTTAAGGCATTGGAGATCATTTTAGGTGAACAGACATAACTTTTTTGCTCCTCTTCATAAGTTTTTTCCTCTCCAATCACTTTTTCATCAAAATGCGCTGTTCTTCGGAACAATGTCTTGAACGACCCATTTTCCTCAGGCTTTCCAGGAGAAAGCAAGTTCAACAAGTGATGCCTTCATTCTTAAAAAATGGATCACTGATTGAATGCAACACTTGTTACCTATGTGATTTCAGCAGGCATCAGCACATTACTTCCAGCAGATTATTAAAAAGAAGATGTCTAACAGCAGTCAAACTTACAGGGTGTGTGAACCGTCATGTCAACCTGCAGTACTGCTGGGTCGTCAACACGTCGCCGTCATGCCGAATCATGACAAAACCGGCCAAATTGATATAATATTATGGTCTACTGTTCAACTGCTGGTTAACTTTCATCTCCAGAGCACTCACATACGTAGAACGCATACAGTAAATTCTACATGTTATCATCATGAATGCCGGGTCTTGTTTGTTTTCTGAGAATCCGCTGCACCTACTGGTAACTTGCTTGCCATGTAGCAATAAAAATATACCATTAACAGTGATTCCTCTGCTTGGTCACATTGGGCTGCTATTATTTCCAACACTACTGTACATGAACATTGCTATGGAACCAGCAACTTAAGCTGACAGAAAACAGACTTCAAAAGCAGAAAAAACTCAACTTAAAAGTTGGCCCCCAAATGACTAAAATATTCCAGGGATTGTTCCGGATTTATAATTAAGTGCATCCATTCCTGCTGGAGTCTATTTTACCCTCTATAATTTCGACTGACCAAACCGGATTTATTAGGAACAGACCATCCTTTCATAATGTTAGACGCTTCTGAACACGCGTACACGCCCCTTCCACTTCTCCAGTCCAGAAGTGCAAATGCTGGCTATTTTAAGAGGAGGACAGGTAAATAAGCGGTCATTACATGCGGACGACCTTTTATTGTTCAAGTCCGACTCAGACAGATCTATCCATCCAGTGATGACCTTACTAGACGAGTTGGGGAAAATATCAGGCTGTCTAAAACCCTTGTTACTCAGGTGGTGCAAGACCCTTACACCGTCCTCGTGCGAGACGAGGCAGGCGCACCTTCCTGACCTGACTACTCCGTGTGAAGGGTTAAATCTCCCCCGTTGAGGGTTGGAGACCTTAGTCATGGGCGAGGGGAACTCACCCATGTTCTCACAGCCTTGACTTTAGCAAAGGCGGCCCCGCTGCACCCGGATCGCACGCGACCAGAGTAAACGCTCCACTAGTTCTGGTCGCGAGCGACACCGGACCCTCTGCCTTTTACGACTGCTCCCCCTCTAAACGGTTTGTTGCTCTTGGAAACGACCTGGGATAATTTACCTATCTGCTAGCGATAAAGAGGGACCTGTTTGTATTGCGTACCGAAACAACCTCCAAGGAATTTAATCACACCGCTGTCACACCGCTTACTCTTTTGTATCACAGAAGATGCTGAACGACAACTCTTGTTCAGTTGCAATAGATGACAGGTTTTATTAGGACAGATTAGCAAGGGCATTCAGCAGACGACAATGAATTTAAGGACATTACTTTTTAAAGATGAACTACCCCGAGTTCCACCTACATACCTCTAAGCATGGACTAGGTCCTATCTGGAAATCAAGTATTTCAATCCCACCCAGAAGGCGATGCCAGGTAGTAAATAGGTAAGTCCAGTAAGTAATACGTTCTCTGCTGGGGATTATTCCTAACCCAGGGGAAAGGGATGGCGAGTGATCAGGTAGACAGCTTCCCCTGGAAGAGCTCATGGATCTAAGTTGCTCCCGAAAGTGGCAAAGAAATAGGTTGGCTGCTGTGGTTGGTTCTATATCCCCCCGGGCTCAGCTCTTCTTCCGGTAGCTCCACGGCTCAACTCTCTCTCTTTATGCTACCGGCTCGTCTAATGGTCCTCCGAAGTTTCCTCCAGACCGCTACAACAGACGACTACCGGTGGGTTCCAATCTATCTATCAGCAGCCAGAGCGTCTCGGAAGTCCTAACACCTCCGAGGAGCCCAACAGAGGGACCCCGCGGACCAAGTCAGCCAGCAGAACTAACCAGGGTTAATGCTTCAGCAAGTAGCACAGAGCTCCGCAAGTGGAAAAAAAGCCCTGTCGATCGAATGCAGTCTCCTTTTATGCCATCTTTCCTGTGGGAGTGGTTTTCCCGGCTCTCTCAATTTGGCCACCGCCACCAGATGCACAGCCAATCCCTTGTCTAGTGGAATATTCCAAATCTTCCCAGTGGAATTTCCCCAACTGGTCAGCCAATCCTGTGCCTAGTGGAATTTCCCCAACTTCCCAGTGGAATTTCCCCAAATGCACAGCCAATCCTGTGTCTAGTGGAATTTCCCCAAAACTTCCCTTTGGTGGAATTCCCCTTTAGATGAATTTCTTCCCGCGCCTTTTTCCCAACCTATCCAGAGTTTTTATTAATTTAACCCCTTCTAGGCAGACCATGTATAACTCAGTGAGCTGTCCTGCTATTGGACAACTCCTTCCCGGAAGTCCTTATTTGGACTTCCAGAACGCATCTCTGCACTGCGCAGGACAGTGGTTACTTTGGTATATGCCGTTTCTGCAAGTGATGCTCACAGGAACTTTACTAGGCTGACGCTGCTGAGACTTCCCTTTACTACCTGGTGTAGGGGCTTGTACTAACCCTATATCACTTTAATACATATTTCTTTTCTAAAGCGATCAGAGTGGTATAATTAACACATGTCACATATACAACCCTTGAATAATTCCCGATGGTATATAATGCTCCAAAACGGTTATAAAAGTTGCTTAATACCCATGTATCTGGTTAATACTGATTATATTCATAATAAGTGCTGTAGCAAAGCGATAGTTTTCTGCTAAAATCCCTAATGTTGTGTAGTGCAGTTGTGTGTGTGCGTGTGTGTCCTATAAATGCACATGTACTTTTACATGAGTTACTACTGCTTGTGTTGTATGCTTACAAACTTAAAGCGATAGATATAACTTGAGCATGGTAGACTGTTAGGACTGTTCTCTGTTCCTTGATGTGTTGTGTTTCAACCCACCATTTTATCTATGGCCCCCCCCACTTGTAGAAATATTCTTTATTGCATTCTGGCTACCCCTAGTGGTCAATACAGGTATAGCTTCTAGGTCACTTGACAAGGCTATAAATTACATTTTCAAAAGAGTGAACTCATGCCTGGTAATGCTGCAGCCACAACATAGCCCCTTTCCAACCTACCTTTTAAAATCTCTCATTCAGGATGACTGAGGATTTTTTGCGCTGCTTTCTTGTCCCCCTGTCTCTTGCTGGGAGGATTATTCATTCATTCATTTTCTATACCGCTTATCCTCATTAAGGTAGCGGGAAAGCTGGAGCCAATCCCAGCAGACTTTGGACGAGAGGCGGGGTACACCCTGGACTGGTCGCCAGCCAATAGCAGGGCACATATAGACAAACAAACAATCACAATCACATTCATACCGATGGACAATTTAGAGTCACCAATTAACCTAACATGCATGTTTTTGGAATGTGGGAGGAAACCGGAGTACCCGGAGAAAACCCACACACGCATGGGGAGAACATGCAAACTACACACAGAGATGCCCAACGGAGATTCGAACCCAGAACCTCCTGACTGCGAGGCCAACGTGCTACCCAGTCAGCCACCGTGCGGCCGCTGGGAGGATTAATTGCATTAAAATGAACGTATTCCCCAAATTTATATATATATAAAAATATATATATATATATATCAAAAAAAAAAATCCGTGATGTCGACTGCTCAATTTTAACGTTTATTTGGAACAAGGGTACTCCTGGAAGAGTATATTACAGTCTTGCAGGGATTATCGCTGCCAAATCTTTTTTTTTATTGGGTTGTAAATATTCGTGGCATGTTGCGCTGGTGCCACGCCGGCGATGAGTCACCACTTTGTCCCCCGAATGGTGGAGGCGTCTGGCAACTCTTCTACTTTGAGGTCCCTACTGTGTTTCTCTCCGACTACGTCGTTTGTAGCTTACTCTGATAATATAATCGTTAAAAACTCTCTAAAAATTGGGGCTCAGTTCAAACAGCAATTGGGACTACTCTCTATACCTGTCTCATCCCGTTCACCTGAACCCTTTGTTTGTTCCTTCTGTCAGTGAAGTGGCCTTTTGGGCCTGGGAAAGCGCTGGCATCCGATCGGTCGGTGATCTATACATTAATGGAACGTTTGCATCCTTTGACCAGTTGGCCCATACATTTGGCCTTCACAAGAAACCTTTTTTAGATACCTGCAGGTCTGGGACTTTGTCCAGAAGCACTTCCCTGGATTTCATCTACAACTCCGACCGATTCCACACTCACTCTCGACCCATCCTCCAAGGGCAATATTTACCGTTCTGTTTCAGGCGACTTACGTACCACATGGTCCGCAACGCTCAACAAATACCTGGCAATCAGTTTTGAAGCGGGTCCACTCCTCCTCAATCGGCGCTAGGCACCGGGTCTTACAGTGTAAAGGGGTTCACAGAGGCCACTGGTCAAAGAGCAAATTAGCTCGCATCTTCCCAGGGACAGATCCAACCTGCATCACATGTCACCAGGGGACAGCTAATCTTACCCATATGTTTTGGTCCTGTCCCACCCCGTCTCAGTACTGGGACTCTGTGATCCATTCACCTTTTAGCCATTACCTCGGCTCAGATGAGTCCATCACCAATAGTGGCACAATTTGGTGTGCTACCTCCAGACCTCCCGCTGCCGCTTTGCATTGCTGACTTTGTGGCCTTTCTCACTTCGCTCGCAAGGAGGGCGGTTCTTATGCGCTGGAAAAATTCTTCTCCCCCTTCTCACTCGACCTGGATAAGAGATGCTCTGACCTTAATGGAGGTGGAGAGAATTAGGCACTGTCTGCGTTGCTCCTACACAAAGTTTAATAAAATGTGGCATGCATTTCAAGATCATGTTGACTCCCTACAGCCGGATGCCACCCCCGCTGTGTGGGCGTTACCCGCCAAAACGAATTGACAAAAAACAGCACAGAGCAGTGGCAAACATTGTATTATTACAATACAATGTAATAATACAATAATACAACAGTATTATTATCTGTTAATTACTTATGTATATTTGCTTTGTTTTTGTTATTTGTGTTATTATTTTAATTATTATTGTGGTTGTGTTATAATTAAGTTTTCTTTTTTCTTGCTTTTGTTTTGTGGGTTTTCTGTGCCTTTTCATTGCAAATGTTTCACCATACTCTGCTGTATATATGGGATTGAAAAATTGAAATAAATAACTAGAGTCAAAAAAATTAAGTGCATCCAACGAACCGCATCGCTGGGGGAAAACAATGTAAAACAGTAGGCGCACCTGCGCGGGGCACTATAAACACACAGACAAACTATACAGTAGAAGAAGAAAGTGAATAAGTTCGCCGTCTTCCGCTTTCCGAGGCTCGTTTAGACAACGTGGAAGTACTTCTGACAGTCATTTTGGAGTATGAGACAACAACATATCAGAAAAATGCTGACTGGGGGGAGTCGTGCCAGTACAAATATTATCCGTGGACCCCCGGAGACGCTCGGCGCCAGACTGTGCAAGAATGAACACAACATAATCTGTTATTCGTCCATCCATCCATTATCATCCGCTTATCCGAGGTCGGGTCGCAGGGGCAGCATCCTGAGCAGGAAGGCACAGACTTCTCGCTCCCATGACAGCCATAAGACGTTTCTTGAGAACAGAGAACCAATGATTAGCAAAATAATGTGCGTATAGGAGCAAATAAATAATAACATGTATAAAAATTTTCCTAATAATTATGAAAACACAGGCACAGAACATACAGAAACCTGTAAGGAACTAGTTCAGTTCAGCTGAAGGGCTTATTACTGAGCCAAATGGACATACAGTGAGGGAAAAAAGTATTTGAACCCCAGCTGATTTTGTAAGTTTGCCCACTAACAAAGAAATGATCAGTCTATAATTTCAATGGTAGGTTTATTTGAACACTGAGAGACAACAATGACAAAAGAAAATCCAGAAAAATGTGTTTCAAAAAGAGTTATAAATTAATTTGCATTTCCATGAAGGAAATAAGTATTTGATCCCTTTGAAAAACGTGCTTCAGTACTAAACCTTTGTTGGCAATCACAGAGGTCAGCTGTTTTTTATAGTTTGCCACTCCATGACCTTAATATGCTTCTTCTTGAGCCAATCTTTTGTTGCCTTGGCCGTGTGTTTTGGATCATTGTCATGCTGGAATACCCAACCTTGACCCATCTTACCAAACACTTGACGGTACATGGCCCCATCCATCCTCCCTTTGATGCGGTGCAATTGTCCTGTCCCCTTGGCAGAAAAACACCCCAAAGCATAATGTTTCCATCTCCATATTTGACGGTGGGGACGGTGTTTTTGGGGTCATAGGCAGCATTTCTCCTCCTCCAAACACAGCGAGTTGAGTTGATGCCAAAGAGCTCAATTTTGGTCTCATCTGACCACAACACTTTCACCCAGTCTTCTTCTGAATCAGTCAGATGTTCAGTGGCAAACTTCAAACGGGCCTGTAGATGGAGCATTTCTTGAGCAGGGGGACCTTGCGGGCACAGCAGGATTTTAGTCCTTCACGGCGTAGTGTGTTACCAACTGTTTTTGTGGTGACTATGGTCCCAGCTGCCTTGAGATCATTGACAAGTTCCTCCCGAGTGGTTCTGGGCTGATTTCTCACCGTTCTCATTATCATTGAAACTCCACAAGGTGAGATCTTGCATGGAGCTCCAGAACGAGGGAGATTGGCAGTTAATTTAGGTTTCTTCCATTGGCGAATAATTGCACTAACTGTTGTCACCATATCACCCAGCTGCTTGGCGATGGTCTTGTAGCCCATTCCAGCCTTGTGTAGGTCCACAATCTTGTCCCTGACATCCTTGAAAGCTCTTTGGTCTTGGCCATGGTGCAGAGTTTGGCATCTGGCTTAATTGATTGTTTCTGTGGACAGGTCTCTTTTATACAGGTAACGAGCTGAGAGGGCTGCCTATGTCAGCTTGTTACCTGTATAAGATCCACCTGGGAGCTAGAGATCTTGCTGACGGATAGGGGATCAAATACTTATTTCCTTCACGGAAATGCACATTAACTCTTTTTGAAACGCATTTTTCTGGATTTGTTTTGTCATTGTTGTCTCTCAGTGTTCAAATAAACCTACCATTGAAATTATAGACTGATCATTTCTTTGTTAGTGGGGGAACTTACAAAATCCGCTGGGGTTCAAATACTTTTTTCCCTCACTGTATGAGCACGTATGGTATGAGGTTACAATATACACCAAGCAAAAATGCTAGCATGATTAAAGCGCGCACACACCATTGAACGCCTTCAGGCTGTCACCTTTCTTCTGTGGCTGTTCACATGAGGCGTGGTGGCACATTGCGTAAGTCTGTGTTCGGTGCGAATGTAGTCAAGCCGTGTATCATTTCTATTCAGTTCAAAAGATGACACTATAAACCTTATGGAGTTTTAAAGGAACAAAAACAATTTGAAAGGATAAATTGGGAATAATGAAAAGGAAATGCATCAGGTTTTGTGGGTTATGTTTTTAATTTCCTTCTAGTCGATGCGACGTAACCTTCAACATTTGTCCATTTTTTTGTCGTCTTTGACAACAAGTACTTGTTTCGGTTCACCGTTTAACTTCATGTCGATTTTGCAGTTGGCGCTCCAAGTGCCTCGGATTCTCCCCGGCTTCTTTAAATCACACACATTCTTGGCGACATAAGCATTTTGTCAAGATGCCTCATTAATTTGCTTCTTGCAGCTTCCTCTTCTGCCTCAGCAATGCTGCCTTGTTTTTCCTGTTGTTGAACTCTCTATGATGGCAGGCGTCGTGTTATTTCTACCAAACATCAGGATGTGCGTATCGGTGATGGCGACATCTACATATGGACGGCTTTAATACTAAGTACACATGTGAGTGTATACATTAAAGACCTTGCACTGCCATACGCTGCTGTGTCCTATAAGGCCTAAGATATAATTATGTGTCTCGTGTGTTTGCATGCTCATTCAACACCCTTCACGGAAGCAGGCCCTCAGGCTCTACCAAACGGTCTGGAGCTGCAGCAGGAAATTTAAATTGGCAGCACACGTGTCATGTGGAGCAGACACTACACATGCATTTTGATTCCAACATAAATAAATATTATATTATACACAGGGTAGGCCAAAAGTAGGATTACACTGAACACATTTTACGTTTATTAGACAATGTACATTAAATCTTTTTAGTGTCCAAATAAATGTTTAAATAATTTAAAATGTCTAAGTGACCCTACTTTTGGCTCACCCTGTGTCTAAACAAAAACATACACAATAAAAAGTTCAGTTTTAAAACAAAGCCAAAGGCAAAAGAAGCCGCATGACTTGTTTCTGAGAATGAATGGGAAAGTCGCATGAACATGAAACTTGCACAACCTGATTGTAGCACGCAGGAGGACTTTTAGGACATTATATAAGGGCAACCCCCTCATACAAATTCAATACAAAACTGGAAACAAGTATACGGTTCTACCTTGATATGGAAAAATACCGTATCGTCTGGTGAAGTGGCTTTCCTGGAAACCTTGTGTGCAGCTGCGGGGGACAGAACACAGCGAGCGGTGTTTGTTCAACAATTCATCTTGCAAACACATACAAAACAAATATTTCCTGGTAATGTATGGATTTGCAAGTCTCAACTTGATAGCTCCACTAACACAAACCGTACAAGCTATTTGATGTTTTGTAGGTTACTTTGATTTTTCAAAGCGAGACAGTTTTGTTCTTTGAAATCTTAACTGTCAGATGTCTTTGTTGTGCATTAGTACAATATACGTTGCCGGAACCAAAGCAGAGCAATTTGATAGAAGCAATGCAAGCAATGATGCAAACACCTGAATAATGTTTAGATTCCATTTTGAAATGGTAAAAAATAAGGTTATGTTTGGAGAAATATCGCGCTGTAGCAGTTCGTCCTCCCGTCCTGTGGGCGGCGTTGTTCTACCGCGTGCAACGCGCGCACAACTGAAAGTATAAATAGCCTGGCGCACCTTGTCGAGGCGCCTTCCAGTCTCCACGCGCAGAGGCGGTCGTGGTGCGTTCACGCTCGGCTACGTCGTTGGATAACGGTTCGTAGGACCACCACCACCACCCCCTTCCCATCTTTTGGAAAGAGTCCGCCTTTGTCAGAATGGCAAGCAGCATCGTCAGATTAAAGGGACTGGATAAAAAAGCGGGCGCCGAGGACATTCGAGACTTTTTTAAACGTTTCCACATCCCGAGCGGCGGCGTGTACATCCTGGGAGGACCACAGCATGAGGCGTTTATTGCCTTCACGTCCGAGAACGAGGCTCGGCGCGCCGCCCGCTACTCTGGGCTTCCCCTGAAAGGCACCAAGGTGGAAATACGGCCGAGTCACATTTCAGAACTGGAACACAAGCTCAAGTACTTTTTGAAGAAGAGGAACCGTCCAGCCTGTAAATTAATTTCAAAGCCTACAGAGAAACTTGAAGGGACCCTGGTGCCGTCTATCGTTCATCCACAGTGCTCACGTGACCCCAGAACTGTTACTAGCGGTTTTGTACCGACGTCCGACAGGCCCCGAGACCCATCCACTTCACCTCCTTTTGTCACGGGGGATTGTGCACAGCCACACAATCCCAAATCAGTTCCATCTTTTCTCCTGCGTGGGTGTCCAAAGACTCCTGGCAATTCATCCACTCCCAGAACCGTTCCACTTAATGTTAGTGGATGTCTTCAGGTGAGTAATGAGGAAGACGACCGCAGGTGTCCTAAGACTCCTGACAAGCCAGCCCATCCCAGACCCAGACCACCTGTTTGTCTCAGTAAGTGTGGAGAGCAACCATCTTCAGAGTCTTTACACGATGCGTTTTTTCTTGGTGTTTTCACCGCGCTGGAGCAGCTCCAGTCTTGCTATCGAAATGAGCACCGGGAGATTTTGCCAGGACCTGAGTGGCAGGATCCTAACAGAGAGAAACCACCAGAACATACGCAGACAGTGACTATACCTCCGGGCTACGTGAGGCTCCTTGGCCTGCCGGGCTTCACCACTAAGAAGGACATTTGTGCATTCTTTGAAGGACTGAAGGTGCAGGAAGTGGTGGCCAATGTAAAGTCGCAGCACCGTCGTGTGTGCTTTGTCAAGTTTGGGGATGTAGATGACGCTGCTGCTGCTTTAGAGTTTAACCATCGGTTCATGGGGACCGTTTGTGTAGAGGTACGCATCGCGACAGAACTAATGTGGACCAAAGCGTTACAAGAACGTGAGAATGCAGCAGGGTGGTGTGCCAAACCAAAGCAGCACGCTCTCACAGACACACTGAACCCTAAACGGAAGCTCCAGTTGGAATCAGAGAACAGGCTGCCGGTGTCAAACGCACCCCGCCCAAAAAAGGCCAGACTTATCAGTTCCCCGGCGATTAACGAGTACATTGTCATGGTCTGCAATATATCTGAAAGGACAACCAAGACAGAATTAAGAGAACTGCTTGGATATCCCGAGATGGCAAATTCCCAAATACAACACTTGCTTGACAAGAACCTCAGCAGGACAGACACCGCCTTTCTTATTTTTCACCGAAACGAGGACTTTGAACATGCACTGACACGCGACGGCTGCTGCATCAACTCCAAACCCATTATTGTGTCAGCTACTACCAGACAGAAGATGAATCAGATGCTGGCACAAAAACACCACCCAAGACCCAAGTATGGCGTGAAGCTCTTTCAATCAGCAAAGAAAGAACGAAGGAAGAAGCTGAGGAACATAGATCAAGAAGACAAAACATGCCCGCGAATACAAAGGGAAGCCTTATAATTGAGCTTTTCAAAAAATAAAAGTGACGCCAAATGAAGACCCTTTTAAGAAACAGCAACAGCAGTTTCCGGCTGCTCTGCCATTATGGATTTTAAATACCAGAAACCGGCAGATGGTCTACCAACTCAATCAGGATTTCTTTGGGGAAAACGCAACTGTAAATTCCATAACAGGAAAACAATTTGTCTTGCGGTCATGTACAAATTTATTCTTGTGTCAAGTTAATTGGGTCATGTCAGGGTCATGTCAGGGGTGTCAACCTCTCGGTCACTGAAGCAGGTGAGTTTAATGATCAACACCACCTTCAATTTGAGGGAAGGAACTCATCAATTAAAAACCCCTGCTGGAGAAACTGGTTGTAGAGAAAACACCTGCAGTGTCTCGGCCCTCCATGGAACATGTTCCATCAGTCTCCTAAAGTTTACTGTTAAGTTTGCCTGCAGAAGCCCTTTTTGGACCAAGCACCACCTATGACAACAATCATGGGATTTTTTCAGCACTCTTCAAACCCCTCATAATGACACTTGAGGTTTTTTTCTTTTGAGCAAGCAGAGTGAAGTTGACAACGCTTGAATGTATCAGTTTATTTCAAATGAACAATTGGGGACATATTTCCATCAGATGAAGTGTCTGAAAACTTGAAAGATTGAAGTTTTTTTCTATAAACTAAAAGTCAAATTAAAAAATATGTACAAAAAAAGTGACTCCTGAATGTTTACCAAGTCAAGAAAGGACCCAAGGAATCATCAGGTCTAAAATCTGATGGGACCATCAGTAACGAGACGAACCTGCAGACAAACGGAATTGGGATAACCATTAAAACAGCAACAAGAAAAGCTGCAGAAAGAAAATCAATTTGTCCACAGTTCAAGTTGGTATGGTATGGAATTGGTCTCACGGCTAGAAGGTGAACTGTGTCAAGTGTACCTTTAGGTAAGGGACGAGAATATCTGTCACTGCTTCTTGGCAAGCTAGAGGACATTGGTGAGAAACCGGAGTTCATTGACAAGCTGCTCATACTAGGACCCTGTAGAAAATGGAGATGGTAAAGACATTCTTTCATACCAGAGTCATACATTGATAATCCTAAAAAGCCTCTGCATTCAAAAAGAAGACAAACTAGGGCTGCAACTAATGATTATTTTTATTGTCTTAGTCAATTAACCTGAAGCTTTTTTGAGGAACGTAATTTCCGGTGTATAAACCACTACTTTTTTTCACGCTTTGAGCCCTACAGTTCCCATGAGGCTTAGAGTGCAGATTCGGGGAAGTGGATTGGAATACTGAAATGGACGCTAATACCACGTTTTGAAGTTTTATGTAGAGAGCGTGGTATGATCTGACAAATCAAGTTTGATGAAGTGTAGAATTCCCACAGCTTCCGTTTGGACTGCTTGGAATGCAAAGAAAATGCGTGATGCTGGGAACATTCAAGTGGAGGCAAGTCTTCAAGGTTTATAGTGTGTCAGAAAAATCCACTATCACCAACAGGTTTTAAAAGGGACCACCCAGTAATATAGGACAGGTCAAGCTAAAGGGCTCATTTGCCTCGAGATGAAAGACTGACCAATTGGGGGATAAAGGAATTATGTTGTTCCATTTTGATGCTGAAAAAGGTCAGTGGGTTTAATTCCAGGAGTGCGATGAAGACTGATTAATTACTTCAGGTAGGCTACCGTTTAACTACTCGTGTTACTACACACATTGTTCGGAAAAAAGCATTTAATCAAAAGAAACATGTTACCCTGTGTTACGATGCGGACATGGCACTTACAAACCAGTGTGGCCTGTATACCAACAGTTGCCCCTTGCTACATAGAGGTTTGAATATCGCGAGTCAGTGAGAAAATGGTGGCTCTTTCTTGAAGCCAATCACGACCCATCAATGCACTCACAAGCTTGTAAACTTATGGGAATAAACTTGTATATTTATAAATGAGCTGGTTTGTGGTTGACTATGGCCTTATTATTCCATGTGGAAGTGGTACATGCCTGCTTATTTTGTCCTTCCTGACTCAGTTTCAAACCCATTCTTACATTTAGGATAAACAAATTGGATTGTAACTACTTAGCTCAGAACACAGTATTGCTCTGTTTAAAGCGGTGGCCGTGCCTTGTGTCACTTCAGACATGGTACTCAATGTGATGTAAACAAAGCCAGCAGTACTGTTGGAGCGTACGTCTCTGTATGGCAGATGCATGTCAGACTAGCATGAATATATCAAGTCATAGACGTCAGTGAGCATGGATGACAGCAATCTTCTAATGCCACATTACATTTGAGCTACAAGTAAGTAGGCACTGCTTACAGTGAGTTATGTCTTATTGATGCCTACCACTATATTAATATGAATGTAAAGGATGTTACTTCATGTTTACAGGGCTCTAACAATGTTAAAACATTTTTAGGTCAAACAGGTTTTATATGCTCTGTGAAAATATTTAATTTATTTATATTGAATGCTACTTTTCAGAAATTCACTTTTCACTGTCAGGTCTGGAACCAATTAAGTGTGATAAAGAATGTCTGTGTAGAAATATTTTTTTCTTTAAATTTAGAGGTTGCTGCGGAGTGTTATACTGGTGCGTTACATAGTCCGAAAAATGCACCAAATGTGTGCACTGCACGTAAAATGTGTACATGTTGGCAGGTCTGAATTGTGTGAAACTGTTTGGTGGCGCAAGGTGGCTGAGTGGGTAGCACGTTGGCCTCACAGTCAGAAGGTTAATGTTTCGAATCTCAGTTGGGCATCTCAGTGTGGAGTTTGCACGTTCTCCCGGAGGTGCCCGGGAGGCATCCGGACTAGATGCCCCAGCCACCTCAACTGGCTCCTCTCAATGTGAAGGAGCAGCGGCTCTACTCTGATTCCTCCCGGATGGCCGAGCTCCTCACCCTATCTCTTAGGGTGAGTCCAGCCACCCTACGAAGGAAACTCCTTTCCGCCACTTGTATCCGTGATCTCATTCTTTCGGTCATGACCCATAACTCATGACCATAGGTGAGGGTGGGAACGTAGATCGATCGGTAAACAGAGAGCTTTGCCTTCCGGCTCCGCTCTCTCTTTACCACAACGGTCCGGTACAGCGACCGCATTACTGCGGACGCTGCACCGATCAACCTCACGCTCCAACCATCCCCTCACTCGTGAACAAAACCCCGAGATACTTGAACTCCTCCCCCTGAGGCAAGACCTCACTCCCAACACAGAGATACAGTCCACCCTTTTCCGACAGAACCATCGCCTCAGATTTGGTGGTGTGAGTCTCATCCCAGAAGCTTCACACCCAGCTGCAAACCGCTTCAGTAAACGCGGAAAGTCCCAGCCTGATAAGGCCATGAGGACCACATCGTCTGCAAATAGCAGAGACGAGATCCTAAGGTCACCAAGCTGGACTCCCTCAACGCCTTGACAGCGCCTAAAATTTCTAACCATAAATAATATGAACAGAATCGGCAGCCTTGGCGGTGCCCAACGAAAAAAAGCTCGACTTACTGCTGGCAATGCGAACCAGGCTTCTCCTTCGATTGTACAAGGACTAAATGGCACGTAGTAGCGGGACACTAATCCCGTACTCCCGGAGCACCCCCCACAGGACACCACGAGGGACACAGTCGAATGCCTTTTCCAAGTCTACAAAGCACATGTAGACCGGTTGGGCAAACTCCCATATACCCTCCAGTACCCTTGCAAGGGTGTAGAGCTGGTCCAATGTTACGCGACCGGGACAAAAACCACATTGCAACTCTTGTACTTGGGCTTCGACTAACGGTCGTACCCTTCTCTACAGCACCCTGGAGTAGACTTTCCCAGGTAGGCTGAGGAGTGTGATCCCCGTATAGTTGGAACACACCCTCTGGTCACCCTTTTTAAAAATGGGGACCACCACCCCGGTCTGCCAGTCTAGAGGTACTGTTCTAGACTTCCATGCATGGTTGTAGAGGCGTGTCAACCAAAACAGTCCCCCAACATCCAGAGCCTTGAGGAATTCAGGGAAAAACTCATCTACCCCCAGAGCCTTGCCCTTGGGGAGTGTTTTAACTACCCCAATTACCTCAGCCATGGTGATAGAACTGTCCACGTACGTATCCTCAGACTCTGCTTCCTCTACAAAGGTATGTCAGTGGGATTTAGAAGGGCATCAAAGTATTCCTTCCACCGACCAACTATGTCCTTAGTCAAGGTTAGCAATCCCCCGTCCACACTGTAAACAGTGTGAACTGGGGGCTGCTTCCTGAGGTGTCAGGAAATGCAAAAGGGTTAGCCAAAACCTCTTCAAGGCTGACCGAAAGTCGTTCTCCATAGCCTCACCGAACTCCTCCCACACCTGAGTTTTTGCCTTGACCACCGCCGACACCACCTGTCCACTGCTTCGGGTGTCCCGCAAGCCATCCATGCTCGATAGGACTCCTTTTTCAGCTTGACAGCAGCCCTAACCCCCGGTGTCCACCATCGGGTTCGGGGCTTGCCGCCACGACTGGCACCGACCACCTTGCGGCCGCAACTACGACTAGCTGCCTCAGCAATAAAGGCACAGAATAGGTACGGTCCATTCGGACTCAATATCCCATTCCTCCCTCGAGATGCAGCTCAGCCCCTCTATTAACCCGCGCGTCCAGAACATGCGAATGCAGGTCTGATGATACGACCACAGAGTCGATCATAGACCTGCGACCTAGGGTGTCCTGGTGATGGGGGAGTTCCTGTGTCCCTGATTCGGGCTAGGCCCGGCCAGGCGCCACGGGTAAAGGCCTGGCCACCAGGCGCTCGCCTGCGAGCCCCTCCCCCAGGCCTGGCTCCAGGGTGAGGCCCCGGTGTCCCACGTCCGGGCAAGGTGCGGTCACTCCTCTTGATATTTTTCATTAGGGTCTTCTGAATCACTCTTACTCTGGCCCTTCACCTAGAACCTGTTTGCCTTGGGAGACTACCAGGGGCACAAAGTCCCTGACAGCTCCTAGGATCAGTCGAAATATAAAAGTGTCCATACAGTATATTAAAATTAATCAACTAAGGAATGGTCATACTTAGCAAGTATCATGTCATGGTTCAGATTACATTAGCGTGACAAGGGGCAAAACGGGTTGTGAGCCGCTTACTGCAGATGATATACTCCTCAGTCTGAACTCCATCAGCAGATCTGTTAGTTTCTGTGTCACCTTCAGCACCAACTGTGCATCGTTCTCATTCTCTATCCGGAAGGTATCCTGAAAACACACAAATGTAATATCATGATATGGCATGCCAGTTCCATAGGGTTGCTTGCAACAAAGCACTTACCAGGTAAGCAAGCAGTGCATTTGAATCGCAGTCACTGGCTGGCTTGGGCTGCATGGGGCTTGGTCTGTTGAACGGCTTCTTCACAGGTATGTCCATTAAGCTGCCGCCCATTGTCGGGCTTTGGTAGTCCTCAAACATTTCGTCACGGTTAAAGCGGCCTTGTCCATTATTTCCTCCAAAGTCTTCTCCCGGCCCATCCGAATAGGATCCTGGACCCATACCAGAGTCTGGGTACCCGTGATCAGCTGGAAAGCCTTCATAATCAAATGGCTCAAATTCACCAGAATATTCTTCATAAGGACCTTCATTTGGAGGAAAGTCCTCGTGAAACGACCGATCATTGAACACTGGACCTGGGAAACAAGTGTTCTGTAAAATCAGTTACCTCAAACAAGGAATACATACAATGGACTAGCCAAACAACTCACCAAAGAGTGGTCCCATTCCTGGTCGTGGTGGGGGCATGGCCTTAGGATAAGCAGTAGCTGTGAAGAGAAACAAGACGTAGTAAGTACAGAATATTTTATATCGAGAAATTGTAGTATAACTCACGCAGTTTTTTGAAAGCAGGTATGGTACGGGGCTCCTTCATGGCGACCTAAAGGATCATCAGTACAAATGTAAAAAATGGTATCCAGGACCCGTAGTAGACAAGATGTGCTCATTAAAAAAAAAAAGGCATCTACAGCCAAGTAAACCACCTTCACAGTATGCATGGCTTAACCTTTTTTGGACCAAAGAAGAGTGGCTCACCTTGAGTTGTCCTCTTCCCTCCATATTCTCCACTTCCGCTGTAACTTCTTTAATCTTCTTCCTCAGGCTGGGATCTTTCACATACTCCTCCTCATCCTCACATGTGACCTTATCAGTGTGTTCCTTTTTCTGCATGACAAGGAACAACATTTTATTGTTGACAACATTAAAAAAATGTTAACAGTTGATGAAGACCAGAGTTGAATCACAACCAACTGTGATCATTTCCATGAAGTCGGATTCCTTATCTATAAATCAACGCTTTTAGAGCATCGAAAACCTGCTAATGACCTTCTAAATACAATTTGTAGTATCATACCGCTGCAACACTAGGCTGCGTTCTGACGATTATTAGGTTGTTATTGCGCCTGAGACAATTCAAACATGCAATAAAACCCTGTTGTTCCTGAGATCAAGTCTGATGTCTGTGTGCCTCACCAAAAATTACCCACATCTTTTGACCAGTGTAAAATACTACATAGGATCATGTCTTTACATGAGTGCAGCAATTTCTGTGAGTGAGGTGATACAAAGTGGTGGGCAAAGTGGTGAGGGGGGGACTACTTTGTCCCTTTATAACCCAAAGTGCAGTAGAAACTTAGATTTTTTTCTGCTATGTACTGAGATAGGAAGAAGGTGCCTTTGCTCGGCTGGAAACAAGCACAAATGTTTCCATCAGCAATCTGCACAGGAAATTGTCTGACTAAGCAAAGCTGCACAACACTGTGTATAAACACCTTTTGTAGTTCCTCTTCTACAGTGACTGCCAGTCCGCTTCCGGTCACATTGTTTTATCACCATATTATCCATTTGCAAGAATAAAAAACGCACAACAAATTGACTCAGATCTTTATTATAGAAACATGTGCATCACAATTGTTTTCTGTATGTAAAACGTCTTTTGAGCTAACACGTTTAGCTTTCTGCAACTGATTAACTGGATTTACATTATTTCTTATGGGGAAAAGTGATTTGGTTTGCGTTGGTTTACTTCAAGTTCCACTGTACCTTCCAGTTGGCCCCAAAATAAATAGTTTGTAAACTACAACTTCACTGCTGTGGGGATGTAACTACCCAAGATGCTGATCAAGTCTTGAGTTGCATTCTATTAAAAGCTTGCTAACTACAATTATGTATTTAATTGTGGCCATAAACTGATTTCAGAAAACACGGCGTGTAAAAAAAAAAAGGTAAGCTCTCCAAAGAATACACTAAGAGCTTAACTGGTGTGGTGAGAAAATGTATAGTTTACAAATATAACTTCAGTCACATGTTATTTAAGTCTGCATACTGACTGTAGGCTGAGTGTCACATTTCAACACAGGGTGTCTCGTCATGTAAATGAATGTTGGGTGAAGGATCAACATTATATCATTGTTTAATCAGGACCCCTCTTGTGCTGCCTCCCCAGTATATACCAGTTGGGGGTCCTGAAACATCTGTTGACACGCAGGTATTACCTTTTCATGTAACCTTTCTCAGCAGACGAACTGCCACCACGAATGGCTTTTTTCTTTACAATGTAATTCATTTGCATCCAATGAAGTATACGAGTTGTAATCAGAAAGGCACTCTTGGCCAAACATATGCAGAATGCCATCCACGCTGTATGTTCCTGTATGACAGCTGGCCTCTTCCCAAAGAAATAAACTGTGCAAACTCCCTGTCTTTATTTCAGGCATTCGCTATTTTTTTCCCCAACACTGGTCTTGTGAAACATTTGCCTCACCAATAGGTGCTGCTTTTTTAGTTAGCAAGAGTTAGTAATGCACTGCAGGATAGTAGCAAAGATATTTACAATAATCCGTTATAAAAATGTCTTTGGGTCGAGGTGCTGATCTCTGGCCATGCAACTGCAAGTATAGACATTTTACTCAACTGAAGTCAAACTACTCACCAAGTATTGCAAGTTGTGTTTCCAGCTTTTCACATGAGCAACCATATCTTGCAGCAGGCGGGACACTGAGCAAATTTTGCACAGGTAGTGTGGCGGGACAGTCTTACTGGGGCTGCGGTACTCCCACACATATTGAAGACCTGCAAACATGTCATATGTGCATTTTGTCAAAGACCAGTCCAAGTCTATGAATGAGAAAAACCTTTTGCTTACCGAGCATAGGCTCTACGATGTTGTTCAACACTTTGCCGAGAGAGGGCACAGTCTGGAAAGATGATCCTTTGACATATACTGGCACAACACAACAATAGTTAGTGCAAAAATACGTAGATTGGGGATGTATAATATATCAAAGGAAGGACAGAATGAAGAAAACGTGGTTCCTGTTCTACTCCTTCTTGGGAAATAGAGTACGATGCCAGTTTCATTTCCTTCCATTTGTATTAACTTGAGAACCATTCAGAATGCAACCTGCTGGTCTGCAGTGAGATTCAGCAGTAAGAACCGCATGGCAGCTCTGTGTTTATCATGGCTAAGACTAGAGCACTGCAGCACAAGACGCTGTGAAGCACGGCTCCCCATTTTGTCCAAGCGCATTTCAGTGTGTTACAGAGCAGTCACTTTGCATGATGTGTAGGCCATGGGAAACACAATCAGTGGTGCTGCATTAGCAGTAATAAGTCAATGTAGCGTAAGATAATAATTCCATCTGATGCTGCACAGCAACAGATTAAAAATTAATACTCAAGCATCTAGTTGCCTTGAAAATAATCCTCAAGTGTTGAACACACCCACTGGGATTTTTGTTCGTAAACATTGAGCATGTTAATATTTACGATTGCCGCCCCTGACTTTGGTCAAAATTAGAAAATCAGAAGCACACAATAGGTATGATTAGAGATTTAGGCCGTGTGCCATTTATTAGGCCACTGTGCACAAGTGCCTTTGGTTACCGACCCCGTTTGTGATCTCAGTAACCATACATACCTTACGTATGACTGTTAATCCACTTATAACTTAAGTCTGGCAGGCCTAAAAATAAACCCGTTGCACAATGTAAAATTCTGCGTTTGGTTTCAGCATGTGGCACACAGCTACCCCATTTTAAAAATGTTGCAGGGTTTTTTTTGTTTTGTTTTTTCTGCAATTTTAAAAAAATGCATACCTGCTCTGCAAAATGCATACAGGCTGACAAGTCTGCCACATACTGGCAAATGTTTTACATTTATGTCTGCTACAAAAAGTACTGCTCTCCCTTGAACAAGAGCACTGGATGGCACACAACAAGCCCGATCTGAGAGTATCAGAGTGGTGAACCTGCCTCCACCCTCATCATATGAAGCAGGGGGACATCAAGGTCTCAAGCTTCAATCCTCTCAGCACAGGCAGCAGTACCACGTATGGAAGACTTACCTATGTCATCAGCCTTTTGCAGATACTGCTTTCCCTGTCAGAAGAGGGAATAAGTCCACATGAAGGAAAAAAGACACATACAGGCATTAGTGGCACCATGACAGCTAGCTGTGGACCAAACTCCTCACTGAAGTACACTACACCTCATGACTGCCCTGCATCAGCAATGGCCTGTCATGGCTACGTGTGTACAAATTCTCATCAAATGAGAATGTGCGTTGGGTTTAAAGGCTACACGGACATTTGGTGACTGAGTTACGTAGGCAGGCCAGTCACATCAAGACATTGAGGTCGAGACCTCAGTCTCAATCATATCCCAAGACATGTTGAGAAAAAGAAAACACAATTTACAGTCAATTAGGAGAGCGTTCACACTTGTAGTCCGGTACTATGGTCCAGACCAAAAGATATTACAAAAAACTTGGTGACTTCAGCGTTCACACTTGTATTTTTGTCAGCAAACCAAATTATGCTGCCTCACCGCCGCCTGGTTATTGTCACATTTTCTGACTCCATATCACGGTTGGCGTTCACAACACTTGGCACACTCGGGGGTAGAGTCCGCTGGCAGGCAGACCAAGACCCATCTCTCAGGCGGTCTCGGTCCCCCATGTGGTGTGGTGCTGAACAGCGTTCACACTTGACCAAATGAATGGTACCAACGGAGAAAACAGGCTGGAGCCCGTTTTAACTAGACCAAAAATGACAAGTGCGAACGCACCCTAATAGTAGATGGACCTAAGACAGTAACCATTTGGAATTGACACATCCATGCTGAAGTGTCTCTCATCACCATGTCAGGATGCTGCACGTGTGCAACATTAGTCACATTTAATGCGATTTGGTGCAGTTATTTTTGGGTTTGCATTTGCAGAATGTTCTACCTCGATTAACGTCCGCCCCGCATAGAGCGTATGATGACTAAAGACCAAAATGTTTGCCAAAATGTTGCCTTGGCTTGTGTTCGCCCGCTTGTTTACTACAAAAATACCGTCCGGTTTGTTTACACCATCATCTTGGATCACGTAGCCAAGACGAAATCTTACCATCCTTGCACGTGGTCACGTAACGCATTGTCGGTTGCCATTTTCGGTTGTTTACATCAAAGTTGTAGAAAGATACATGACATGACAAACACATGAACCGCACAAAAGAGAGAGGCGATGGACCGTACAGAGAAACGGGTGCAAGACCTTCAAATTCTATGGCTCACAGTGAAGACAGTTGTCGTTTCAGAGGTACGTAAATGTGAAGGGAGTGGCTCCGTTGCATACTGCTCGGGCTCCCGCCTAACAGTCCATCAATCCGGCGGCACATCAAAGGTACCACTATGTTTCTGTACGTTTCATTTTACATCCAAAACACCTATTTTTGGTTCCACAACAATACACAAGCTTTCAAAACTACTGTAGCAAGTTCGGCATCCCGAGTCAAACATAGCAATGTCACCACCTAGCCGGCGCACTTTCGTGATGTCACTGACGGTAGTGGTTGCCCCCACCCTCATCTATTTATATATTCGAACGTTGATAATTACTTTGATATATTTTTGGTATATGTTTTCACAATGTGGCTGCAGCACAATGTGTTTGAGTTGGTTTGTTTAATGATGGTTTTGATTTTCCAACAAAACTAGCTAATGGTGATGGTCTGTTGTCCTTGTCATTTGTAATTTATTTTGCATCATTTTCCGCATGTAAAACTATAATAAGTCAAAAAAATGTATGTCAGTTAACATTATTGGCTTTCTACAACATATTCATTGGATTTACATGATTTTCTACGGGAAAATTTGCTTTGGTTAAGAGGCTGTTCAGGTTCAGCAGTAGTAATATAATCACTGTGGCTAGTGTCATTAATTTCAAAAGAATTTGTTGTGATAATTATAATTTACAAATGTTTACTCTTCATTTTTTTCTCAATAACTCAAATGAACTAAAGATTGATCAAAGTTACTCACTTCAGAATTTACTGTGCTCATTCATGATGTGAATGATGATTAGTCATTTCTACAGTAATGGCAGCTCTAGATGGGTCAAATGGGTTTCTTTTATTGCAAATGATGAATTTGCATTAAATTGACTTGCTTTTACTACACACACCATAAAGTGACAAATCAACCATTTGGTCAAGCATATTTTACAAAAAATGATAATGATTTGAGTTTTTCCTGCTATAAAGTTCTTGTTTATCAAGGCCTCCATCAATAATATCATGTAAAAGACGATTCCAGCCTTTCATTCTTAGTCAAAATGTCATGGATGATTTTCACTTGTGACGTCATAGTTGGTGGCGGGTGAAGAGTGACCAACCATTCACAGCCACAGCGCCATCTAGGGGACTTCTTTAGCGCTGCGTACCTCTCCGAGTGGTAGACCAGGATAAAACAGTGTTGAGTTCAGTTAGGCGCTGCTCTCCATTAAATAGTGACTCCGGGTGAATAAACCATTCTGTTGCGCAGGCAAGTCGAATTAACGACCCTAATGCATTTTATATTTGCAGCGCTTTCACGTCTCGTTTGCTTTGTAGTATTCGTGTCATTTTCGATCATTTTATGTCTTAAGCGTCTGGACTTTGCCCCCCAACGGCCACCGTACCAGAAAGTGCATCACAAAGCCAACGACACACACGGTTGGAGAATGGGGGTGGGGTAAGCTCCATTTTCCGTTTCAGTGACACGCCATTGTAATTGGCATCGACATGCCCCAAAGTCGTGCTATACTTACCTTGGGGTTTTTGCCCTTCTTCTTCAACTGAGCCGTTACGTTTGGGTTGTTCGTGAAATGCCCGACCGATGCCTCAGCCTCCATTTTCCCGTTTCGTTGCTGCTGCTTAAAAACAAAAAAACAACAACATTCACACAAAGTCAGTCGCTTTGAAAACACAGAACTACAAACTCGCTAGATTATATGATAGATTGTGAAGAAAATCTTTTCATTTGCGACTACGGCGCGAGTGCTGTTCGGTTTCCTTTGCGGCCTAGTCAAGCCATTTTCAAAGGCCGTTACACGTTTCTAATAAAAGTACTCGCTACTAGCGTTATGTGCTAAACATTCCACACCAAACGTCGCATGTCAACCTGCATTAGTGTTACTGTACCTGAGATTAGTCAATACGCGTGAAAAGAGCTTTGAATTTCCGGTAGTCGATCCAGAAGATGCAAACTGCGCGAGGTGACCAAGTGTTCTTCTTGTGGACCAACGTTTAGGTGCATACCGCCACCTACCGTACCGGAGTGAGGTTGTGCACTTTTGTTACAGACCTACTGAGGGAAGAAAATACAACAAAACGAAACACTCAAACACACACACAAACGTTCTACACCTCATGCATTAACTGTGTGTCCTTAAGCTGTCCCATTAGAGCTTCGACTACCAAAACTGTGTTCATTGGACCCGAGAAAGATATGGGAGCCTGGTGATATGCCTGTGTAAAATGTACTCTGTTGTGTTTTTACTGTATTATAATCACCGACATAACAAAAACAAAACTATATGAACAGATCATAAACGTATTTGTCCAGGAAAGTTTTAACACAAACGTGAGGACAAAAGACATAGATAATTCGTCCCAGGCATTTACGAGGACCACTATGTAGTGTGTTGCCTTTGCCCAGTTGCTCACCGGGACACACCGGATTTTTGACTTGGCTAAAGAACTGTGAAAGGTATTGAAAGGCTGATATTTTTGCTCAAATCCAGCGGCAATATTGTAGCCATGTCATGGCTTTTGTGCATTAAAAATCTATTGCACGGATTGTCTTGCCGTGTAAAAAAATCGATTTTCGGCCATTAATATATTATTCTGTAAGCCCCGCCAACGTTTCGAAAAAAGAGGCGGTGGTTATGAAAACATGCGCACGTTCATCGGAACCGATCCGGGCACATGAGACTGAACAAAAAAACAACTTGTACTGGAATAATATTCAACTTGTGCCGTTTCTTCAACGTCATATATTGATAAAAGTGCGCTGCAGTTTAAATCGCGCAGCCGAGACCTTAGACTGACGTAAGTTCCCTAAAAACACTATGGTTGTGATGCTCTGTTAGCTTGCTAATGCTAGTATAGACACCGCTGCCTTGTTGAGACGGGCTTTGTAGATTCACACTTCACCTCCGACATATCAAGGCCATCTTTACCTTAATAGGTTCGGCATCCGATTCGTGAAATGAAATCCAATAGGAAGAAGAGACAGGACGGCTTCCAAAAGGTCAAGTTAAAGGTGGGAAAGAAGAAGCCCAGAGCTGACAACGCCACCAATACCAACTTCCGCACAAGGGGAATACATCTACCCGAGCAGCTGAAGACAGACACCAGTGGTCCCACCACGCACAGACAGCTTGGCATTAACGTGAGTCCACCGTCTGGCTTTCAGATGTACACCAACGGACGGGAATTGTGATTGAACGTTGCTTGGTGTGCTTTCTTTACCAGGACCTGCTGTCCCAGCTTCACCATTACAATGCCAACGTGAAACACAGCGCCTTGCTGGGTTTGAGAGAGCTGCTGTCGGCGAGCCCTTCTGTGTTGGAGCAGCATCTGTCCCGTTTGCTCTCAGAGGTGGCTGCTGTGTTCACAGACAAAGATGGAAACGTGCGTGTGGCAGCCACACGCGTGCTCAGGTTAGTGAGTCACTCGTAAGTGCTTATCTTTGGCACTCCAAGTTCTATAGGATGCCTTGCACACTTATGCGTTAACGCACCATGAATGAATGACAGGTGGTTGGTAGGGAAACATATCAAATCTGAGTCACGGTCTAGCCTTATTTTGGTCGTCAGGCTACCGCGACAACCGAAATTCTGTCTCCTGTGGCGCCGCCTCCATCTTCCTCTCAAGTACGCCTGCATTGGGTCCTCCCGGCCCGCAGTCCAAGATGATGCAGGCATTCCTCCAATACCTGATTGCCGTTTTAAATTCTCAAAACGGCTTCTAATGATGGATTAACTTGGGTTCTGAAGCCAGATAGTAACAAAGTTGCAGAGTTTCGAACACATTAATGTATTTGTGATGGTCCACCACTCTGTGGGTTGTCTTATATGAGTGCGGATAGTACACAGCGCTGATATAACGTGTGTTTTGTCTTGCTTCTATATTGCCGAAAGACGTCCGTATGTCATTCATCATTCTGAAATTTCTGGCTTTGTTTTTTAGGTTGTTGTTTGCACCCCGTCGTATCTTGCAGTACTCCCAAGCTAGGTGAACTCATTTGTAGTTGCAAGTACATTATCAGAATCAGAAAAACTTTATTGCCATTGTAAGTGAACAATTCACAAACTAGGAACTTTCTTTGGCGACTCAGTGCAACGTAGAATTCTAAGTAAACATAGAGTATTAAATAAACATAGAACTAACTAAACATAGAACCTGAGTAAAAAGGTGAAATCACTGATAAGTAAAGGCATGAGAGTGTTTTTAGTGCAGGTGGTATAAGGTGCCAAAAATACGGTTTATAAAGTGAGCATAGTGCAAATGTTATAAAGTGTTCATGAGTTCAACAGCAGCAGGAAAGAAACTGTTCTTGTGGCGAGAGGTTCTGGTCCGAATGGACCGTAACCTTCTGCCAGAGGGGAGTGGCTCAAATAGTCCATGTCCAGGGTGGGAAGGGTCAGCAAGTATCCGGCCTGCTCGCCCCCGAGTTCTGGAGACGTACAGGTCCTGGAGAGATGGAAGGCTGCAGCCGATCACTTTCTCGGCGGAGCGCACGATGCGCTGCAGTCTTTGTTTGTCCCTGGCAGTGGCCCCAGCGAACCACACTGTGATGGAGGAGGTGAGGATGGACTCAATAATGGCCGTGTAGAATTGCACCATCGTCTGGACAGGCAGCTTGGCTTTCCTCAGCTGCCTCAGGAAGTACATCCTCTGCTGAGCCTTCTTGATGATGGAGCTGATGGTCTGCTCCCACTTGAGGTCGTGGGTGATGTTAGTGCCCAGGAAGCGGAAGGAGTCCACAGTTGTGATGGGAGAGTCTGTCAAGACGAGGGGGGGTAGGGGGGCTTTGACTTTCCTGAAGTCCACGATCATCTCCACTGTCTTCTGAGCATTGAGCTCCAGGTTGTTGCAGCTGCACCACGACACCAACCGGTCCACCTCCTTCCTGTAAGCAGACTCATCACCGTCTGAGATGAGCCCGATGAGGGTGGTGTCATCCGCAAACTTAATCAGTTTCACCGAGTCGTGGCCGGAGGTGCAGCTGTTGGTGTACAGGGAGAAGAGCAGGGGGGAAAGTACACAGCCCTGTGGGGATCCCGTGCTGATAGTCCGAGTGTCCGAGACATTCTTCCCCAGCCGCACGCGCTGCTTCCGGTCCGTCAGGAAGTCAGTGATCCACCTGCAGGTGGAGTCAGGCACGTTGAGCTGGGCGAGCTTGTCCTGGAGCAGAGCTGGGAGGATGGTGTTGAATGCAGAGCTGAAGTCCACAAACAGGATCCTGGCGTAGGTTCCTGGGGAGTCCAGATGCTGCAGGATGTAGTGGAGGGCCAGGTTGATGGCGTCATCTACAGACCGGTTGGCTCTGTAGGCGAACTGCAGAGGGTCCAGGAGCGGGGAGGTAAAGGACTTGAGATGAGGCAGAACCAGGCGCTCAAATGACTTCATGACCACAGATGTCAGTGCCACAGGTCTGTAGTCGTTGAGTTCAGTGATCCTGGCCTTCTTGGGGACGGGAACAATGGTGGACAGCTTGAAGCAGGCTGGGACATGGCATGACTCCAAAGAGATGTTGAAGATGTCCGTGAAGACAGGCGCCAGCTCTACCGCACAGTGTCTCAGGGTGGAAGGAGAGACACCATCTGGACCTGGAGCTTTCCGAGGGTTTTGCTTTTTAAATGTCTTGGCCACATTCTGCTCCGAGAGTGTGAGGGCAGTGGGGGAGAGGGGGGGCTCCAGGGCTGATATGCCTGCAATGTCCATTGTAGTCAGTGGGGTGGGGGAGGGGTGTGAATCTTCGAACCTGGAGTAGTGGGTGTTAAGTCTTTCTGCTAGGTGACGGTTGTCAACAGCGGGGGGGGCTTTGGGTCTGTAGTTGGTGATTTCCCTCAGACCTTTCCAGACAGAGACAGGGTTGTTGCTCCCGGACTTCTCCTTCAGATGTTTGTTGTACCTTGATTTAGCGTTCTCCACCTCCTTACTAAATAGGTACTTGCTCTGTCTGTATACGTGAGGGTCGTTGTTCTTGTGGGCCTTTTCTTTCTCCTTCCTTAGCTGTCTCAGTCTGGGTGTGAACCAGGGTTTGTCGTTGTTGAAGGTCACTCTGGTGTAAGATGTGACTATGCTGTCTTCACAAAATTGAATGTATGACGTCACTGTGTCTGTGTATTCGTCCTGGTTATTAATAGATAATTTGAATAGTTCCCAGTCTGTCTTATGTGTCGCTTGTCACCTCCATGTAGTACAGAGGTCACCAACCCTTTTGAACCCAAGATCCTTTGTCTCTGCCGTGAACCTGCACAGGGTCTACATGTGTAGCAAAAAAATTCACTATATTTAAATTGTATACATATTTTGTAGAAAGGTTTTAATGCATACTTAAAGCTTTGTCTTTAATTACAAGACTTTGTCTCTTTTTTGGTTGTCGTTGTCAACATCAGCTTTTTGCCATTGTGCCGTTCTGTACCATTTTAGCTCTTTTTTAAAATTGTATTTTGTTTCTGCAGAGATGCAATGACAAATGAGACGTCGGCCACAGACTTTCCCTGGGCCACATTTTGGGCACCCCTACTTTTGTTTATTGGCGCCGGGCTTCTGGCTTTAGCTTTATGAGCAAACCACATCTCTATTTGGCTTGTTGGCTCAGTGTCATGGGTGAGCAATGGTGATCGAGGAGAAAGGGGCTGGTCAATGCTTAAATACAGTCAGCCCCAACGAGCTACGTTTCTGCAGCCTGAATATTTTTTTTGCAAGTGCATGTTTATGGAGTTATATTTGTGCCTTAATTTTCAGTTAGCAAAGGCAAACTTGGAATTATATTAATGTGCAATAACTACTGGTGTGTGCGCAGGCACATTGCTGCGGTCTCTCACTCCCTTTCTCTCTCTCTCAACCTCTTCATGCCTGTCGCTTGTTTGCGGGCGTAGCGAGACGGTGTATGTGCGCGGGTACCTGCGACCGGGTTTTGAGGACTGGGCTCCTGGCCAGAGCTTGCCTGTACAGCGGCAAAGTGTACGGTGTTCACTGGTCAAAATGCATGCCTGTTGGTTGCACTGGTATTATAATAATAATAATAATAATAATAATAATACAGCTGAGTTGGTCAGACATTTTAGCGCATCTGATCATCAATATAGTGAGGTATTAAATGTACTTTATCTTTCAAATCAGTGCACACTTACACGGAGGTCAGTAAACACCATTAATGTTTTTTTTAATAACTTCATGCTATGCTGTTAAATAAAGTTTAAAAGTATGAGATAATGTTGCTCATTTCTTATGACACAAACCAAAAAGCTCAGTGTTAACCCACACTTACACTACAACTACGAATCAAGAGTTTTTCAATTTCTCATCTCACTCTCATAGTGCTTTTTTATCTCTGTCGCTCTAAAATAACACCAACTTCCATTTCAGGTATATTGCCCAGTCTGTGCCCGCCGAACGAGTGGCTCCGTTTTTCCCCCTCCTCAATGCCCACCTGTGTTGTGCCATGACTCACATTGAGTTGGGCATCCAAGAAGACGCCATGAAGGTCTTGGACGTGCTGCTGGAGCACTACCCCGCCCTGCTCGCGGCACGGCCCGCCGTCCTCCTTACCAACTTCCTGGAGTTAATCTCTCACAGACAGAGCAGCGGAGGAGCGAAAAAGGACCAGGATCCCAAGGGACGCACATGGGCCCTCTCTGTCAATCCCAGCAGAACTGTGACGAGCCAGCAGTGGCGCCTCTCTGTGCTCCTCAGGTACGTGGATAGTGTCTGAAAAGCACTCATTCTACGCTGATAATCTTGTTTGTGTTTCAGGCTGGGACGTTTTCTTCAAGCAGTCGTTGAGGAAAGACCAGTGGAGGATTGTGACATGTCTGTCCCAGCTGAGGGACTTTTTGGTTTGAGTGGTGAGAGCAGGATTACACCTCTGAATCTTATCTGGGAAGAGCTCGGGAACAGCAAGATTGAAATTAACGTTTATGAGCATTCTGGGAGTAAACCAACGCCACATTCAACTTTCAAACTCAGGTATGTTGATTTGACCCACTTATTCCTATTTAAAACATACAGTACTTCAAAAAAGTGACATTTCAGCAACATCTTCTCAAGACACAATGCTAAAGAAATGATTCTTGAATATACTTTTGTCAGTGTACAGCTTGCACAGCAGTACATAGATATTTATATATACTATCCACTGAGAACAAATCAACACACAGCCATTATTGCAGCTATTGTATTATATATTATTGTATTGTATATTATTGTATTGTAACCGGTAACACAAGCGAAAACCTCCAATTGTGTCCTTGGTATGAATATTTAGTGTAATCCTCTTGACCATGGAATTTGTTCCTCCACCTTTCCTCTGCTTGAGGATGCCCCACAGGTGCTCAGTATGGTTGAGCGTCTCCCATCACCTTCATTGTCAAGGCACTTCTTGGAGGTGTGTTTGGGCTCCTTATCATGCTGGAAAGCTGCCATGTGGCCCAGTTTCCCAAAAGAGGGAATCATGAACTGCTTCACAATGACCCGTGTTGGAATTAAATGTTTGCTTCAACAAACCACAGCACCACAGTGGCGGTAGCATTCATGCAGCCCCAGACCATGGTGCTACCAGCACTTCTGTTGCTGGTTATTTAGATAATAATGAAAATCACATAAATCTGTACTGCTTGTTTCCACAGTGTTGTCTCTCAAAATGTAATCTAATAAATAATGTTTGCTGTATTTTATTGTATGTGTAGACCAGAGTCTGAACATGGAGGTGATGCAGATGATGGTTTGAACTCAGCTGATGCTGTCCAGAACTTCGCAGCGACACTGGTCCCTCTCCTGCTGGAAGTGTGGGTGGAGGCCAACGCCAGCGATACTGCCTGCAACAACTCTGAGGGGGGTCACCTGCTGAGGCCGGACGCCATGTCCGTAATGTTCCAGGTCTTGTCTATTTTGCAACTGCTCCGCAAACTGGCACCACAGCAGGAGCATCAAGATGCACTGGTGAGATAAGATAAGGGGAGCACCCCCAATCTTGTGTTGATAAGCAGGACTGAGACAGAATCCTTTTGTGTATGTCCAGGATGCATGGTTCCGTAAGGAATACTTGGGAGATTTCAAGCAGTACTTCATGAAAAACTTTCCCTACTGTCTTCAGGACACACCCAAACACAAAAAGAAGATTAATATCAAAAGGTAAGAGGTTTTCTTTTCTTAACAAGTATCCTCATTTCCCCAATTTTCCCCCATCTAATGTGGCCAAAATGTAGCCTTGGTGCTGTAAATTAGACAGTTTAAAGTGACTTTTATTTAGCCCTACTGGGAACATGCTGACTTGTGTGTCTGTAGATTTAATGCTAATATGTTTGTTCATGTCTGTCTCCAAAAAAATGCTATAGCGCCTTTTATCCTCTTTTTACACATACACTAACTAAGCTGAGACCAAGGGGGATCACACTCCTCAGCCTCCCTGGGAAAGTCTACTCCAGGGTGCTGGAGAGAAGGGCACGACCGTTAGTCGAACCTCGGTTACAGGAGCTGCAATGTGGTTTAAGTCCCGGTCGCGAAACACTGGACCAGGTCTACACCCTTGCAAGGGTACTGGAGGGTATGTGGGAGTTTGCCCAACCGGTCTACATGTGCTTTGTAGACCTGGAAAAGGCATTCGACCGTGTCCCTCGTGGTGTCCTGTGGGGGGTGCTCCGGGAGTACGGGATTGGTGGCCCGCTACTACGTGCCATTCGGTCCTTGTACAATCGAAGCAGGAGCCTGGTTCGCATTGCCAGCAGTAAGTCGAGCTTGTTTCCGGTGAACGTTGGCCTCCGCCAAGGCTGCCCTTTGTCACCGATTCTGTTCATAATCTTCATGGACAGAATTTCTAGGCGCAGTCAAGGTGTTGAGGGAGTCCAGCTTGGTGACCTTAGGATCTCGTCTCTGCTATTTGCAGACGATGTGGTCCTTATGGCCTCATCAGGCTGTGACCTTCAGCGTTTACTGGAGCGGTTTGCAGCTGAGTGTGAAGCTTCTGGGATGAGACTCAGCACCTCCAAATCCGAGGCCATGGTTCTCAGTCGGAAACGGGTGGACTGTACCCTCCGGGTTGGGAGTGAGGTCTTGCCTCAGGTGGAGGAGTTCAAGTATCTCGGGTTCTTGTTCACGAGTGAGGGAAGGTTGGAGCGTGAGATCGACAGACGGATCGGTGCAGCATCTGCAGTAATGCGGTCGCTGTACCGGACCGTCGTGGTGAAGAGAGAGCTGAGCCGGAAGGCAAAGCTCTCTGTTTACCGATCGATCTACGTTCCCACCCTCACCTATGGTCATGAGTTATGGGTCATGACCGAAAGAATGAGATCGCGGATACAAGCGGCGGAAATGAGTTTCCTTCGTAGGGTGGCTGGACTCACCCTAAGAGATAGGGTGAGGAGCTCGGCCATCCGGGAGGAGCTCAGAGTAGAGCCGCTGCTCCTTCACATCGAGAGGAGCCAGTTGAGGTGGCTCNCAGGGGCATAAAGCCCCCGACAACATAGCTCCTAGGATCACTCGGGCACTCAAACCCCTCCACCGCGGTAAGGTGGTAATTCACGGAGGGGTATATACAAAATCATATAGTTATATTGTAATTCCATTTTGTCATTGCGTTTTGTGTATTGTCTTTGTTTTTTCCATTTTATGGTTGATTTTCCTTTTTGGTAAACCGGATGCCTGACTCTAAATTGAAAAAGCAATGTCTACTTATAGACAGCCTTTGCTGTGGGCATGTCCTTCTGCCAGCGCGACTAGTCCCATCCAGCCTGTTAGCCGCTGCTCTTAGAAGCTTCGATATGGACTCCATCGTGTAAGACATTCACGCAAAGTATGTGGCATGATAGTGATGTTACTTCTTGTCTGTCACTCGCTTCTGGTCACCCGCGCTAAGAGCTACATTTAAAAATAGCTACTACATAGTCACTGCAAGCTGGAATCGTATGATCAGGTATTGACCAGCAGGATCGCATCATTGGCTGACCAGTGTCACAATACATTGCAATACATCGTTATACGGTATGTTTAAGTTATTCACAGTTTAGGTTGGACTTTGTTTTGTTGCGCTGCAAGGATCAGTGCTTGATTGCACAAGCGCACATCTTAGTGGGGAACATTGATAAGCTACTGCTGGTTTGTGATGTGTGAGTAGGAGTGACGAATGATTCACTGCATATGAAGAACAAAAAAACAAAAATCAAAAAATGGATGGAAAGTAATAAATGATCCTTAAACTTAAATAAAACCAAAGTAATGATATTTGGAAATCATTCATTGAGGTTGCAAAAATGCGTAGAGGTTAGGGAGTTAAAATTGAGTATGTTGCAGAAATAACATTTTTGGAATTAATGATTGACCATAAGGTAAACTGGAAAACACATCAAAAAAATATCCAAAAGCCTTGCAGTTATCAATAGTGTCCTTGATTACAGTGCACTTTATACTTAATATTGTTCCCTAATTCTTCCATACTTAACTTATTGTGTGGAAGTGTGAGGCAATAATTACAAGACCACAAGAAAGTTGTTATTTTATTTACAAAAGAAGGCATTACAAATAATTTATAAGGTGGGGTATCTTGAGCACACCACTCCGCTATTTTTCAAATAAAAAATCCTAAAATTACATGATCTAGTAAAACTGTATACAGCAATGTTTATGTTTAAAGCATTTCACAGCGTATTACCGATTAATATTCAGAACATTGTTTCTCACAAAGATCAGCCATATGATTTGAGAGGTTTAGGGAACTTAGATATTCCACTGGCTAATACTACCAGGAGATGTTTTTCTTTGTCTGTTTGTGGGGTTAAGCTGTGGAATAGTCTAGGACCCCGAACAAAAGCTATCTCAAAGCATTTGTTGTTTTAAATGTTCATATGAACAAAATGTTTTGTTACAATACAGATGGATGTTTATGAATGGGTACTATTGTATAATACCCTGTTTTCTGTTTCTGGTATTTTTTTTCCAATGTTAATAATAATAATTTATAATTAATTGCTTTGACTGTAAAGAATAAGTTAACATTGAACTGGTGCATGTTGAATACAGGAAGTTATTATGTGTACTAGCAATTGATGTGAGATGTAGAGGGGGTAGGATTGAATAAGCTCTGCTTCTTCCTGCTCCTTTTCGGACACAAGGAATTGTGATGTGAGGAACTCAAAGTAAACCCTAAATATGTTTGAAATAAATTCAATTAATCAATCAAACCATTATGCAGGTCTGATTATTTTCGTGCAACTGGAACTTTATCCATGTAGCACAAATGAGATGGCTTTTTTTCAATAAACTGTCTAATTATGAAGATTAAAATCACCATATGATGGGTTCTCCTGCAAAGAATGAAAAAAAAAGATTTACAGTGTCATGGCTTCTGAATGGTGCATACAGTGCGGGAAAAAACTATTTGAACCCTAGCTGATTTTGTAAGTTCCCCCACTAACAAAGAAATGATCAGTCTATAATTTCAAAGGTAGGTTTATTTGAACACTGAGACAACAATGACAAAAAAATCCAGAAAAATGCGTTTCAAAAAGAGTTAATTAATTTGCATTTCCATGAAGGAAATAAGTATTTGATCCCCTATCCGTCAGCAAGATCTCTAGCTCCCAGGTGGATCCTATACAGGTAATGGGCTGACATTGGCAGCCCTCTCAGCTCGTTACCTGTATAAAAGAGACCTGTCCACAGAAGCAATCAATCAATCCAGATGCCAAACTCTGCACCATGGCCAAGACCAAAGAGCTTTCAGAGGGGGTCAGGGACAAGATTGTGGACCTACACAAGGCTGGAATGGGCTACAAGACCATCGCCAAGCAGCTGGGTGATATGGTGACAACAGTTAGTGCAATTATTCGCCAATGGAAGAAACATAAATTTACTGCCAATCTCCCTCGGTCTGGAGCTCCATGCAAGATTTTACCTCGTGGAGTTTCAATGATAATGAGAACTGTGAGGAATCAGCCCAGAACCACTCGCGAGGAACTTGTCAATGATCTCAAGGCAGCTGGGACCATAGTCACCACAAAAACAGTTGGTAACACACTACACCGTGAAGGACTAAAATCCTGCTGTGCCCGCAAGGTCCCCCTGCTCAAGAAAGTCCATCTACAGGCCTGTTTGAAGTTTTTCACTGAACAGCTGACTGATTCAGAGGAAGACTGGGTGAAAGTGTTGTGGTCAGATAAGACCAAAATTGAGCTCTTGGGCATCAACTTGACTTGCCGTGTTTGGCGAAGGAGAAATGCTGCCTATGACTCCAAAAACACCGTCCCCACCGTCAAGTATGGAGGTGGAAACATTATGCTTTGGGGCTGGGTTTTTTTTTCTGCCAAGGGGACAGGACAATTGCACCGCATTGGTGCAAAGGGAGGATGGATGAGCTGATCTGTGGAGGGAGCTGAAGGTTCAAGTTGCCAAACATCAGCCACGAAACATTAATGACTTGGAGAGGATCTGCAAAGAGGAGTGAGCCAAAATGCCCCCTGAGATGTGTGCAAACCTTGTGGCCAACTACGAGAAACGGCTGACCTCTGTGATTGCCAACAAAGGTTTTGCCACCAAGTACTGAAGCACGTTTTTCAAAGGGATCAAATACTTTTTTCCTTCATGGAAATGCAAATTAATTTGTAACTCTTTTTGAAACGCATTTTTCTGGATTTTCTTTTGTCATTGTTGTCTCTCAGTGTTCAAATAAACCTACCATTGAAATTATAGACTGATCATTTCTTTGTTAGTGGGCAAACTTACAAAATCAGCTGGGGTTCAAATACTTTATTCCCTCACTGTATGTAGAGAGCTGTAGATGCCATATGTCACATGGGGGGCACAAATGTTAGGTATGTGAGGTATAAAAACAAAACCCACAGCTCCAGGCTTTTTTTTTTAAGATGTGTAGCAAAGCCTGATTTTTTGTTGTTTTGTTTTCATTCGGAGTTAAGTGTCGAGCTAAATGTTAGATGCCATTTAAATGACAGCTGAAAGTCTACACGTGAATCACATTTTTATAGCTTTATTTCCAGTACACTATGGTGGCGTTCGTAAAAACGCGCCCTCTCCTTGACTGTCTTTCCTTCAGGGGTAACCAGACTGCGGCAGCTGCTGATGTGACTGTGGATCCTCTGGCGTTGAACATCACACTTTGCCAGGTGATGGTGTCTCTCGGCCAGAGACAGGGAGTCGGCCGAGAGGCGGACGGTGGCTGGCTAACACCTCTGAAGACGTTTGTTCGAGACACTCTCGGCGGCGACGTGAAGCTCAGCTACAGGCAACTGCACATGCTGCTGGGGACCGTTTGGAAAATGGTGCTCACACAAAAGAGCAAACGTGAGCTAAAGCACACAAGCATGAATGTGTCATCCATATTTGCAAATGACAAATCGGTTGCCAAGCCTGCGTAAATATTACAAGAATGTTCTAACTCATTTTGTGTGTGTTTATTTGATTGATTGCAGCAGTGACAGAGGACCTGTTAGCAGCAGTGTATTCATACTACCAACAGAGGCACCTAACATTGCACACCAGATCTCTTCTGCTCTCTTTCTACAGCAAGATCTACCTACATGAGCAAGGACATTCACATGTTGCCAGGTAAGTTGGGCTGAAGAAATAAATCCAATTCTTAGACTGCAGTACAATGGAAAACCATGCCGGGGTGAGGGTGACATCTACTGGTTCATGTTAACAATTGCACGCTGGAAACAACTTCTAACATTAAATACTCACCTGGTTTGAAGGAGTAAGGTGCTGGGTCAGTGGCTGGCGTCTCTACCAGTGCAGTTGTTCCAGCTGGGCCACCGGAATCCTGGACTTTCGGCTTTGCTTATCCAGTCCATCCAGGCTGCAGCCTCCAGGGGAAACAAAGACTTGCTCAACAGTCTGCAGACACATGCTTGCAAGCTCTATGGTATGCCATTCTTGATGCTCAAATGTCTTGTCAATGTCAGATAGATAGTGTGGTATCTGTGGAAACATGGCTGTTCCACCTACAGGAGACATGCGTTTGTGAGTCTTCCAACGCTTCCCCAAGCTGTTCTCAGAATGTTGCAAGTGTTTTCTCTTATATCGTATGCAACTGTGGGGCCTCGCCCAACTTCCAATTCAATTCTACTCAAACATACTACTTTCAAACATTTCATACATTTTTCTGCCATTATTTCTATTGTGTATATAAGGTCAGTGCAACACTGCCATATCTTAAAACTTGAACTTCAACAAATGGCTAACATTGTAAATAAGAGATGGTCTCTTGTTTATTGTGGTTAATTGGTTCCAAGCCCGACCATGAGAAGAGAATTTTAGAGAAGAAGGAGCCTCGTTTATAAATGGAATATTTTTATAGTTAGAGCATGAAAATGGCGGCACGGTGGCCTAATAGTCAGCATGTTGGCCAAACAGGCGATCTGGAAGTCCTGGGTTTGGGCATTTCTATGTGGAGGCTAATTGGCGACTCTTAATTGTCCATAGGTATAAATGTGAGTGCTTGTTTGTCTATATGTGCCCTGCGATTGTCTGGCGACCAGTCCAGGGTATACCCCGCCTCTTGCCCAAAGCTAGCTATGATAGGCTCCAGCATACCTGTGACCCTAATGAGGAATTTTATAACATTTCACTGGTGGCAAATAACCAAAAATGGTCACTTGGTGAATTTGCAGGAGTATGAGGTCATATTTGCTGAAAGCAATAGCTATTTCAATTAAAAACATTTTAACAGGCCAGGTTGCATGTTAGCATAAGGTCTCTTCTTTGAAGTAATCTTCACAGTTCTTACATCTTGCAATTGAAGTTTTTGGAGCGTTTCTGCTTGAATTTTTTTTTTTTGCAAGATGTCAGAATAGCTCCCACAGCTGCTCTTTCGTTGTGATTTGCCTCCCATTCTCAGATTTTTTGCTTGATGATGCTCCAAAAGTTTTCCACTGGGTTGAGGTCAGGGGAAAATGGGGTCCACACCATGAGTTTGTCTCCTTTTTTGCCCATTGAAGCCAAAGTATTCTTTGCTTCATGAGATGGTCATGCATGAAGGTCATATTGCTACTGAAGGTACGGTTCTTCATATTGTACCACGGAAGGAAGTGGTCAGTCAGATACTTGACATACTTTCAGGGGCCATTTTCACACCTTCAGGGATCGTAAAGAGCCCTACCAACTTTCTACTGATGATTCCCATCCAAAACATGACTCGGCCACCTCCTTGCCTTCCAGAACTTCATCCAGGGTTGCACTGCTGTATCCGTAAACAAGATTGAAAAGTAATCTTGTTTTTGTTGGCCCACTGCAACCGTTTCTGCATGTGAGTATTGGTTAGGTGTGGCCAAATAGCCTCCTTCACAGTACGATGATCATATCAGCTATTGACTGTTTTCATGCTTTGTCCAAGACAATTAAGGAGATTTGACGCTTTCCTCTCAGTGCTAAGGGCGCTGTTGTTTTAGGAATTTGCTGTTTGTTGCTTCCAAGTGGCAGACATGTCAGACTTCATCCATGGAACGAATTTGGCATAATCAGATTGTTGTGATACGACGAAGACGCAGCAGCAGCAGGAAAGGGGAAACTTCTGGCCATTTACCATTACAAGAGTCCTTTTGTCCGTGGGCTTCTGACATCAGCATGCACGTCAGAGCAAGACAGACACACACGCACACACACTTTATCAAAGTTGTTTCCTGGTATCTCTGCACATGATGTCCCTTGTCTATGAAATTGTAAGCATGACATACAGATGTCTTGTATCTCCCTGAAGATCCACAGGAAGGCGCTGTGGTTCTATTGCCAGCAGAGTCCCAGCAACGACTTGTGCAGCTGCTCTACTTCCTGCCCAAGATGCCATGCCCTCTTCTGGCCAACCTGAGCAGCTGCTGCACCGCTGGACGAATCTCTGCTGGTCTTGCAGGCTCTCTGATTCGTATTATACACCTGAGGTGAGCTTTTCGTTTCGCCTTCTCAAAGATGCACAGGACACAAAGTACATTGTCAGTCGGTGAATGCAAAGCATGCTGGTACTATTAATATGGAAATGAAATCTGCGTTTGATACTTGTACTAGTACCAAAAGGAGCAACCTTGTTTACCATCTGAAGTCAACTTTGATGTTGTATTATGCAAATTAAGTTAGATTTCCCCCAACAGAAAACAGTCATTAAACCTGTATCAAATGTACAGTTAGTGCTCCGTTCCACGTCACAATGTTTCATGGTTGGAAACGCATGTCCACGAATGAATTAAAAACATAGTTTTGGACCATGAACACAAGACTCTCACAAGAACAAGCACGTGCCGGCGAGGAACATGCGGAGCAGAAGAGCGCAGTGTGTGCCTCGTGCTAGGTGGTTGAATACGGTGTAAAATTGCGTATTAGTTAGGCTTTTGGAATCCACTGTGTCTCCCAGTGCGCCAAACAAACGGAAAGCCATCATCATGGAAGTAAAAATGAACACTATAAAAAGCTGAGACAGGCCCACCAATTTTGGCCGCTCCTCTGGTCCTAACTGCTCAACTGTAGCAACCATCATTGAGGATATCGACAATTGAATGCTAGAGGGGTCATGAATTCCGCGTGCTGTTATAAAGAGATCTGGGAGGAGATAAGGTTATCCATCCAAACTAGCTTGGTACAATATTTCAAAAAGGGAGAGAGGCCTGCAAGATGAAAGCAAAGGAGTTGTTTTTAACTGATAATTGTGCTATTTACTATTTTATTACTGTATTTTTTATGTCCTTTGTGTTTTTTGTGCACTATGAGTGACTTAGGAGTTATACTTTGACATTTTCAACTGTCATAACATTCTTTGACAGCCGTGTTAGGGTAAAAAGAAGTCGAGTACTCACCTTTTGATGATGAATCCCGTATCAAGAGTCGGAGCATTTGGCATGTAGGCTATTGTGCAAAGCGGGATGCTGCAGGTGCTACTGGAATCATCATAGTGGGGCGACTGCATGAACCAGAAAAATCATATGCAGACTACTGGCACATAAACTTCTGCACAGCCACCATGAGATGGCACTAGTGCCCCGTCCCACTAACTACATCTTCCTGAGTCTTGCGTCTGACTGGCTTTTGTGCATTTAGACTTGTTTCTTGCGTCTGCGGGTCGACGGTAACACATTTTCAAGGGAACGGGTCGCCTCAGCCCATTGGGACGAGTGCGTAGAGACACAAAGAGCTCATTCGGGAGGCTGGAATGTAGTGTCGTCACAGCGGGGATAGTAGTTTTCTGCTCATCCACTGTCACAAACGCTGTGTTGTGTGGGCGGCTTTGCTGTTGTTGCTCATAGCATCTCATCTGTGCTTGAGGGCATGGGGCGATTTTATAACCATACTGCTTAAGTAACTCAATGTTTCCTCTTAATCTGCCAAATAAAGAGTGGATCCCACCAAGTTCAACACTGATTTGCTTCCAAGTTGGCCTAATTTCACAACAATTTGAACTTGGCAAATAATATGAAGTTCCAGGCACAAAACTATACAGCCATTGTTTTAAGTGCAGTGGAACCTTGGCTAGTGTCATTCATTTGTTCCAGAAGGTCTGACTAACCGAGACGGATGCAAATCAAATCCATTTTTCCCATATGTAAATCCTAATCATACGTTCCAAAAATGTTAACACAAAACACTTTTTTATACTTTGACATGCAGAAAACAAATTGAAATGGATATTAACACACAGTATGTACAATATTATGAATCTTCTTCTTTTCGGCACAACGCTGCTTATCCCTTTAGGAGTCGCCACAAATGAAAGGGAGAAATGAACATTTAAAGGGATAGTTTGGATTTTTTTGACATGTTGTATGACATGATTATTCCCCCCGATTGGTCCTGTGACTCCAGTTCTGGTCAGATTTCGGTGATGACCAATGGTGTTGCTGGGGCTACTTAAGTAAAGGGTTTGGCTTTTTAAAACACTATAAATTCAAGACTAATACATTTGTACAACAAACATGCCTCCCCCCAAAACGCTCGGCTTTACTTTTCTTCTTCCAATGTATTAATGTTTCGCTACCGACCGTCCATTGTTGTGTATTTATGATAAGAAAGGCTGTGATGCACGCTTCGCCGCCGCCATCTTGTGTGTGTTCCACAGCGGATGAAGATGCATGCGCGAGTACTCTTTGACATTGCTGGTATCCTTTTGTGGTGGTATCAAACAAATACACATGAAAGCCAAGGAACAAGCAAAATACTTATGTGACTTAATGCTTTAGACGGTGGTTTGAACACAAGATTTTGTTCAACTTTTGAGGCTCCATTATAGATAATAATTTGAATGGAAGTGACATTGTTCTAAATAAGGGGTGTTTTTTCAACCTTTTTCCACTTCGGGCTGTCTTTCAAATGTTCTAAAAAGGCAAATGCAAATATGCCAGTTATTTAGATTATCAATGTGGTGTAGATGACAAAACCTGTTATCTTTTGTATTAATAGTATCAACATTTCAACGTTTTCCTCGCCCTTTTGTTCTTTTTTTCCATTATTGCTGTTTTTGTCGTAGATAAATTTAAAAAAAAAAAATTTATGCACTTTGGACACTCTTGATCACACCCATGCCAAAATGTGGTGAGCACTGATACAAATGTCTACATATGTAAGTTTACACTATTATTGATGTTCTGTTATTGATGACAAAGCATTTCAACTTTTTCCACTTTTTTGTAGTTTGCGCATTTGTTTTTACAGTCTACCGAGGGCCAAGAAAAAACAAGCTGCACATTTGGACATTCCTGCCCCACACAGTATTACACTTTTTTGTTTGTTTTCCAGGTCGTCTCTGAGTGGCTGGTCACTCGGGAACCAGGAAGCGGCGCTACACGACGTGGACTACATCAGCTTCCTGTTCTCCACCCTGACGGGCTTCTCGTGCGACCAGCTCTCCCGCCTGGAGGAGGCCCGTAACGCCAGAGCTCCTGCCTCCCCTCTGTCTCCACTTAAGCTTCACCGCACCCCGCTAGAGCAGTTCACGCACCACTGGGACGTGGCTGAGGTGTGTTCACGCCAAACTTGATGAAGTGTTTTGCGTAGGTTCCTTTGTCAGGATCATGACTCTTAGGTGTGAAGTGAGAGAAGATACGGTAAAATGCAAAAGTTGATATTCCGCTGGGTTCCTCCCTTACAAGGACCTCAGAGCGCTGAAAGCTTTATCACGGCGGCCCCGGTGAGAGGGGAACTTTTATCGTGTGGCGCAGGTTGGACATGCGTGGTTATCGTCCACGGCGGATATGTACAAGCGCTAATGAGAGCCAGTGGCGTGATGGGAGTGTGACATTTCTGCACTGAAATTACACTTAACGTAGCCAAGCCTTAGGGCAAGCGTGCGTGGGGCGGGGGATGGGGACTTATAATCACTAATTCAGCTCCTCAATTACGGCCTCAGATCCTGCCGCTCTCATTTGCCTGTCTGAGTCAATCACAGACGAGTGGCGGTAAAAAGGAGGGACGGGGCACCAGGGGAGCCACATACAGGTGTCAACGGCGGTCGGACTAATGAGGCGGGATTGTTTCTAATGACGGGAAGAATGTCAACAGGTGCGGCGCTATGACAAATGTTGGCGTCCCCTCACACGTGTTGAAATCTAATTAGGTGTTGCTGAAAATGGGTGGTGGGGGAGAATTTGGCATCTAATTTGCTCAGAAAGCAGCTCAAAATGTATCTTAAGCCTCGTGCATAAACTGGTTCCTGTTCCAGTACAAATTAAAGGTGAAGTGCTGGTCATTTTATACTAAACAGAAATGAATGCTAAAACATAAATAATCAAACACTGAAATGAAGGGACGTATACAGTAAAGTAAAATAAATATATGGTGAATTATTGGTTTTACATTTCAACGTTCACACTTTCTTACAATAGACACAGGACTAAATACACTTTGGGAAAATAAGAGAATGAAGTGTTTGTACGCATCATAAACTTCAGTGGGGTCGGTTCAGTTACTGCGGTTAATTGGTTCCAGACCCGACAGTGATAAGTGAATTAGGATTCAATATTAATAAATGGAATGTTTTTGTAGTTGGAGCATAGAAAACCTGTTTCTGATTTCCTAACGATGTTTTTTTAACCACTATTTGAGACATGAAACCCCTATCAACACCTTTACATTGCTATTATCCTTTGTTTACATAACATTGCTTATGCGCAGGCTACAGGATCACTGCAGGGACACAAGAGATGGCCACGACTTTAAGCATAGCATGCTAGCAAGCTACCTAGTTAGCCTCCAATTTATTTATCCTAAACTTAAGGGTTTGAAACGGAGTAGGGCTGAAGGACAAACTCACCACTTCCACACGGAATGGGAGGAGAACATGAGAACCCTATCATGCCGGATATACCATTGCTGACTACATACAAATTGAATGTAATGTAATGACTCATCAATGTTTTGTCATTACTGACACCTCGTGACCAGAATACTTTTTTTTGGACTAATAACAAGTCACAGTCAACCGCGAAACAAGGATCATTAATTAATTTTGAAAACGCGGTAGTGAGGGAGCGATGTTCGAACCGTGATGTAATGAACGACCGCGCAATCTCTTCAAAGCACAAAATGAGTTTATGAAACAAGATTTTAACATTACTTTTAAGGAACGTACAACGAAAAGATATCATATAAATATGTCTGTCAGCTGGGACAGGCTCCAGCATACCCGCGACCCTAAGGACCCTGAGGGTAAGCGGCATAGAAAATGGATGGCTGGATGGAAATATAATGCAGTCTAATAATTTACTTTCGGAACTATGTGTATGGAAGCGGCCCCGCCTCCACCCACCGAGACAAAGAAACTTTATGACTGACAAAAGGGCTCACTTCCTTCATGTTCTATGGAACAAACGCACCAAAGTGCTGAAACCAAAGCACAGAGTGAACTCTCTTCTTGTTTGGAGACACGCATGCACATGGCAATATATTGAGGCTGGCAAAATTATCGAGTTTTTTAAAAATTAATAAAATAAATTAATTAATTTTTTTCTCAATGAGAAATATTGCAAGATGTCATAGTATTAACTATCCACTGAAAATGAGTCAACACACAACCATGATTGTCAAAATCAGCAGTTCTCAACTGTTTTTTGGCTGCAGGACTCAGTGATGAGCGGCCACCCAAATAGCTAAAATCTTTCAAGTTTTCGGATATCTTCTATTTAAAGGGGCCGTTATGGTGTGCTCTTCTCCAGCAGATGTCTGCAGCTATGTGTTGGACGAACGGCATGTCCCCACTCGATGCCCTTCCCCTCTCACTCAAGCTTGACAAAGTTAGCAAGTAAATAGCATGGACGAGAACGCGAGGTGCTTTCACAAACATGGTGTCATTACATTAGGGCAAAGACACACTATCCACTGAAAATGTCTTTCCTTTTCAACAGTCAAAATAATTGTGTCGTGGTGGTAGCGTCACAGTCCGGGGCTGCAGGAGTGCAGTTGGCGCTGGGGAGCTGCGGTTAATTGTAGAATTCCAACAAGTGTCTTGAACTAATCAAATGAGTGCGCTGCAAATAATGATTCCAAATGTAGCCGTTGTGTTTGTGCATGCGATTCTATTAATATCAACTTTATCGCCATGCACAGGAGGTGTGTCACCGCCTGGAAACTCTGGGTTCAAAGTCTCAGTGCTTTGAGATCATACAAAACGGCATCTATGAGTACCTGGTGAGAACCAAAAAACATCTTTGCACTTTTTGAGGCTGTTCACTGACAGTGTCTGTATGCGTGTCTTAGACTAAGCTGAGGGTGGTGCCTGACAGCATGGCGGCCAGCCTGCTCAGAGCTGTTTCCAGACTAATGGACCTGTCCCTGCTTCCCATTGAACCGGTGCTGCGCTTCCTGTCGCGGTGCTGCCTCAGCCTGCTGACTCTACTGGTGACCGAGCGGCAGGAGGAGGCGCCCGACAACAGCCACCACAAAAGGTGTCTAGCATCTCCTCACCGCCCTCATCGGTGGTGGCGCGTCTAAAAGGAAGTACGCTTTTAACACTTTGAGGTTCCTATTGCAGGGAGGCCATTTGGGCGGCGTGCGTGACAGCGCTGGGCACCGTGCCCCGCCTGCTGAGGATGGTTTTGCAACTGCGTGTGGGGGACTTGGGTGAAGACGAGCTGCCGCAGTTGGGCCAGATGTTGACTATGCTGCTGCAGCACGTGCCGCTGCACAACCAACTGATGGCCAACACCAGTCTACTGCAAGAAATGATACAACACCTCACGGTACACATTACACAGCAATCCCTCGTTTATCGCGGTTAACTCGTTCAGGGCTCGGCTGTGATAAGTGAAGTAGGATTGCTTCTTTATAAATGGAATACTTTTGTACTTAATACCTTAGAAAACCTGTTTACGTCTTCTAAACGCGGTTTTTAACATTTGTAGAGCCCTCTTGACCTGAAATCACGCACACATTTTACGCATATTCTAAGGTCTAATAAATGTAAAATGTCTACCCTACTTTTGCTTTGACTCATGATGGCGCCAGATGGGACGGCGTAGTGACTACACAGAAACGTAAATCGGCCGGAGGCACAGCAGACGCATAAGACATTCGCATCCGGCTCTGGAGCCGCGGGTTGCAGACCTCTGAGTTATACAGTTGACATGCACATTTGAGCTCTACTCGATTGGCCACAATGTGCGGTGACTTGACAAAGTTGCCAGGTTAGGTAGGAGTGCACAGATTGGCATTCATGAGCATTTTTGTGTCTTGTCAATCACCGGTGGCAAATGTTTACCAATGTGAGGAATTACACTATGTGGTTGCGGGCACCTGGTTAATGTAAACAATATCGCAATCAATGAGATGACCTGGATGAATGATAATATTTACAGGCATAATAGATACTTTATATCTATGTAATAACGTCATAATATGCACATTACATGAGTAAATTCACTTCAATCACATACTGATGATTAAATTACAGTATAATCGCTAACCATTTTCAGGCTACAGCCTTTTAAAATAGTAACGTCAAAACAGAAAAAAAACGTTTGCGCCTGAAAGGTTAACGGTTGTCTTATATACGGCACAGATAGGGTAAATTGTCTTGTAACTTACTCGTAAATAGAAAGTAACACGTTACTCTTAAATAGTAACGTCAAAACTGAAAAAAAAAGACCTCCTGAGAACGATGCTCAAGTGTGAAATATCTTTCTGTGTGTGTGTGTCTGTGTGTGTGTGTGTGTGTTGCAGAGGTACTCCCGCGGATCGAGCAGGGAGCAATGGCTGACCGACCTGCTGTACTGTTACAGCGTCACCGCAACCCACGCCACGTCGGCTCACCGCAGCAGCCTTCGAGACGTCTACTAATTACACGCACGTAAGAAATGCAATTAACAAACATGCGACACACCTGCAACACTTTTACAGACCTCAGCAGCAACAGTGATTTGTACGAGAGCCCATGTTTGTTTGTTTTTTATTGTGGCAATAAATATCGACACGTTTGTTTGAAGAGTCATGCTTTGAAATGTGAAGGTTGATTGTTGGGTACAAAACAAAAACAATGACACGGCTTTTGGCCATTTTTTTCCGCCATTGAATGTTTTTCTATTGTAATAAAAAAGCAATAGCGACACTGAGGTGTTACTCAAGTGTGAACAAATTTAACAGCACAGCTCACAAAAAAACATGACAAGGAATGCATTTTCGTGTGTGTGTGTGTCTGCAGGTGGGCTATCTGTATGAGCGGCTGTTGATAGACCGCCTCATTCTCCACAACAGGAGGAAAGGTTATCTCAGTGTGTGAGCCAGAGCGCCAACCAAGGAGTGGGGGGCGGAGTTGTGTGTGTTTGTCTCACAATGGATGAAAGGTTATCTTTTTACACGCGTCCTTTCTGTAGACTTAAACACCCCTCCCCCGCCCTGTGAGGTCATATGCCTCTGATGTCACGCGGCTTAATTTTAGAAAGCGGTGCGCTCCAGCGAACAATGTGTACAGTAATTCTAAGGGTTTACAGCCAGCTGGGAAAACATTAAAACATGAGAGTGTGTGTGTGTGTCAATTTTTTGCTGGTTGGCCCCGGCCCCCCTGCCCGGCGCTTTGTGGCCTCAGGTGGTAAGAGAACTGCCTGGCTTGATTCACGGCGTCGGTCAGGTGCACGCGGTCCAAACCGCTCACTGGATAAGCCACACATATGTTTAGTCATCCTTATAAAAGCGCCCAGTCAGAGTGTGTATGCGAATGGACTTACGTTGGCTTTGAGTACGCAGAGGCAGGTCCAAGAGCAGCTGAGACCCTCGAAGTGAAGGACCCCGTATGGCCATGGAGTTCCCTAGAAGAGAAATAGAATAGAGCGGACATATAAAGTAAACACAGCACTGGTAAATAGCAGCGATTTGACGTTTTTCAAAAAATAATGTGACCTACAACCTGTCTTCAAATGTCTGATAAGCTGGTTTCACTGTTAAATTGCTAAGTTTTTCCTCAAATTAAAAACTTCTCTGAAAAATATTGTGATGTAATACAACAAACAAGACAAAAAAATCAGAAAATATTGTTTAAAAATGAAATGTACAACAAGCTGGTTGCATGGTTAAATATTTTTCATGTAAAAAAAATTAATTCTGTCAGTAAATGTCACCTATTACCGGTACAACTCAACACACAAAACAAGAAAATCAGTGCAGTGGAGAATATGAACAAAAAAAGGTCCATTAAGCTGGTTGCACTGTTCAAATGTTTCTCATACAAAATGAGAGAAAAACTTTTTCCCAAAAAATGTGACCGAGAGGCTGCACAGTGGACGAGTGGTTCGTATGTTGGCCACAAAGGCAGGAGATATGAAAGACCTGGGTTCGAATCTCTGTTGGCCATCTCTGTGTTCTCCCCGTGCATGTGTGGGTTTCCTCCCACATTCCAAAAACACGCATGTTAGGTTAATTGGCGACTAAATTGTCCATCGGTATGAATGTGAGAGTGAATGTTTGTCTGCCCTGCGACTGGCTGGCGACCAGTCCTCTTCCCCAAAGTCAGCTGGGATAGGCTCCAGCATACCCTATTGAGGATAAGCGGCATAGAAAATGGATGGATGAATGGGTTCAGTAATAATAAATTGAATAGTTATGACATAAAAAACAATCTTCTAAATTCAATTTTTAACATTTAAATAGAGCCCTCTAGACATGAAATAACACCCCTACACATTTGCATTAGCCAATATAGTGAGGACAAGCTGCATAGAAAATGGATGGATGGAATGTGACTGATAATTCATGCAAATGAAATAAATCAGTGGCCGCACGGTGGCTGAGTGGTTAGCACATTGGCCACACAGTCAGGAGATCTGGAAGACCTGGGTTCAAATCTCCATTGGGCATCTCTGTGTGAAGTTTGCATGTTCTCCCCGTGCGTGTGTGGGTTTTCTCCGGGTACTCCGGTTTCCTCCCACATTCCAAAAACATGCATGTTAGGTTAATTGGTGACTCTAAATTGTCCATAAGTATGAATGTGAGTGTGAATGTTTGTTTGTCTATATGTGCCCTGCGATTGACTGGCGACCAGTCCAGGGTGTACCCCGCCTCTCGCCCAAAGCCAGCTGGGATAGGCTCCAGCATCCCCGTGACCCTAATGAGGATAAGCGGTACAGAAAATGAATGAATGAAGTACATGCATGTGAAATAAATCAGTTAGGGTGAAAATGTAAAAAAAAAAACAGAAAAAATGGTGGCTGCACTGTTAACATTGCAGTTTCTCATGTAAAAATATGAGAGTAAAAAAGTTTACAACTTTTCAGTGTAATTAAACCAAAAACATGTTTTATTGTGAAAATATTTTAAAAAAGGTTGTCATGCTACAAAGTGACACACTTCAGCTTCCTACCACACGCCTGAAGGTTTGGGGGCAAACATGGCTACGGTTGTGTGTAACAGTTGTCTTGTCGTCCCAAAGTCATATCGGAGATGAAATGATTCCCGTGCAATTAGATAAAGGTGTGATGGGCAGTGCGACCCAGTCTAGAGCTGTATGTCAAATGTCTGTCTGAAGAGAGCGAGTGGACGTCTCATGACCGTGTGTGTGTGTGTGTGTGTGTGTGTGTTCAGTGGATAGCTCTACACTGTTGACATTCCCCCTGACAGCTCTGAACTTTTCACGATGCCACGACTGTCAGAGGGACAAACGAGGGAGGCGGGAGAGGCGAGGAGTGGGAGGGGAACCGCCACGTCACCGGGTTGGGTCGGAACACTGAGGTGGTTCTGTCTGTCTTCCTGCCCGTTCAGCAAGGTTCCTCCAGCCCGTTCTCCAATCATCACCTGCTCATGTGTGATGAAGGTCAGGCCTGTCGTGAGCGGGCAAAAGACCCCGTAAAGCAGGGGTGTGTTGGGACCACTTTGTGATAATTATAATTATTATTATTCCAGCAACTAAATGGTCTTAGTGGAAAAGCTTGTGTATCCTGGCCAACAGGATGCATGAAAATGATCGAAGGCCATAACAATGCACAGGTAGTGGGCCATTTCGATATGGGTCACACGCACACACATACACAGATATTCTTTCAAAAACGGGATGGCCAGCAGACCAGGCCGCACTTTGGACATCCCTGCTCTAAAGGTTGTGGTCTGTGTGCCGACATAAACACAGGTTCTCGTGTTCCAGTTTTACGCGCTGCGTATGGCAATCATCCTCGTTTCTAGTGTCGTCTTTTATTTGCTCTACTGCACCTCTCAGTTTAAAAGATGCAAAAATGGCTCCTATTATGGGATTTAACAAGGATGTCATCACATTTAGGCATGGCCACGCATGCAAAACGTCGGCTCTGCTCACAATTTAACGGACCTCAGCGCTCAAGGGAAAAAATGAAAGCGGAAAAAACCTGCTAAAACTTTTAAAGAAATTATTCAATAAATACTCAGAATTTAACTGATCTCTGATCCTCCTCGATTTTATTATTTTTTTATATATATATTTCATCTTTATGTGTTTTACTACACTTTTTATATACTAAATTCTCGGACGAGATGCCCGAGCCACCTCAACCGGCTCCTCTCGATGTGAAGGAGCAACGGTTCTACTCTGAGCTCCTCCCGGATGGCCGAGCTCCTCACCCTCTCTCTTAGGGTATTATATACAATATTATTATATATTATATATAATTCATTTCATTCATTCATTTTCTATACCGCTTATCCTCATTAGGGCCGCGGGGATGCTGGAGCCTATCCCAGCTGACTTTGGGCGAGAGGCGGGGTACACCCTGGACTGGTCGCCAGTCAATCGCAGGGCACATATAGACAAACAACCATTCACACTCTAATGGACAATTTAGAGTCGCCAATTAAGCTAACATGGATGTTTTTGGATTGTGGGAGGAAACCGGAGTCCCCGGAGAAAACCCACACACACACGCACGGGGAGAACATGCAAACTCCACACAGAGATGCCCAACGGCGATTCAAACCTTGGTCTTCCAGATCTCCTGACTGCGTGGCCAACGTGCTAACCACTCAACCACCACGTGGCATCATATATAATATCATTTTTTAAAAAATAACCTACATACACATATAGTTTTTCAAATAGATATACAGGAAGAAAAATCTTACCATAAATGGTTTGCAGCATGGTGGTTTTACTGGCTGCAGGTTTAGCAGATGAAGCTCGCATCTCAGTCTTCCTCTTCCTGGTGAGGGCGTGGCTCAGGTTGCTTAACCCCGCCTCCTTGCGGGCCCGGCCTTGTTCTGTGTGTCTGCGTGCGAGGAGCCTGGATAAAACAGAGCAGCCTATTTAGTGAGTCACAAATGGAAACGGGGGCTCTGCAGCTATCTTCGTGTTTGCAGCTATTAGAGCAACGTGGCTAAACATGTAACCGCCATCTAAGCTCTGTGGAGGAGCGTCACCTCCCTGAGCACTAACGCAATCCATGGCTTCAACTCGCCTTCGCCACGCTCGCTGGATGACCCTCGCCGCCTCGTGTCTCCTCCTGCGCTGCTCCCTGTCGTGTCCCCTCGCCGTGTGCGCTGCGTTGCGTGCTTTTCCCGAAGGGCTTCTCCTGGTCAAGGGTGAAGTGAGATCTTTGGGCTTTTCTAGAGCGTGCCTGTGGTGTCTGTGCTTCAGGGGATCAGTCTTTTGTGGAGCGACGCTCTCCCTGGAAATGGCGCTCATGGACGGGGTGCTAGAGGAAGGTCTTAGTTCCCTGACTTTGGCCATGGAGGAGGGTCTGCATGCTGCTCGGCTGCTAGGAGACAGCATGTCCTTGAGTCTGTTGGCGACAGGTACACCTGGCGTTGTCGTGTCGCAGGCCACGGGACTCTGAGGGCTCACAGAGTCCCGTGGATCAGCTGCTTTCCTCCTTGAGGATCTGCTGCTGAGGCCTAAGATTCATTTTAGGGAGATTTTTACGTTAGAAAGGCAGCCTTACACCACGGGTGTCCAGACGTTTTCCATAGAGGAACAAATACTGAAAACTCAAGCACGCGGGAGGCAATCTTGAATGTTCCTCACCTTTTTAGTGGATACACGTCTAGCTTCTATGCAGTGCTTACATGATGTGCACAACCATTAACGCTCGATACACACTAATTCAGTACATCCAAAAACCTCTGCACTTCCCTTGTCTTTGTTAGCACATTTCTGATTAGTATCAACCTGACAACCATTACATTTTTTTAATTCAGAGCAACAAACATACCATGCACTGTTTTGACTGTTACATCCTAATACGACCAAAATAAAAAAGAAATATACGTGGAGAGAATCAATAGTACAAAAATAAACGAACGCGGTCATATTCTTTTTCCATGTTGTTGTCGATTTTGCAGTTTTGTCTTTTCCATTTGTTTTTCCCTTCCCTTTATCTTCTGTGTCTTTGTTGTACGTTTAGGGTAAAAAAAAAAATCAGTTTCCACAGTGATTCCAGATTCCAGCATACCATGCATTGTTGTGACCATCCCAGCACAGCAAACAGCAAGTGGTACTGTACGGTACTGTGTCTCAACATTTAAAGAAGGCTCCAGGATTCAGTCATCTCATGCATTCAGTTGAACAATGACATCAAAGATAACTTTAAAGTTCATTCCAAAACCTTCTTCTTTTTAGGCCGTACCTTTGTGTCTCTCCTCCCTGCTCTTCCGTTCGGGGTGAGCTCGTTTCTTTGGCGCCACCGGTGAATCTTTCACACATAAATCTGCCATCAGGATCTCAAAGGAGAGCTTCTCCTGCTCGGCCATCTCCAAAGACAATTTTTGATTCTCCGCTGCGGCCATAGAGATTTGCAGGACGGCTTCTCTCCGCCGCAGTTCCTCCTCGCGCTTTCTGGACAAAAGCAAAAGCAGCATCGCTTAAACTTGTCAGTTTGCACATATAGTCTTTGATGTTATATTGATGATGATGTCTGATTGTCCAGTGTACACCCAAAACAAATGCACATATATTAATTAGGACACCCCCTGGTGCAAGTAAACTCTTCAACCACTGCACACCAATTTGTCCCAATAACGTGCACCTCTACGGTACAGACATTCACTGTAACTACGGGGTGCGGCGCCAAGTCACAGTGAAATCTGGTACACAGCAGTAGGGGACGGACAAGAACGTCAGTAAAGTTTGAGCAGGATTGCTTGAAAAAGACGGCTGCTGTCAAGCAGAATGTCACGACGTAGCAGCAGGATGTCCATTTGTGTAACAGTGATTTTGAGGTGACATCAACACCCACATTTTTGTTTTGTGTGAGCGTAATTATAGCACAGGTACAATAATTAATAATATATTTCCTTACTCAATCGTCCCTCGTCACATCAAATTTCACTGCTTCCTCTGTCGTGGTTTTTCATTCATATACTGATTAAAAATCATGCAGTTTGGGGGTTGAATTCTGCCTTTTATTAAGAAAATTGAAGAAAAATAGACATATTCTTTTGCATAAATGAAGCATTTGCAAGCAAACATGGCTAAATGAGCTAAAATACTAATATGAGATTCAGACTGTGAATGCAGTATTGTACACTGGTTACTGGGTGTCAGTACTTGTTCGGTGAGACAAGCGCCAGACGTAATCGCTGCGGCAACAGGCTCACAAAGGGAACAATAATAAGGATTAAAATATAAATAACATAGGCTGCTGTTACGACTGCGACCCGCTTCCGACGCCACAACACACACAAGCGGGAGTTTGATTCTATAAAAATATTTCATTTATGATCAAGGAATCCCACTTTGCGGAAATTCACTAATCATGGTCGGGTCTGGAACCAATTAACTGCAATCACCTAGGGATTACTGTATCTCAATTTAAGAAAAACGGCCAATGGAAACAAGAATCTGCATGATAAAAATGGCCCTCAGGCCGCACTTTGGACACCGCTGCCACAGGCAGTGCCAAAAATGTAATTTCGATTAAGGGGTGTTTGAATTAGTGTTGCCTTTTCTGAATACATTCACGTCAGAAAGCCAAGTGGATGGAGACTAAAGGTAAGTAAATAACAAGTAGCAAGAGGATGGAGACAGGAGGAAGATGTATGTGTGTGCAGAGGCGACAGAACGAATGACAGATTCGAGCAAAGTGTGACTGCTCCCGTCCGAGCGAGAGGACAACAAAGGATGTCACTGTCAAAAGCATATTGCGTGTCCAAGAAAGAGACGACAAAACAAACAAGACAAAGTGGAGATCAACTGAAATGGTTTTTTTCAGGGCTGATACTGTTACTGATAGAACATTTAGCCATCAAGGAGGCGCATAACCGATTTATGGAGCCAATATTCTTTTGCAGTAAATGGGAAAATATTGGCGACAAAATTTTCAAAATATATTAATAGATAATCCATAGTAGGGGTGTTTTGAGATGTGACAGTGCACAGGATTTGGTCCACAGGAACGTAACCAAGTCACAAAACAATGCAGGCGTGTTTTGAAATGTTCATTGTCCCACAAATTGACGCTAAACCAGGGGTGGGCAAACTGCGTCCCATGGGTCACATCAGCCCCGCCAAGCTTCCTAATGCGGCTCACCAGGCAATTCCTTTTTTCAAACATTTAAAATCCCAACTCTAGCAGGCAACATGACTTGCAGTGCTATTGAGACAACAAATATCTACGTGCAATACCCATGCCAAAAAAACACCCATATATTCCAGCCACAAGGCATGCTGGGTAGCATAAAGAGCATAAATATAACTGCTCGGTGATTAGTACACAGTAATTGGGATGTTTAACGTACCTTCCATACATATAGCGTATCTACTCTACTGAGCTTCTTCACACGTAAAAGTTTTACTTCTTCCTAGCGTGTCTGTGAGCACCATGCATTCACAGCCTCACTGCTGATTGGCTGTTACCCATGGTTCTGTGCGTAACCTTTTGGATGGTACGGTGGTGGGACAATGGTGGAGACAGAACTGCAGACATAGGCTGCGTGAGAGCCGAAACAACCAGGTCTTGGATCGATTACTTATGGACCATCAGATAAAAATAAAAAAAAAGGCTGATGACGACATGTTGTCAAAATGCAGAATATCGGTGCCTGTAAGTGGGTGGGATCACTAAGACAAAAACAAGAGGGACGCCTCTCACTTGGCTGCGTCTTTGCGTAGCTGCTCGTGCCTCATGAGGAGCTGCTTCCTCTCCCTAAAGGCCTTGCGGACGGTGTAGCCCTTGTAGACGGCCTGGATGGAGGAGGCGGCGATATCCTGGATGGCGGCGATGGATAGGGCGCCATGCTCCAACATAAACTGAGTCACCTCGCTGTGGCCTCCCAGTAGAGCGTAGTCCAGTGGAGTGTACCTGCACATGAAATCACCTTTGTCAGGCACCGCCCTTTGTGATGTCATCATGAGTATCGCCGCTATCATCAAAGTGCCACCTCTCCTCTGTGTGCTCCATCTGATTTGGAAAGGCCTTGTAACCCAGCAGCAACTTCACGGCATCCAGGTAGCCGTTGTTGCAGGACCAGTGGAGAGCGGTCCGGCCCTGTGCAAATAAAGTTATTGTATAGTAAGGCATTTTTTACATGAAAAGAAATGAAGGTGTACTAATAATGGTGTACAGTATATGTACATACTGTATGGTAGTGTGAAAAAGTGTGCCTGATTTCTTATTTTTATGCATATTACATGTTTCACATCAAACATTGAAATATTAGTTAACAAAAACACCACTGAACAAAAAAATGCAGTTTTAAATGAAACTTTGTATTATTAAGGAAGAAAAAATACTTTTGTTGCATTGTTTACAATTTACCAATTGTATTCAGTTGAATTCCTTTATCTAACTTTTATCAATAATCCCTAATATAACCACTTTTGATATGACAAATATAGTGTTGTTTGACCGTGTTTTCCGCTTGGAATGTTTAAGAACGCTGTGTTGTAATAGCAGTAGTCCAGTAATGTCATTAAGTAATGTCAGTACGTAAGTAAGGGCTTAACTTTTTGCACCATTTCCAACCATCATTTGGTCAGAAGATTGTCCCCCTTTTCAATAATTTCTCATTTCACGTTTTTGCATTTAAACAAACACACGGTCAACGTTTTTTTTTTGAGTGTACTAGAAAGGGACATGGATGCATGAATGCAGATTCCCAACCGCCTTGTCCTGTATGTTTGGATCAGCGTCATTTTCAATGAGAACAGCCATGCAGGTGATGTAGCCGCCATACGCTGCACACTGCAGAGGAGTCCGCCCCGCTTGGTCCTGCCCAATAGAACCCAGATAATAAAATCAAACAATCTGGAAGATTTCACAAATCTCACCACAGTATCTAAGCTCTTACCTGTACATTAGGACTGATCCCGTTCTCCATCAGAATCTGGCAGACTTCAGCATTCCCTCCCAGAGCAGCCCAGTGCAGAGCAGTGTGGCCGTCCATGTCCACCAGGTCCACACGTGCAGAACCTTTATTCAACATACATTTATACAACTACAGAGAACACAATAACACTGAAACATGGCATTATGGCCTTTCAGAACGACTCCCAGATTCCACTGAGACCTCAAACACCCACCTTTAATGAGAGTGAGGATGACGTCCCTGTGTCCCATCTCGCAAGCACGAAACAGCGGCGTATGTTTCATCACATCCAGAGAGTCCACCATGGCTCCTTTCTCCAACAGCAGCTGCACGGTGCTCACGTGGCCTGAAAGGGAGGCTGCATGCAGTGCTGTCGGCACAACGAGAGATAAAACATTAGGGAAACTTAAAAAATACAAATAAAAAAATAAAAATGTATAATATTTATAAAAAAGAAATTACAATTAAACAAATATGCACACAACAATAAATAAAAACATATCAAATGTACAATAAACAATACAATACCATAAAGTAAAATAAAATATTAACTAATAAAATAAACAAACAATGACATACTAATATTAAAGTTATTAAAATCCAATCAAATATACACACAGCAATAAAAGTCACATCAAATGCTATAATGTAATATACAATATAATACTATGATATCATAATTTATCCTATCATATATAGCATTATAACATCAGAGTAGAGTATAATAAAATGTAACATACAGTCAAACAGTCTAACTTACTGCCTTAGCATTTTTTAAGAAAACATTTTACCCATCACCATCAAAAACATGATTGGCCAACACCAAGTCCCCTCGCAGTTCGCCTACAGAGCCAACAGGTCTGCAGGAGATGCAGTAAACATGGCACTGCACTTCATTCTCCAGCACCTGGACTCCCCACAATCCCGCACCAGGGTTCTGTTTGTGGGTATCAGCTCTGCTTTTAACACATCATCCCGGAGCACAGGAGCACATGTCAGACTCCACCTGCAGGTCCTGTCAGACGTCCTGTCTATAAGAAGGTAGCACGGGGAGCTGGGAAAAGACATCTCTAACTCCCAGACCATCACATATTAACAGCAGTCTCAACACTCACCAGTGTGTCCGACGACACGACCCTTATTGGGCTGATCATTGAGGGAGATGAGGCCACCTACAGGTGGGAGACAGACCGTCTGATTTCCTGGTGGAGGTTGAACAACCTGCAGCTCAACACTCATCCACAGACTACACAGTTGTCACTGTTGAGTCCATGTGCTTTCTGGGGACCACTATCACCAGGACATCATCAAAAAAGCACAGCAGAGGATGTACTTCCTGCGGCAGCTGAAGATGATGCTGCAATTCTACACCTCCACCACTGACTCCATCCATCACCATTTAGTTCGCTGCAACTACTGCCAAAGACAAGGGCAGACTGCAGCGTATCATTCGTATCTTCGGTCTATCAGGACCAGAACCTCATGCCACAAGAACAGTTTCTTTCCGTTCGCCACCGGCCTCATGAACAAGGCCCAGGATACTAAAGGACCCCTCCATAGACTATAGAGTGTAAGAGGGGTGGGCAAACTTTTTGAGACGCATTGAGTTAACAAAATTGGCCAGGGGGCCAGACTATATATTTGATACATGCACACAATCTACGCTTATAAACAGTCAGCCTGTCTTATTTTATTTATAAAAGTATCATACAGTCTGCTATACAGTATGTTCTTGTGCCCCTTTTGTCAGCAGCACATCAAATATTAGACCACATCAAATAACAAACATACGTGCATAAAGGATGTGTGATAAAACCTTGACTATGTAGGAGTATGTCAACATCCCTCCTTGTTTACTTCCCAGACATGGGTAGCATTGGGTAGGTTTGTTGTTGTTGTTGTGTGCCACATATGGGTTGACTTGTGTTTTTTTTGGCACCGTGGGTAGAGGTAGTCTAGATCGCTGCATGTGCAAAGCTGCTTAAACCATCAAAAGGCTGTCTCAGATTCACTCGTGACTACTTGCAAGGCATGTTGCCAGCTTGTATGTTAAATGTTTATATAACACATATGGTGGGTTGCATTCAAATGCCTGGCGGGCCGGATGTGCCGTAGTTTGCCCACCCCTGCTATATACTGTATGTTACAATAACATGTTCATTGATGCACATCATCACTGTTACTGATCATGTTGCACCTTTAAATTGCACTCTGCTCTAAATGCTGCTCTGTATTACTGTACATATCCCAATATAGTCACACCGAATATTCCTATCAATAATGCTTATAGTATTTTATTCTATGGTTCTTATTTAATTCCATCAATAGTTCTTCTGCTGCTGTTTGCCACTTCAAGAAAATTTTAAATGAAGGTAAACGTAAATGTTCATTTATCCCTTTCATTCATCATTTATACAGGATGTATTACAGTATATGCACTTCTAATTGTTTCCTGCATGTAACAAAATAATTGTGTATATGTGTATAACTGTGTTATAATTATAATAACTGTGTTATAGTTATAATATGCGTATAACTATATGTGTATGACTATAAAAACATGTTTTGTGTTGACATTTTTGGCTTTCTGAAACATTACTCCTACGGGAAAAATTGATTCAGTTAGTGTCGGTTTTGGTTAAAATCTGATGATGCTATCCAAGGTTGCACTGTACAACAGAACAGACCTGTGTATGATGATGATTTCAAACTTTTGTAAAAGGCTGGCCAATTGAGGATTTATACAGTATAATAAAAGCAATGAAATCCTACACACACCAACAGTACGAAAGTCCAACCTCCACGACAGGAAGTACTTTATTGGGAGTACTAGCCAGCCTGGCTGTCCTTCACACTGTCTCATTTCCATATGCATACATAAACAATGACCGTGTCTGACTGAGCATTGAAGCCATCGTCATGGTCATTATACGTCCACACAGCCCCTAGGGGTCTGGACTGTGGCGGCATGTCACAAGTGTATTCATGTGTGACTGGTAGTGTGCGGGAGGGCCGTGCTGGCAGTGGCGGGACTCTATATTGCGAGTCCACGCTAATTTTGCTGACACAATCACATCGCCTTTAAGGAGCTGCTGGCTGCACTCTTGACAAACAGAGCATGTGGAACAAGTAGCGTACACACACAAACACAAGTGCCCTCACCGGTGCCGCCGTACTTGTCGGCCATGTTGATGTCAATGTGAGGCGTGAGGGCCAGCATGGTGCGGATGACATCATCGCTGCCCTTCCCGGCAGCCCACATGAAGGCCGTCCTGCCCTCAAGATCAGGTTCATCCTTCACTGATGGGTGGGATAGAAACACACCTACAGTCTCCTGTGGAAAAAAATAACATCTTCTATTTGGATCAATACAATAATATTTCTATTGTTAATTAGAGTACAAACGCTCTACCAAGTGAAAAAGTTGGTACTTGGCGGCAATTTCTCGACTGTGAAAAAAAAGGACGAGCTATTTTTTGTATCCGGTGGTCTACATTTTCAGAACCCAAAAGAATCACAAAGCTTGGTTAAATCACACTTATTGATTTGGGTGGATTTGTGGCTTCGGCACGACTCACAGCGTTGTTGCTCTGAGCTCCATAGTGCAAGGGTGTCGCTCCTTGGCTGTCTGAGGGAATGGTGCCTGACGTGTTCCTCTCGAGGAGCAGGTGGACAATTCTGGCGTGGCCTGAAATCAAACGTGAGGACAAGAAATCATATTGGGAAACCAAACTACTAGTTACAAAAATGAAAGGACGAAGTGGTCAAGCTTTAAGTGCGTTGGTTTATCTTAAAGGGGAGTGCAAAAATGATGTTACACTGAGTTAAAGGAGACTTTCAAAGAGGGAGATGTCGCTGAGGAAATGAAGAATAACTAACCAAAAGCTACTTCATAAAGTCAACATGAGTTCATGGTGTAGAGTCTAGGTTCCCAAAGCGAGCTGCACCAATTGTGATGGTGGTACGTGACCAAAACCTGAAAACAATTACGAGTGCAGCGCAAGGAGAACAGAGCAGAAACAAGCGTGACGTTGTTCATTGCTTCATGTTGTGATTAACACTCCCCTTCAATTTGGTGTTAAATTCATATGTAGACTTGTGGACCAAAAAAGTGATGCACAAATTCAAGCCTTTCAAACGAAAGAATGCCAACAACAGACAGGTAAACATGCTACATATGTTTGATTCCTGTTACGTTCACTTGCGTTGCTCTTTGGCCGCGGGGTTTTTCTTTGTGAAGAAAGACAATTCCCTGCGTCCCTGTATTGACTACTGTGCTCTGAACGAGATCCCCATTAAGAACAGGTACCCGCTGCCCTTGCTTAGACTCGGCGTTCACGTCGCTACACTCAGCTCGCTGGTTCTCGAAGCTCGACCTCCGCAACGCCTACCACCTGGTGCGGATTCGCGACGGCGACAGGTGGAAGACGACTTTTAACACTCCGCTGGGACACTTCGAGTACCTCGTTATGCCGTTCGGTCTTACGAACGCACCGAAGGTATTCCAGAGTTTTTAAAATGATATTTTGCGGGATATGATCGGCCGATTTGCGTTCGTCTACCTTGACGACATCCACACGACGACATTGGCAACAGGGAACTTCTGGTGGTTGTACTTGCGCTGCAGGAGTGTAGGCACTGGCTGGAGGGCGCCGAACTTGCTTTTGTGTTCACAGACCACAAAAACTTGGTATATCTTCGCACGGCTCAGAGACTCAACCCTCGTCAGGCACGATGCGCGCTATTCTTCACATGCTTCAACTTCACTATAACGTTTCAGCCAGGCTCCTGGAATGGCAAACCGGACTCTCTCTCCAGAATGTATTCGCCACCTGTAGAGGACACCCGCCTGGAGACAATCATCCCCCAATCCCGGATCCTGGGAGCCTTACAGTGGGACGTGGAGAAGCAGGTTACGGAGGCCCTTGTGGACTACACCCCGCCAGAGGGAGGCCCGACAGGTCGACTGTTTGTGGTTCCCAGGCTTTGCCCGGAGGTCCTTTCTGGGCGCACGGATCCAGGATGGATTGCCACCCCGGCGTAGCCCGCACAACATTCTTACTCTCTCAACGGTTCTGGTGGCCATCATTCTGGGCGGAAGTGAGAAGTAATAAGTCCTCCCACAATGCGCCCGCGGGACTGTTACATCCGCTTCCCATCCCTTCCCGCCCATGGTCCCATGTAGCGCTGGATTTTGTAATTGGACTTTCTCCCTCAAACGGAAACACGGTGGTGCTCACAATCGTCGACAGGTTCTCCAAAATGGTCCACTTCATCGCTCGTCCCAAGCTGCCCTCGGCCCTCAAGACGGCGGAACTACTGGCGACGCACGTGTTCCTGCTACATGGTATTCCCCTGGACATTGTTTCGGACAGGGGGCCGCAGTTCACCTCTGCGGTTTGGAGGGCGTTCTGCAGGGCCTTGGGCGCCTCTCCCAGCCTGTCCTTGGGGTACCATCCACAGACCAACGGCCAGACGGAACGTGCAAATCAGACACCTGGAGGCCGCCATCCGCTGTGTGTGCCATCAGCAGCCGGCATCGTGGTCCGTAAATCTCCCCTGGATAGAGTATTCCCATAATACTCTCACCAACTCCGCAACGGGAATTTCTCCATTCCGTGCCGCCTATGGGTATCAACCTCCAGCTTTTCCATCTCTCGAGTCAGAGTCGGCCGTCCCCTCAGTATCCACCCATTTACAACGTGCCCGCCTGGCCTGCCGCAACACACGGGCAGTGCTGTCTCGTACGTCTGAACGGAACCAGCGACTGGCAATACAAGACGGGGCAGAGGGTTTGGCTGTCGACCCGCGACCTTCCTCTCCACTGTTGTTCGAGAAAGCTCCAACCGCGCTTTATCGGCCCATACCCCATCGAGAGGGTTATCAGTCCATCTGTGGTCCAACTGCGGCTCCCGGACTCCCTCAGGTTACACTCTACTTATTACGCCCTTCCGAGGTGCCTCCTCCTCCTCCTAGGCTGATCGATGGGCACCCTGCGTTTACGTTCAAGGCCATCCTGGACGTAAGAAGAAGGGGCAGGGGTTACCAGTACCTGGTTGACTGGGAGGGGTACGGTCCCGAGGACCGTTTATGGGTACCGCGGGCTCTTATTTTAGATCCGGGCCTCCTCGCTGATTTTTACACCCGCTTTCCTGGAGAAGCCGGGTAGGCGCCAGGGGGAGTCCGTTAAGAGGGGGGGTACTGTTACATTCACTTGTGTTGCTCTTTTGTTTTTTCTCCCTTGCCTTCTCCTGGGCGTGTGCTTTGGGTTGCAGGAGCTGCCACGGAAACTGGAGGCGGGGCCACGGGACGCACTTGCACGTAATCTGCGGACACCCTTGATAAACAGAGGGCTCCCACCTGGGAGACGCTGGATTATTCTCTTCCACTCGGGAAGGCTCACGTACGGACTTGCACGTTGTCTTTCTTTCCAAACCACCTATCTTGTTCCTGCAGTTTGGACTCCACTCCAGCTTCGCTCCAGCTTCTCCCAGACGGTCCGTCCCGTGGCCCGGTCCACCAGGTTGGCAACCCCTAGGCTCGTGTATGTTCTACTGCTCATGGTGCTCATCCCCCAGTCCTACGCGACAGCACCATCGCTCTCTGTTTCTCCTGTTATGAACATAAATACAAAGTACACCGCCTCTAACCTGCCTCTTCTGTCCACGTCCGAGGGTTCGCTCCTGCAAGCCCCGTAACAATTCCAATCTATTTATCATTTATCATCTATGCTCATGTGAAACTTTGTCAAAATGTCATCATGCAAAGTACACATTTGACCCGGAATTACAATAAAATTATGTAGCCAATGTATTATGCTCAGTTGTTCAAGTTAATTAAGATAAAAAGGTGTATGTTTTTGAGTGTACAGGAGTAGGGAATACATGGACTCAGGTCAAATGTCTCAAGGGGTACGCAACGGTACAACTTTGGGGAACCACTCGTGTAGAGCAAGGGTGTCCAAACAAAAAAAGGCTAAAAATATACTGTTATTATATTAGTGATTAGTATTTATTAGTAGTTATTACTCCTCCCTGAGTCACCACCTTATCGTGGTGGAGGAGTTCGCGTGTCCCAATGATCCTAGGAGCTAAGTTGTCGGGGGCTGTCATGCCCCTGGTAGGGTCACCCATGAAAAACAGGTCCTAGGGGAGGGACCAGACAAAGAGTGTCTCAATAGACCCCAATGATGCACAATAACAAAGCACTTCGTTTTCCCTCGCCTGGACGCGGGTCACCGGGGCCCCCCTTCGGGGCCCCCCTTCATTTATAGTTTTTTCCCAGTTTGTCAGGGTGCCTTTTGTGTTGCCTTATAGTGTGCACCATAGTATTTTGTTGTTTTGTACTTTCTCCTTGGTGTTTTAGTGGAACTGCCGTTAAAGAGACTATTTTTGTTTGCATCTAAACTAGCCTCTCAGTCTTATTGGGATCCCGACCACCCTGTGGCGTGACAGATTTGTTTTTTCAAATGATCAGATTTAAAAAAAATGCTTTTTAATTTACGCCTCTTAGCACTAATCCCTTTAAGAATGCATGGGTGAATATTTTCCCTCTCCAAAATCATAGCAAAGAGGGCGAGGAGGAGGAATTTCTCCGACATCCAAATTGAAGTAGAGAAGTATCAATCACAAACACACTACTGCCAATACAGTCATTAAAAAATAAATAGACTTTCAGAGCAGGCTTTGCGTTTGGCATCGGCCTTTCTGGTCTGAGAGGAGGGTCGGTGCTTTGTTTGATGGTCAACTTTTAAAGCACGTGGCAAGATGGATGGGCACAGCCATAGCCATTTTATTTAAGTATTGTGCATAGATGTACGCTTTTTGCTACGCTCAAGTACAAGTGGATAAATGCCATACTTTGCATGGGAATGTTCTTACGCATGCTGTACGCAAGTATTTCTGCTGTTTGCTTTGCAAGATATCAGAAACAGGCAAAAATGTTGATAGCTATTTTCCAAAGTCAAAGCTGATGCGTGTGACTATCTTGTTTTCCATGATACACAACAATAATAGGTCTGCCTTCATGGATGACCAAGGAAATTTCAAAATTGTCACATTTAAGAGCCTGATTTGAATTGGATAATCGATTAATAATCGAATCATTGATTAATTGTTTCAGCTCTAGTTTAATGTGTACGGTTATTAAACACAAAAGGCCTTTCTCTCACAAATATTGTTCCTAAATCTGTCTAAATCTGTTAGTAAACACTTCTTCTTTGCCCCTCTGAGATCATCCATTCATCACACAGGTGTGCCTTAGTGTGGCCACAATAAAAGGCCACTCCAAAATGAGACGTTTCATCACACAACATAATGCCACAAGTGCGAAAGGCAATAGGCATGCAGAATGCAGGAGTGTTTTCTCTACAGGTAGGCATTTTCAAAGGCAAATTTGACAGTCTTTTACACCCAATCGCAGTGCCCTGTCAGAAACTAAACTGTCAGTCGCAGGAAAACTCATCTGGATGCTCATAGTCCTCATCGAGAACAGGGCAGATGTCATGTTGGTTAGCTGATGTCAACATTGTGGATAAAGTGGCCCATGGTGTATGTTAAGGTCAAGTTTATTTAGTTGGATGTAATGGAAAATGAACACAGGTACATTTTATCAATGGCCTTTTAATTGCACAGAGATGCAAGTGACAAGCTCCTGTGCCATCCATTTACAACCATCATGTCATTTGCAGCATGATAATGCATGGCCCCATGCTGCGAGGATCTGTACACTATTTGTGGAATTCCTGCACAGCCAGCCTACTCACTGGACATGACACCCATTGAGCGTATTTGGGGTGCTTTGGATCAGCATATACAACAGCGTGTTCCAGTTCCTACCAACATCCAGCAACTTTGCGCAGCCATTGAAAAGGAGTGGATCAACATTCCACAGGCCAAAATCAGCAACCTGATCAACTCTAAGAAGATGTGTTGTAATGCGTGAGGCAAATCTTGGACACAGCAAATACAGACTGGTTTTCAGGCCCTTCTGAAGCAACCCCAAATAGATTAGTGTGCACTAATCATGCTGTCTCATCAGCATATTGATATGCCACGCTTGTGAGGTGGATAGATTATGAATTATGAATGAACAATATCACAGATTTAGACAGATGTGTGAACAATATTTGAAAGAGATAGGCCTTCTGTGTAAGTTTTACATCTTTGAGTTCAGCTCATGAAAAGTGGGAACAAAAACAAAATTGCTGCGTAGATATTTTTGTGTAGAAACAGTTTTAGATATCTGAGGTTATTTCATGAAAGATGTGAGTATAAAAAAGATTTTGTTTACATATAAATGTTGTGTGCAGATAGATATAGATAGATACAGAAAAAAAAGATCCACTGAGTATATGGTAATCTGTTTTATCCGCCGTTTACCAGCTGACAAAATAGGACGGTTCTAACAGCTTGTCGACTGCAATTGCCTTCTCAAGATTTCACCAGAGACAACAGTTTTTTTTGTGTGCTGAAATATGTGAGCCGCACAAACTAACGTAAACATGTTGGTGATGACTGACATTTTGCTTTCTCATTTGGATGTGCAGTGAAATATGGCAAGCCACAATGACGAGGATGAAAAAAGGAGTGTCTTTATTATAAGGCAGATTGATCCTGTCGAGTCATGTGAAGGATGTGCATTTGCCTACCGAGCAGTGCTGCCCAGTGCAGCGGCGTTCTGAAGAGGTTGTCGTAAGCTGTCACGTTACAGCCCTCGTAGGACGTCAGCACCTCCACTACTGCCTCGTTGCCATCTGCAACGGCAAAGTGCAGGGGTGTCCGACCTTCGTAGTCCTGCCAGTTTAACAGGGACTCGGTTGGGGCTGCCTCCTGCACACACACCATGGAGTGTCTTCATTTTTCCACTTGATGTAAATGACAATAGTGGTGCCCCCTATGGGTTGTGGTGAAAATGCTTTCTTTGGAAGACATATTAGCATACTTGCAATACAGACATCGTCAAACTTTTATTATTCTTAGACCGATGTTCAAAAAAAAAACAATAAGTTACTCCGTTGCAAAGAAGAGTTGTTGGGCATGGCCATGTTTTTCAACCAAACTTGCTCAAATCTGTCACTCCCTAAAGGCCGAGGCCTCCAACCACCGGGGCGCAACCTGGTACTGGTCCATCAGTGGCGATTGCTCTTCAAGGGAAGATCAGCTTCCCTTAAAATGTCAAAAAAGTGGTGAAATATGTAGTGCCGTGTACATTTCATTGAGTAAATATGCGCTAGAATACCTTCCTCTTTTGTTCACAATCACAGGTAACTGACACCACTTCCTTGTCGTTCATCACCGCAGTGCTACAGCGGCTTTATACAGTCGGACGTTGCACGTCTACTGACTTCGACAGGGAAACAGAGTGGGTTGTTCCACTGCGCCAAACTGGACAGCTGAGCTTTTCTGGTGGTCTATGGGGCAGTGGGCAGGCCCAGACGCTTGACTTCTGCATGATGATTGGATGATCTATTTGAGGTGGAATGCCTTTTTGATTGACAGTGAAATGAGCGACTCAGCGATCCTGAAGTATAAACTTCCACTGAAGCATTTTTTCATTCCATTGCTCTGAACTGATCTGGAGACTTCACCGATCTCCAGAGATTTTGCCTTTGGTAAAAACAACTAGGAACAGAGGGTAGAATTTACATATAAATAAATGAACACATTTATGACGTAGGCCAGAATAAAATGAGCTTTCCCCTCTTGACTTACCAGCAGCCACCACTGCGATCCATTGGTGGGTCAAACATTATTATCTATGTGTCAATTTTGGAAATATGAGGCATTATTTTAATCAAAAAAATACATACAATTAGATATTTACATATTGCAAAGTTTTTGCATGTTTTTGTTGTGAGTGGCGACTAGTCCCACTTTCTTGTGCTATTCCATTGTGCTGTTCCATGTGCTAACTTTCTCTCACACTACACAGATAGTGTTTTCCCGTTTTTCTTTCACCTCATGTTTGGTCCCAAATGCTGATAGTATGTGGAATGCATATGGTATGCATAGATAGTGTTTGATGACACTATTGAGTCTTAACGCGTACTGCACTGCATATTTATCCTGTTCACATTCAAAACCTCAAGTTAATTCATGCAAGCACGCTGACTCTTACAAAAGTACTAAAACAAATTCCAGGCTCGTACTGGTGGATGGTGTGTCCTTATATGTTTTGTCCTTTCAATATGATGTCGTTCCTGTCTTAGTTTTACTCAACACATACGTATTTGATTACTTTAATGTAAAAACATGCCCCATGACCCCTGTTCGCGGTGATTTGTGGGAGCGGAGCGGCTCCGTGAGTCCAAAGAAAAGGTTAGGGACCACCACCAAATTTTGCAGTGGGTTGTTTTTTTGAGAGGGCATTGAGTTGTAATGACAGCGTCACCGTGTAGTTTTTTGTCTGAAAAATAATAGTACAGGTGACACAGTAGGGGTGAATATTTTGGTAAATGTTGATTTTTTTACACCGTTACATCTTAGGAGTCTTCCTTTTTCCAGTGATTGTTTATCAATAAATGGATAGTGTTCACTGTGAGTGTGTGTGGGATGTGTACCAGTATACAGCGAACAGTTTGGGTGGCGCTGGCCTCCTGGCTGTGCGCGGCCCAGTGCAGGGGGATCTTGCCCTCGCTGTCGGGGATCCCGATGTTGGAGTCGTGCTTGATGAGGAGGCGAACATGCTCCGGTCTGTTATAAAATGCCGACCAATGCAGGGCAGTTTGCTGCGAAGAGACGAGCAGGACAGATGAAAAAAGGACAGATAGGGATGACAAATGGGGTTGAAAACAGAGAGGGCCATTGTGGCATCGGCTTTGAGCTGCTCTATTACGCAAAGAGAAATACCCACTGAAAAATCTGAGGGCAAGTGGCAGCACAAAGCACACATTGAAAAGCTGAGCGTAGACGTAACCCAGATGAAGCTACTGGCTTATTGAATGCTCTGTCATCTGACACGATGATGCATTTTGGATTATTACAAAACTATCGACTGATGTCAGACACACCTCAGCAGCACCACACAAGGCAGGCTCTGTCGGTGTGACCACGGATGCTTCAACCATTTACTGTGACTTGAGTGTGTCTGTGCGTATGATCTCAAATTCTTCAACTAGTTCCATTCCCTCATGCCATTGTGACACACAGTCAGACTTTCTCGGAAAACCATGGAAAAACCATCCTACATGGTCTGAGTGACCGTATTTACTAGTTAGTGCATATAAACAAAAATGCCCCAGAGGTCAAAAATTTCAATTTTCTAGGAAAATACGAGTCTATACTCCAATTGCTCTGTCAAGCATCGCATGATGTCAGACCTTGTAATTAAAATGTTCTTTTTCTTTTCCCAAATCATTAAAAAGCTATTCAATAACAGGTTAGACAAATGAATAATTAACAACGAATTAATCACAAACAGCCAGTACAAATACTAGTATGGCGCTGATCGAAACAACCCAAGAAATGACCAACACTATAGACCTTTGAGTGTTCAGCTGCAATATGTATGGATTTGGCAAAAGCATTCCATACAATTAATCGCAATAATTTAAGAAACAAACTAGAAATTATGGAATCAAGGGGTTAATTTTGAATTTGGTAAAAAGCTACTTAGCAAACAGGAAGCAATATGTGAAGCTAGGAGAATTTACATTCGAAAGTTGAAACATATCATGAGGGGTACACCCGTGGTCAATACTGGGACCACAACTGTTCAACCTATAGTACATATAAATGACATCTGAAAAGTTACAAAAGACTTAAAGCTAGTATAATTTGCAAAGGATACTAATGCATATTGTTTAGGAGAAAGTACACAAAATCTAATAAAAAGTCACAGATGAAATGACTACTAAAAATGGTTTAATCAAAACGCATTATCCCTCCCTGAACCAAAGTAAAACTAAAACATTGCTATTTGGAAATAAGCCCTAATACAGAAATAACAAATAGATGGCATAATCATTCACAGAGTGAGCGAAAATAAACTTCTAGGTGTTATAATACATGATCAAATGAGTTGGAAATCCCACAGTAAAACTATAAAACATAAAGTGGCAAGAAATACTTCAATGTATTTTAAACCAAATAACCCAAAATTGGTTCTGGAACAAAAATGACTCCATACTTCTTAATGTTCTCTGGTTTTACCATATCTAGCTTATTGCATGGAGATATGGGGAAATAACAACAAAACTACACTTCACTTCCTAACTGTGCTAAAAAAAAAAAACCATTTAGTGTTGGTTATAGATACATAGATCGATACAAATCAAACACACTAATGAGCCATTTCAAGAAACAGAACAAGCAGTTGATGTTTACAAATGACAAAAAACAAGAGTCATGAACCACTGTGTACATACAATGCCATGTCTTAATACTCACTTCCTCATTTCTTACTACACTGTCTGTACTCACTCAACATCAAACTATGTTTCTGTCAACTATTAACTTTACAGAACTAATTATTATGTATTTATTGTTATTTATTATGAATGTTACATGCGGCAGCAAGTTGGCCTAGTGGCCAAAAACATGCATGTTAGGTTAAGTGGAGACTCTGAATTGATGAATGTGAGTGGGAATGGTTGTTCATCTACTGTATATGTGCCATGCGATTGGCTGGCGACCAGTCCAGGGCATACCCCGCCTCTCGCCAGAAGTCAGCTAGGTTAGGCTCCAGCATACCCACCTGACCCTAGTGAGGATAAGCGGCATAGAAAATGCATGGATGGACGGATGTCAATTATCAATACATTACACCCCTTAATTCCTAGTGTAACACATAGTTATACTGACTAACATTTTCTATATCATTATTTCAATTTTATTTTTATTTCAAAATTGGTAAATGGTACATGCTGAATACAGGAAGTGAACAAATGTATTACCAACTGAAGTGAAACAGAAAGTGGGTTCAAGATAAAATTATACTATTACCATTTTTGGTTTTTGTGAGAATTTGTGAGGTATTTTTTAGGTCATCACAGAAGAGTATGAGTTAAAAATGTGATTATGACTACAGAACCAGAAATTATATATAAAATATACAATATATATATGTATACAAAACTTATATATAAAGTCGGTCCTTATTTAAGTCTTATTTTCTCTAATTGTACTGTATCTACTATATTGGGTAATACAAATGTAAAGCTGACCATAGGGGTGTTATTTCCTGTCTTGAGGGCTCTAGTAATGTTAAAAATTGAATTTAGAAGATCGTTTTCTATGTCATAACTACAGAAATATTAAATTTGTTATTGAACCGATCCACCCATCCGTTTTCTATGACACTTATCCTCATTAGGGCCGCAGGTATGCTGGAGCCTATCCCAGCTGACTTCAGGCGAGAGGTGGACTAGATATTCATATTCATTCATATTGACAGCTGGCACTCTGAGGGCAGTCATAACTTCTAATGTGGTTCTCAACGAATACGAGTTTGACGCCCCTGTTATAGAATTTACACAAAGTCACCTGTAACACATGCTAAGATGTGGATGTCATTCAGCTTAGCTTGCATTGACCTCCTTTGTATTCCTTCAAAAATGGTCACAGGTGAACTGCACTCTGTCCTACTAAGTTTGGGTAACAGGTGGGGTACACCCTACACTGGTCGCCGGTCAATTACAGGGAGCAGTTTAAAAAATAATTTTCATGCTATTAGGACAGGTAAGAATGTTTAATGATACTTTAACAGTTTGACATTGGACCAGATTATTTCTGTTTCCATTCATTCTTTTGGGAAAACGTGTTGCGTGTGTTTGACTTAACCACTATTTAGACTATACCTTGTTCTTGTCCTGCGTGTCAACCTCTCCGGGTCCGATGTGTTTGAGCAGCAGCGCGAGTGCTTTCAGCGAAGGGTGTCGTGTGGCGAGGTGGAGCGGGGTCATCTCTTCCAAGTCTTTCTGCAGCCAGTTAGCGTGTCGGGACAGCAGCAGCTTGAGGAAACGAACGTTTCCCTGTGATCCAAATTTGAGCCAAAGTTGCAAAATTAGATCACCGTGCGTTTCTTAAAACCAACTCATGACACACACTCTCTGGCAAGCTTGCATGCACACACGCACACGCACACGCACACACACACACACACACACAAGCTTCTGGGCTTTTAGCAATGTCTTGCTCAATCCAGGGGTCATCCATCTATGTTCAGGCCCCCCCCAGTACATCTATTTCGGGGTGTGTGATGGGGTGTTATACAGTTACCACCCCCCCTTCACATCACCCTCATCATCATCCTCAATTTGGATGATAAACCACTGGGGCCTCCAGAGTGATCTCCTGGCCAACAGCTCTCGCGGGACAACAGTCTGTGTGCATGCGCCGGCGTGTTTTGTATATTTACCATGCTGTGGCCTCAAAGCCACAGTCTGACGGATCTATCTGGTGTGTGAGCATGCATCTCCACCCGGTGTGTGTGTGTGTATGCGCTCCTGTCCTCCCTATTCTCAGTCCAATTAGATCGGTAATCCCTGGCCTCTCCGCCTGTCTCTGCCAATTATTGATTCTGTGTCAAAGACATGCCCCCGCCTCCCGTCACTATCATCCCCAAACACACAAACGTGCGCGCACACACACACACACAAATAGCCTATTACCACCCCTTTTCTTCAACTATATAGTAAAGGCACAGAGAAAATGTGACCAAATGAAGAAACAACTGAGTAGTAAGGAACATTTGGAACATCCACAGAGAGTTCTGGACTTCACTGGGAAGTTCTGTAAATGTTAGTTCTGTTTAGCTGTGGTCCAGCCCAGACTAGAGAACTCACTGAAATAAATATATAATGCAAAATTAAAACCCCAGAAAAGCATGACAAAATGGTATCCATTGAACTTTTTCAAAGATGACTTTTACCGATAAAAAGTATGCATTCATATTATTGTCTACAGTGTATTCTGACCACCCCCGAGATGTTACTACAACTAACCTATAATATATATTAAAGTAATACTTACATTGCATATTCATTCATTCATTTTCTATACCGCTTATATAATATGTATATACACATATACAGGTGCATAGCAATACATTTTAATATCTTATAAAGTGAATTTATTGCAGTAGTCAATTAAAAAGTTATATTGTGTGGATTCACCACACAGAGTGAAATATTTCAAGAATGTCTCCACAATTTCTGATGATTTTATCAAAAAAATCTGTTTTTGTAAACTACTGACTCGCCCTCCAATCAGCAAATGAACCACAAAAACCTCCCGAGCCTTCATTTGGTCTCTAAGGCTGAACTGAAGTCTTGAAATCAAATAACTTTTGCACCCTATTCTAATTGACTGAGACAGACCTGTATATATTTATATATATATATATATAATTATTACAATATAATATATATAGTATATATAATTATTGACAAAGAAAATATAAAATACATTGCTAAAGTTTCTGCTGCACATACACTAATAATAATTGCAGTGCAGCGGTATAAGTAATTTATTCCAAACAATTCGTGTCATGTTATATATAGATATTTCTAACTATGATATAATTGTAAACCATTCGATTTAATTATTAATTAAATATTACAAACAAAAAAAAAAAGATAAATTGAAATAGAACGTCCTTATCATTATTGCTGTTATTCACTGACTGGCTGGAAAGATAACCTGTTTCTATTAGAGTACTGCATATGTATTAAGTTCTATTCTCATTTTTGGTTCATTTCTTTCCAAGTAGCACCGAGGCTATAAATACAGCCACTAGAGGGCACTGGCTTGCCACAGCTTTCCATCGAACCCTACACAATGCGGTCACGGCTCAACTTTTAAAGCTTTTATTCCTAACAATTCTGGTAGGTGAATTTTGCAGACTGGCCCAAAATGCCCGCCCCTCCCCACCTGCCTCATGTGCAAACAGCCAGCATATGACCGACCTGACCCCCCCTGGCTAAGAGGTGAAACATCTTTAACCTGCTGCCTGAATGCTTCCTTGCAGTGTGTGCGCGTGTGTGCGTGTGTGCGGAGGCCGTGCCTTCTGTGCAGCGAGGTGCAGAGCCGTGCGCTGGCTGTGGTCGGTCTTGTTGACTGAGGCGCCTGCCTTCAGCAGAATCTCTGCACAGTCCAGGCGATCAGCAAGCACGCAATACATGAGGGGGGTCCGCCCAAACTGGTCCTCGCGGTCCCTCACACCAGGCTCGGCTACACACATGCACACACACACAAACAAAATAGAAGTGTGAGCATGACTGATGTTATGTGGGGTACTTACTATCTTAAATACTACGCTGCAACCAGCCTCGCTTGCTCATGTAATCATATTTCAGTACAATTAAATATCACTTTATGGAGTAAGCATCTACTCTTTTCTTGGCCTCATTCTAATACCGGCCACATGGGTTTTTCGCTAGGGCTGATTTTGCCCTCTGACCTTCTGCACACATTTTTCCTGCAGAAATCAATAACGCATTCCAGCATTACATACTAATGCACGTTTGCACGCTCTGCTTACTGTAGGTGATGCGGCAGAAGTAGCAGAGAACTCAATTTGAAGAATTTCACACACAAAAAAACCTTCACTTTAACATTGTGGGGTTTCTGAGTCATATGCAGGTGGGTATGAGGCAATGCTAATGTTAAAGTTTGGTGCAAAGAATACAGGCTGCGAGGGACAAAGAGTTGTGCACTTGCGTTATTTTACCTGTGATGAATTTGAGAAGTGCGTTCTTATCGCCATTGACAGCTGCGGCGTGGACCTGCGAGCCTGGAGAGGTGCCGCCCGAGCTAGACGGCGCGGAGGCCTGCGCAACACAAACAGACATAAGGTCACAACCCAACCTGCAGCCATTTACTGTCCGTCACCATTTTTATTATTACTATTGAATACTATAACATTCAACTAAAGGTCATTTACCTAACCATGGCAGCCCCTCAATCCCCACAATTACTATTCATAATACTTCCTGTCTTGAATCACAGCCGTCATAGGTAAACAATGAATAGTGGGACTGATACAGGTTAGTAAATCTATTCATTAGGACTCCATTGCATTTAGGTTTAGAGGAATTTCGAGAAAAATTCATGCTCAAGTGTAAGGGCAACCCACACTAAATACACGCTTTACAGTAATCCCTAATTTATCGCGATTAAATAGTTCCAGTCCCGACCGTGATAAGTGCATTTCTCTTCTTTTTTATTCTTTATAAATGGAGTATTTTTATAGTTATGGCATAGAAAACCTGTTTAGGACCTTTTAAATATGGGTTTTGCCATTATTAGACCCCCTCTAGACATGAAACAACACACTCATAGTCACCTTTACACTCATAATACCCAATATAGCAGCCGTAAATCAGAGGAAATATGATATTTAAGACACAAATAAGACTAGTGTTTGTGTGTGTTGCAATTAACGTGTGGAGGACAGGAGCTTTTTAGCTTGGAGTGGATTACAGCGGCAGTGCAGAGTAGGCAGTGTTATTATTATGATGATGATATATTATTATTATTATTGTGTCTGTTGTGGCGCTTGAGTGCCTCACCGTACATTAGGGTTTCATTACTGACACCTGGTGACTGGTGTAGAATGCTACATAGCATCACATCTTTCAATGCATCTTCTGAATGTTTGTATTTTTGTTCATTTTAAGCCTGAAAATGCTTAATTTAGGCCAAATGTGCATATTGTTTAACAAACAATTGGCTGTATTCAACTACAAAACAGCATAATGAATTTATATATTTTTGAAAAACAGTGCTGGAGTGAAGCCGGAAAATTCAAACCTTAATGTGGAGAGGGACGACTAAAATTAACTGTATTTTGGAATACACAGGCCGGTAATTATTGGTCATAATTTCTGTTGCTAAAACACCACATAATGGACTTTTGTTTTTATTTAAACAGAAATGAATGAGTCAAAACCAGCCAGTCAGGGATCCTGAAAAAGCCACAGCAACCGGCCCTGTTCACACATTCTGAGGCCTATCCTACCTCAGCATGGTGAGAGATAAGATGAATATTTACGCATACGGTATGTATGCTAAATCATTTTAAGAATTCTTTCAAATTGGGACCAAGACGCCATAATTATTTTCCATCAATCATTTGTAATGTAAATGTGAATATACAAAAAATGTTTCATAAAAAAATGTGATGAGGCACAATTATGCCATTGTTTAACAAACGTGAATCTATGTCTCAAACTAATCTTAAGCTTTAAAAAGACCTCACCCTGTCCAAAGTTTCCAGCTCTCTAAAACAGTCTGCCTGAGGACAAAAGGACAAAATGCATACAAAAATATGTTTTTTTTTTTTTTTTAAAATCCCATGTGGTGGAAAAGGCCTGCTGAGTCTGAGCCTGGGGGTGAAAAAGTCTTAGATCAAGACCTATGAGGTAAGCGGTTGCTGGAGAGTTGCCAGGTTGTTTCCAAAGCGCCACCAAAGCGCATTAGGGATTTCTAAAATAATTGATTAAACTTATTTCTGTCTGCCATTAATAAAGAGTTCATTATGGAAAAAATGTGATTAATTGCAAGTAAGTATTTTAATTGACTGACAGCCCTAGTTTTTGTCTATGATAAGCTGGGGTGTAAATCTTTCTGTGGTAAACGGTTTGATACGCAACTACGATGACTGCATCCAATTTTATGTGAAAGGATTCAGCCATGATCACGTTCACATAAGCCCCCAAATAGCTGTCCTCGGCTATGCCTGCCATTAAGTAGCAGCTCGTACCCATATTTGTTGCAAAAAATCTGCCAAAAGATGGCTCCCATCTAAAAAAAAAAAAAAAACGTGTTAGTTGGGACACTCGTATGCCAAGGTACCACTGTGTGAATAACAATACTAAAATACTGGCAGTGCTTTCAGTACCCTTCTACACAGCAAGCCGACATAATCTGTGGCATTTAGAATCATGGCGACAGTCGATACAAATATCTTTGATCTTGTTGTGAGAGCATTTGCAATGGCTTTTAAAACACATTTACCAATACCCTTTTCTTTGTCTATTTATGGTCAATATTCATTCCCAATTGTGACGGAGTGAGCCGAGGGCCAAAAAGGACGTGTGCACGTTATTGAGCGTCAAAATTAAAAAAGTGCTGTTAAAGGAAACTTTTGTAACATGTTAACTTTGACAGCCCTAATACAAATATATACAGCATAATTAATTCTTTCCTTCAATAAAATACAGTGAAAATTGTCACATTTCAGATATACAGTAGTTTCAAATGGCAGTTAAGAATGATTAATTATTTTCAAAACTGTGAATAATCTGATTTGAAAATTTTAATCAAGTTTCCACTCCTACCCATGAGCAAGGCATTTCATGTATCTTTTCTGTTAATAATCACCAATAAAATCTTCAAAAAACGATTACATGATTCCGATAACCAACACCTGAATTTCCACCCAAAATGAAGACATAGTGGTAATGTATTAGTGAGCTGATGTCTTCTGACAGAGTGAATGTGGATGAGGTGTGTGTGTGTGTGTGGTGCGGGGGCATGTATGCTCCCGCTGAGGGGGTTAAATCTCTTCCTGGCCCCACTTAACAAGAGCCCAGTGAAAGCTTGGTAATCTGTAGACAGGAAGCAGCTGGGGAGTGAGGGTGTGTGTGGAGAGACCCTGTGTGAGCGTGTAAGAGGGGGGTCTCTCGTCATGTCTTATTAATGTCTCATTAATACTGCAACATGCCCCGCTCTGTGTGTTTGTGTGTGAGTGTGTTAAGAGATGTGGGACGAACACCTGCGGGGTACAACGCAGGAATCAATCATTGCCCCTAAACACATGAATGCCAGCGGCACCAACTCCAGTCTTATCACAATGTGAGAATTTGCCAACGTTTTTCATTGCAAACCCAATGGCGAGAGGTCTGACGAAAGCAGCAGCAGAAGAATCTGTTGTCCCTCAACCTTTTCTCCTCATCTCACGCCCCTTCCTTGCTTCTACCTCGTAAAAGAGAGCTCCTGCAGACGGTGCGTGCGGCACAGCAATTACCCATCATACCTCCTGCTTTCTCACGCACAGTCCAAATAGCATATTAGGAATTTAAGGTTGCCTTCTACCTTTAAGACTATGTCAATTACTGTGTATGTTTGGCACATGTGCTCCTCCATGGGGAGTTGCTTTTCTTGATATTACCAAAATGAACCACAAGCCTCTAAACCCATCGCTAATTTAGACTTATTAGTCAGCAACGCGCATTCTAATGTGTAACACGTGCAGAAACAAAACTGGCAAAACTCTGCATCTCAACAGAAAACGCAGCAGTACTGCTTTTCCAAGCGATCCAATTATAGATTTAATGGTAGATACTCAATAAAAACGTAAACACTTTGTAGCCTGTCATTGTTTACGTACAGTACATGTACTACAAAAAGATGTCACTAGGGTAGAAAGAGTACAGTTTATGTCGACGACCCTTGGACCGGCATACTGGCATAAGTGGTTGTCACCATAACCGACATAACTAACCATTGCTTGCACATTCAATTTACTGCACAGATTAGCACTTCACTGTGCTTTTATTCTGACTAGTATTCTATTTCTGTTCATCTCGGTGGTTTAATGATTGATTATTTTAATGTTGGAATTTACTATCCTAGTATTTGGCATCATGTTTTTATGTTTACAAGTTCCAGTATTGTTTCAGTCTTATATTGTACGTGGTGTATTGCGGCGGCAGCGTGGGGGAATGTTCCAAGACACATTTCTCTCTGTGAGACAATAACGTTAATCTTGAATCTTGACTTGTGACTTTGGCCTAAGACCTAGGGAGAGTTTTCATTTCCTTCCATTGGTGCAAATTTTTATTTTGATTATTTTGATTCTGCGTAGCAATAATGATGAAGGTACTTCAACACCCTTTGGCTCTCATAGTTCCAAATAAAACACAAAGGTTATAAATGATCAACAAAATCAAAGCACTCGGTTAGACAGACATGCAATCATAGAATTCATCTGACTGCTTATTAATGACAACCACCACATTTCACAATATAAAACAGAAAAACTAGAAAGAAAACTACAAAGAAAGGTAAGAAACACTATTGAATTTGTGATTCTCACAGCCAAGTGGGCAGGACTACCGCATGGTGTTTTTATTGGCCCGTGGTAGGGGTGTCCAAACTTTTTCCACCAAGCGCCACACAGAGAAAAAAACAGACGGATGCAGGGCCAACTCTATTTGATATTATCTTCCTCTTTACTAAAACCAAATCAACATAGGTCAAAAATGCAGTTAAATTCCTCACATCTTCATTTTTCACTGGGATTCCATTCCTGGTCCACCATCGAATGCCGAAATACTGCTAGGAATTGATAGGAGCGATACAATTGTCTGTTTTTCCCCTCCCCTTCCAAACTCTCCTGCTTGCTTGACGTTGATGTGCACTTGCAATAAAAGTCCATCCATCCATTTTCTATACCGCTTATCCTCATTAGGGTCGCGGGTATGCTGGAGCCTATCCTAGCTGACTTTGGGCAGGAGGCGGGGTACACCCCGGACTGGTTGCCAGTCAATCGCAGGGCACATAAAGACAAACAAACATTCACACTCACATTCATACCTATGGACAATTTAGAGTCGCCAATTAACCTAACATGCATGTTTTTGGAATGTGGGAGGAAACCGGAGTACTCGGAGAAAACCCACGCACGCACGGGGAGAACATGCAAACTCCACACAGAGATGCCCAACGGAGATTTGAACCCTGAACCTCCTGACTGTGAGGCCAATGTGCTACCCACTCAGCCACCGTGCGGCCTGCAATAAAAGTGACTGTTGTAATTATGAGATTAGCTTTAGCGCCACAACACTCCCCCTTTCTCTTCAGTATGCCTCAGACACTTATTAAACCACTGATTTTCTACATGTGCCCTGCGATTGACTGGCTACCAGTCCAGAGTGTACCCCGCCTATCGCTCGAAGTCAGCTGGGAGAGACTTAGCATACCACCGGCATAAGCGGCATAGAAAATGGATGGATGGACATTTCAGTGAGCAATTTATTGAAACCAAGCTATAAACTAAAAATGGGCTGTTCATCACATCTTGGTGAGGACAAGTAGTAAAGAAAATGGACAAATGGAAGAAGAAATGGGAGTGAAACTTTTTTTTTAAAAGCAATTCTTTGCAAACAAGCATTAACATGAAACAGGCTGCTCATCAGCTGATCAAAACATAACGACCACATCCTTGAAAATGCTAAATCTTGGGAAAATTGTCATTTTCTGTCAGGTATTCACACTACCATAATCTCTTAATGGCAGAGGCAAAAAAGCTTTCTGTTTTTGAAAGCGGTTGGATTCTTGAACTGCATAAGCAAGGCCTCTCGCAGCGCGTCACGATAAAACCCTCGGCCCATATGAAGGTCGAGAGCAATCCAAGAAACAAAATCAGACGGCATCTGCGAGAAAAAAGGTATTCAAAGCACTCGTCTCCTTCAACGCCACAAATCTGTCTGTTAGGAATTTGCACGAGAGCACCAAACATGGGACATTGAAAGTTTTATTCTCTGATGAGAAAAAATGTAATCTTGACGGTCCTGATGGCTTCCAATGTTACTGGCATGACAAGGAGATCCCACCATGTTTTCCACACGGAACAGTGAAGGGGGCCCATCATGATATGGGCTGCTTTTTCCTTCAATGTAACAATGAAGCTTTAGGTTGTGCAGGGGTGTCAAATGGCAGATGGCTATGTGGAGATGTTGCAGGGGGCGTCCATCATGACCGAAAGACCTCGTCTGTGTGGTAAAGAGTGGATTTTTCAACAGGACAATGCTGCACTTCACAATACCCGCCTGACAAAGGACTTCTTTCAAAGGACCATCCTGAGTGTTCCCCTGATCTAAATACCATTGAGAACATTTGGGGAAGAATGGCAAAGGAAGTTTACAAAAATGGATGCCAGTTCTGGACAGCCAATGACCTCAATGAAGGCATCTTTGACCACCTGGAGCAACATTTCCAGTAACCTCCTTGAAAAACTGGCATCAAGCATGCCCAAACAAATTTTGAGGTGATTAAGAAGAATGGTGCAGCTACTCATTACTGAGTCCTTTATAGAACATTTTTGAGCTATGGTATTAAAAGTTTGATTAGCTGATGAACAGCCTATTTCACTTTATTAATTGTCTGCAATAAAATGCTTACACAACACATTTTTTGTCTCATTGCCATTTGTCCTTTTAGCATTTTGAAAATGAAATCAAAATGTAAATTCTTGGAATTTTTAAACTGGTCTTAAAATTTTGATCAGGGGTAGGTCACTTCTTGAGCTGTGGGCTGCTAATGGCCCCGAAGCCGGACTTTGGACACACCGAGACTATTGCGTTGTACGATTGATCCCTATGGCAGCAAACGACCCCTTTAACCTGTGACATGACCAATAAAATCAAGTTAAATGCTATTTTATTACCGGTTTGATAATAAATGTGTGTGTAAGATTTATGACATTGTTGGTTTACAAAGGAAACAAAGGAGATATTGTAGTTTAGCCTGTTATGCAAGTGGTTGTTGCCAAAACACTGAATGGGTGCAATTTTATAAAGCAACTAATTCTTAGATGAAAAGATAACATGAAGTTATCATAAGCACTTTTCCATCACGATAAGAGGTTATTCAAATTTTCCTTTGACTTTTCCAGGCTTATTTTGATCCTTTCCTCCTGTCTTGGAGTCAATACAAACATCCCCAGCTGCTACTATAAACATATTCATTGATCTATGAATAATCTTAAATGCAAGGGGGCAAGAAAAAAGAAATCAGAATTTGAGCCGACACTGACATGGAGGGGGGACACGAGTCGATAAGCCGATTGACGTGAGGGACATTCAGGTCAGCGAAAGGAAGCAATTAGAGTTTCATGAGGGCCCGTGTGTTTTGGAAACACCTACAGTGAATCCAAATTTGTCAAAAAAGGCTTTTGAGATGCCACGTCTGGAATCAAACAAAAGGGCCTGCAAAAACAACGGCTGGGTCCTGTTGAGAGGATTGCAGTGGTCTCATTTGGCCATTCACACGCGTTCCTCGGGGAGCACTCCACTTGTTAATATGAAGACAATAACTCAGAGTAAAGCATTGATCACGGGCCGAGGTCCGGGCTGAGCGATTGTTTATCTGTGCCGGTATTGATTCATGCTGATGCTGACATTATTTATTCTTTATTCATAGTCTCTCGTGTAAATGCAGTAAGTTTAACAAAAAAATCTACACTTTGTTCCAGCCTTTTAGAAACACGACAGGAGTGCTGCACACACTGAACTCAAGGCAAGTAGAGTCAGATTGTGTGTGTGTGTGTGTGTGTATTTTAGTCTATATGTTCCTCTCGCTGTTGTTAGAGTTTTGTGAGGATGTGTGGTTTTGGTAGAGGGCAAGGACTAAAGCAAGCTGGGTAAACAGTAGGGAACCGAGCACAAGCTTGTGGCCTTTCTCTCTATTTTCTGACAGTTTATACAGTTAGAACCGTTTAGGCCCAACACAAGGCTCTAAAAGGCGCTACACCACCTACACATTTCTTTCTCTTGAGACTGTGTAGGATAGTGATAGGATAGGAGACGGAAGCTGCAGGGATCCGTCCCTGCGCTTTGACTGACAGGTAAAGAGGTGGCAGGAATGGATAAAATCAGCCCACAGGGATGCCCGATCCGCAAAGCCCTATTTCTGGGGGACATCCTCGATTCCCCAAAGACCAATGAGCTGGCTCCCTCAGCTGGGGGCCGGGCCCGGGAGCACAGCGGGGCCAATCAGTGTGGTGGTAGGAGGCTGAGTGACATATACATCTGCTAATTTCCATCATTACCACGATGCATCCTGACAAATGAGCCCCCCGGGTTTGAGCCAATCACCTGGGAGGGTAATGCAATTAGGCGGAACCTCAGCTGTCATTCAAACAGCCACAGGGAGGGGGTCAGGTAGTGGGCCTGTGGCCAAAACACCCCTGCTTGCTGCCTTGTCGTTCACGCACACATGCAGATGGAGAGTGAGAATTCCCGAAGCAGCGGTGCAGATATGAGGAACAGGATTTTAGGGATGTGTGCGCTCACTAAAGAAACACTGCGGAAGCCGGGGTCCTCAAGGGTGTCCTTGAGGGACACAGAGATTGACTTGTGTCATGTGGGTGCAAGTGTGTCTGCATTTCTGCATGCATCTGGGTCTGTTAACCTGCCCATGTGTTTTACCCACAGTTTTTCCAAAGAGCTGCAAGCACACATGACAAGAAGAGTGCTGAACTATGAACAAAAGGGAAGAAAAATGTAGCACACCACCTACTGATGGTCATGACTGGACGTCACTTTTGACTGGATTAGGAATGATGGGCACTACAGATCTTACCAGATTCTTACCAATATCTGATGTATGACATTGTCCAGCCCTTTACCGATAATGGCAGTAGTTCTTCCCACTAACTACCATCAGGTCACATTTCATGTAATGAATGAACACGTTAAGCTTCTTTTACTGGATAAAATAACATTGATCGGTCAATATTATGTGACAACCCTTAAAGGCAAAATGATCAATTAACTGATCATTATAAATTAAATCGATTGACTGTTGATTGGTGGCAACTGGGGCAAAAGGGGGTTCATTTCTTGGATGTAACCAGCAGAGGCACTGTTGATTCAGTCTCAAAGGCAGTGGAACCCGTTTGATTGGTCCCGTTTATGTCAACAACTCATCTCTGTCGAAGTACTCATTAAGTCCTGGTCCACTATGTTCTTCTTATTACTAAAAGGTGCCCGCTTAAGCCACGTTGACGTATTTGATGGTTTTGATGGACATGTGTCTCTTGTTCGACTTTATATGTCTCGCCAGACGATGGCATTAACAATTTGAGTCATTATCTGATTGTGGAATCCAATGCGGCTGTGTAAAAGTGCACAGTAACCTTGAACACAGAACTGGGTTCTGTACAACAACTAGAAGAGGTCGGCCAGGACCCGGCACGATTCCGTGCAAACGCACATGCATGTATGCATGCAACGTAGCCGAGCCATACGATCACTGCGATACAATTATTCTTTAAATATTCTTAATTATCTTCTTTTCCTTTCGGCTTATCCCGTTAGGGGTCGCCACAGCGAATCAATTGCCTCCATCTAACGCTGTCTTCTGTATCCTCTTCTCTTCCGCCAACTACCTTCATGTCCTCTTTTACTACATCCATAAACCTCCTCTTTGGTCTTCCTTTAGGCCTCCTGCCTGGCAATTCAAAACTCAGCATCCTTCAACCAAAATATTCACTATCTCTCCTCTGGACATGTCCGAACCATCTCAGTCTGGCCTCTCTGAGTTTATCTCCAAAACCTCTAACATGTGCTGTCCCTCTGATGTGCTCATTCATGATCCTGTCCATCCTGGTCACACCCAAAGAGAACCTCAGCATCTTCATCTCTGCTACCTCCAGCTCTGCCTCCTGTCTTTTCCTCAGCGGCACTGTCTCTAAACTAAACAACATATTCTTAATGATAACAAAGCAAAATGGAACATTTCCTTTGATTAATGTGAACCTTCTTTTCACAAGTAAGGCGGCAACCATGCACAAAACGAATACTCAGAAAACTCCAAAGAAGACAGGGAATACTCAGCAAAGTCCAAAATATAGGCAGTATTATAGCCGAATAAAAGCCATTAAACAAGTAAACAGGCATGAATGCTCAGGCCAGCGGGGGCCAGGAGATGGAAGGGGAATTGCACCAAAATCCAGCACAGCAGGAATGTAATGGGCTGTTCCTTGGCACATATACCACCCCTCTGCAAGGTTTTGTGGAAATCTGCTGTGTTGTGCTAAGAAGCCTTTTGCTTACACCCTTTTGTGCCACAGGGGTGGTAGATGGAGGAACTGAATGTAAACTAGCATTGCATTTGAGTGGCATGCGCATTAGTGCTGTTGCTAATCAAGCTGATCTTGGTCTCGGTAGGTGCATTTCTGCCCGGCATCTTGCGTTGATGTTTGTGTTGTGTTCACTGGTCGATGCTGGTATGAGTGACAGCTTGTGGAGCAGTGTTAATCAGAAAGTCTGACTCTGAACTATTTACATCAACACATCATGGTGTTAACGTCCAAATAAACTTTAATAAGGAGAGCAAAAAGAATACAATGTGTACAAAAGTGAGCTGCAAACCATCGTCTGTGTGGTTTCGATGCTGTTTGAGTCACACTTAGAGCGAGTGTGTGTACTCTGTGTCCTCCCATTATATCACTAATGAGGAGCCCTCCGGAGGGATGGCGGAGAAAGACGGCATGACAGACAGAATAAGACAGATGAAAAAATAAAACGAGGAAGGAGAGATCGAGATCAGCTTGGGGACGTTTTCCTCTTCGCCCTCCCATCTCCTCATCCCCACACCTCGGAGTCTAATTGGACTAAAACTGTGATCTAATTAAATGTCCAATTAAAGTGCAGAGAGCAACGTGCCCACCGGCGTAGCACAGTAGAGGGACATAATCAGCTGGAAAAACAAACAAAAAAATCAATGCGAAACAGGGAGAGACGTTAAAGCTAAAATGGGAGCAGAGAGAGGAGTGGTGAGGATCCCTTCAAAAGTGTCATGTATTGGGACAAGGCACTTTTTTGTATCTTTACACAAGCTTTCGTATCGTTGCAACAATCAGTTACAGTGGAACTCATTTATGTCCACGCCCCTCGGACTGGCTGAGTGACGGGGACCTAAGGAATTGTCGACGTACCAAAAATGGAAACCGAAGCTAGCTGTCTTACACATTATTTACTTGCGACTAAACTACAAACATAATAAAAATGGGTAACAACAGAGGATTTTTAAACATATGATGGTTTTCATCCATTTGTGCAGATGTTTAGTTGGATTCCTCTGTTTTGGTATGATCTTTGAACATATGGAAAAAAGCAGCGCTGACATCGCCAAGAAAGCATGCAACTTAAGGAAGCAGGAGAAAGTTCAAGGCGGCGGAAGGACAGGAGGAAGCCAAAGTACTTGTTGTCAAAGACATCAAGGTATTGAGGTCAAATACTGAAGATGGCATCATAACAACAAGGAAAATAAAATTCACAACATACACATACTTGAAGTCATCAACAAAAAACAATACTAACACAATAGTTTATGCCCAATCAACAATATCGCATATAGATTGCATTCAATGATCATTACGATCATTATTGCACTTACCAAGTAAAAAAAAAAGGAAAAATTGAATTAAAGAAAAAAAAACAGTTATTGCACTTCTACTGCAGTTTTTTTAGTTATTGCTATTGAATTCTGTGCTCTGCTAAGTTCCTAACATTTTATTATCCATGTCCGAAGGTATTTTCTCACAGGCAGGCTGGAATGGGTGGAGAAAAGTGTCAAGTGTCAAAAGTGTCAATATTTCCAGCAATACCATTTGGATGTCTATTCTAGACATGTTGTACTTTTCTCAAATAAAAAAAGTGCATAATATAATCACCATGAGGGCAATTGCAATAAACACTACTAAAAGGGCAAAGTTATAATATAAAGTCTATCGTTACTTTCCTGCCAACGACTGTCAGATGGCATGAGTGAGATCAATCTTGCACTTTCTCCATCTGTGGGTTTCTCCCACACTGTTAAGCCCCTATGGACAGCTTGAGCCCATAAAATATTAACGCAGAGATTCAATTCAACATTCTAGTTAATCTTCCCAACAATTAGGCTGTGGCGGGTCACATAATTAGCTTTGTTACAGTCTCAGATGACCTAGACTCTTGGGATAGAAACACCTTTTTTATTGGAAAGGGGGTATTCCCAAAACTAACCTCTGATTTTTAACCACAGTCGCACTATTGCTCTTTTTGTGTGTGTGTTCTTACCATAGTTGCACTGAAAGATTTTCCCACTTCAGCGTATCCTTGACGGGTGCCAGTCCATGTCCCCTGCCTGCCTTGATCCCTCCCTCCAACTGGGGGGGAGAAAGAGGATCAGTCACATACTGAGACAAGCCCACCTGCTCACACAATGAACTGCCAGAAGAACTGCGTCACTGCTGCTAATTTGTAATGTAGGATTATTGTAGGTTTTCTTTGGTACTTTTGGTACATCCTCATGCATGCATATTTGACTGGAAACTGTAAATTGTCCATAAGATGTGAATATGAGTGTACATTTTTTGTGTATGTATTCTGTGACCAGTGTAAGATGTACTGGGATAGGCTCCAGCTCAACCACAACCCTAACTGAGGTCAATCGGTCCTGAAAATTAATAAAAGATGGGACAAACTATTCTATTCTAATAAATAAACGGTCTTCATTATTGTTGTCACTGCAAGTTACTACTGATAAAGTGCTCAATTGTCCAGATTGGGGAACCAAAATATTTTTTTAGGTTCACCATTGCATATTGGAATAAATGAACAGACTCGTGAGGCATTTTCTTGTCTGAATTCGTTCTATCTAGGGGTGTTCAATAATATAACAAGTTTATGTGTTAAGAAGTTGACCATTAGGCGAGGTTATCCTAAAGTAAACAATACGCAGTGAATACATTCGTGCTCAACACCACAAAACAACTTATGGCCGAAAAGGGCGAATTTAAGTAGACAACAAACAGTGACGTAAACATGATGTAACTCGCCCAATTCAAAGGTTGTACATTTGCATATCACACGTACTTGTCCGTTTTGGTTAACTACTTTGAACAAATACTGCCCTTCTTAATATGTTTACCTTTGCAGACAGACTCCTCTAAAGTTTTCTCTCAGGGCGTCCTGTTGACTGTCCTCATACCGAAATACTACAACTCCCATTTACCTATCTTTTACGTTAGCTGCCATGTTGGTAGTTTTTTGCGCCTCAGAAGCCTTGTTAGGTTTCATTTAAAAACTACATTTCCCACAAGTGCCAACGGTCTCCCGGATGTGTCACCCTCGTTTCCGTGGTCACCAGAAGATTGGGTCGCCGCTTGTTTCCTGTTGCAGCAAGGAGAGCGGCGGCGTCGAGGCAGGCAGGGAAGACTTAACACCGCCACAAATTCCACTATACAATGAAACTATCAGCAATATTACCCTTTTTCTGTGACCGCATCATCTGCATTACACTGCTGGTAAGCACCTTCTTCCCAGCCCTTTCGCCGACACACAGTTAATGAGAGCTAACCTGCAGGCTAACGTTAGCCTAAGGTGCTAGTCAGTTGCTAGCAAACGGGGCAGTTTCTGCTGTCAATAGACGCGGCTTTTGGTGTGACTGGTTGTACATAATGGCGCGTTCATTGCGGATTATTCAGTTATTTTGCAGCATGACTCGAGGGAGACGAGTTTTGCCTGCAACGGTTGCGTTTTGCACGAACCGTTAGCAACCGGACTTTTCTGTGACGCTGCCTTTCAAATAGCTGTGATTGTTTTGTTTAGTGTCGGTGGTTATATCATAGATAATGTTGCACACTGCGCTCCCAAAACGTACTTTGGCTGTATCAGACATGGTGGAGCATTTAGTTACTTTGTGGATACAGTTGAAGTAATAGAATAGCATTGCTGCTACACACTTTTTTTTTTTACATCAACTACCCTTCGTCGAAGTAATACGTTTACAGTTTTGTGTTGTATGTTAGACATACCTACACGTGTTGTAATGCGACAGTTGATGGTAACAATAAGTTAAGAGTCATACTCGTACATGCCTGTGACTGATGCTCACCGGTTGGTGAATTCCTCTGTTGTGTCTCAATCTCATTGGCTGACAACCCGGAAGTAAATGGCGCGGCTTTCTAGTGAGTTTGGGCCTGACCAGAGTTTTTCGCTTTTGATCCAACAGTTAATTGATATACCACAGTTGAAAGCTTTAAATCTAAGAACGGTGTGTAATTTATATAATTATCACAACAGTAGCTCAAAATGTTTTGCTCAATTAGCAAAGCTTATGCAACTTCTCTCTTAACTGGTTGGGGCAGATTCCCACAAACGCCGAAAGTTTTCTTTCCTCATGTTTAAATGTAACTTTATTACCATTAGCTACTGACTAAAACTGCTGTCTTTGAATTATTATAAAGAGCTGCAACGGTAAATCAGTCATTTTTAGTGCATATTCTAAGTTGGAGTCTATCTCAATTGACGTGTGGATGAGAAGCGGGGTACACCCTGCACTGATCAAACCAACCAAAACAACCATTCACACCCACATAAGAGGCTGGCGATTAATACTCGTGGTACACCCTGCACTGACCAAAACAACCATTCACACTCACATAAGAGGCTGGCGATTAATACTCGGGGTACACCCTGCACTGATCAAACCAACCAAAACAACCATTCACACCCACATAAGAGGCTGGCGATTAATACTAAGAGATGCTCGCTCTCTCTCACATTATTTTGCCAAAGTTGCCTATTTAGTATTTTATGTGGAATGCCTGAATTTACAACCTTGTGTGAAACATCCTGCAGTTTAATCAGCCTGTAAAAACTTTTTGGAGTGAGCCATTTGTTCAAGGCACACATGATGACACACATCCACATGCTGGAAAATACACTTGAAAGATCGTTCCCTCAGAGTTAGCAGTCATTTGTTTTTGGGTGTGTTCACACTTGCCTCGTGGTTGGTTTGATTACAATAAACTGTCTTATCGCCCTGGTGTGCTTGCAAATGAACTGGTGTGGTTTGGTGTGGTCATTTTAGCTGAGATGCTGTATAAACACCAAAGCCATCACTAGTGCTAAAATGACATCAGAAAGCATAGGAATGTTGAAAGAACAGTTAAAAGAGAGCGCCACTATAATTCTGCAATCTATTTGTGGAAGTGGGGACGTAATTATATAAATGGTGAAATTTACATAATTGACCATAGGCCGACTTTGTGCGCTTTTAGATGCGGGAAGGACGCACGCTAAACTAGTATGGTCACAAGATTTTGGAAAAGGACTATCTACAGGGCTCTGATATAGCGACAGAGGTGCTTATTATGGACTCGATCGTGGACTAAATGCTATTCTGTTAATAACAAACTCTGCCGTGGTTTTGGTAGTGACAAACCAGAGCGGACCTTCATCTGTTGCAGCTGTCAATGAACCAATCAGGTTGGACCACAAATGTCAGAGTGCTGATAATAATTACAGGCAGCAAAGAGATAAAACTGCTAATTTACCATGTGTGTCTGCAGTTTTGTATGTATTTTAGCTTGGTAAATTGTCCATATGATTAAATTATTTAAGTTATCAACATAGGCAAATATTTTTTCACTACCTGTATGTTCTTCAAGTGTTTCTGTTAACATCATGGTGAACAATTAGAGTGATCTTAGATGGTTTGAGAAGAGAGGGGCAACAGACCTTCAACTGATGTGGACAAAAGAAAGTGAGCTGTAGATGTTGGCATTGCTGTGTTCTGGTCTCCATTGCTAATCTAGTGTTTGTGTTTACAGGTGATGGGCCTTTCCACTCCCGGACAAGCAGAAATCACCAGTCTGGACTCAGGCAACATTGATGACGTCCTAAGTAAGAAATCGCAGAGCATAACATCTAAACACTGTATCACTCCTTATAAATCTGACTGTGCTTATGTTTCTCTACAGACAATGCTGGGGTGTCCTTAGTAAACTTTTATGCTGACTGGTGAGTAACTTGCTTGTCTCCTACAATCTCTAACATTGTTGTGAGGCAAATGTTTACTACCACATGGTGCACATAGAATGCAGTGGAACCTCAAAGGTCAAACATAATTTGTTCTGAGACACTGATTGACATCCAATTTGTTCGTATTTTCAAACACATTTTCCCACAGAAAATGCTGGAAATCCTAATATTCCATACAAGTGTCAGCCATCGAGCAATGTTAAACAGGTGTCCTCGGGCTAAGAACCTAAGTGAACACTTAACTCACATTGAACACATGAAGGAAATAAATGCAGTAATAAAATATAATAATTAGATGAAGCAGTAGTACAAAAAAAACAAGGATGTTTGATATTGGCTTTTATGCTGATATTGTCTGACTCTCCGATACTTGCCGATACCGATATGTGTGACATCACATATCTCCTGTTGTGGAACACATTGTGGTGACCCACAATATTGTACAGTACACTTGGTGACTTGACATTCACAGAGTACTTCGGTTTCCGGGTCATGAGGTTGTTGTTGCCACTTAGCTGTTGCTAAAGCAGGGCTCTTTGAGTTCTGCGTTAATGGAATCACTGACAGAATTGGCCCCAAAAAAACCACCAACAGAATTTTACGGTCCCACAGAAATTGACATAATGTGAATAAAATGCTGTAATTGTGAGGAGAAGGAACGATTGTGTGGGTAATTTTTTTACGGGGGACGGCTCAATTGTGGTGAAACCTCCCTACAACAACTAAACCCTGCCGAACTAAACATGTTGAAATGGTGAACAACACCAGCGAATTTTGATGGAACCTCTTTTGACGGAGCGTGAATGGAAGCTAGCGGGTTTAGCTTTCTTGTGTGGATCTGTGTGTGTGCAATTTGAGCCCAGGTCCGACTGCAAGGAATAAGACAGGACTTGACAAAGTATTTCTATGTAGTGGCCGCACTGGATGCCTCGACGACTGCCAGTACCGGAGCCCATAGGCCTAAATACAGCAGTTTTAAAAACGTTTTTCATTATAGGGAAAAACCTGATACCGATATTTATTTTTATTAATATTGCTGATAAACACATCACTGCTTAATTACTACTGTCACTTTCATAGGGGTGGAACCTTTAACATGCTCAAGGATACAGTAGCGACCTGACAGATATGTGAAGTGTTAGAGAGTCTGTGAATGTGTAATTTTTAATTTATGAGAGCACATTTGTAACACGGACATCACAAATCTACATTTAGATAGCTTTTTAATGGTAATTATACAGTGGAAAGTGCAAATTCTGTAGTTAAAATCATCTCAAAACCTCACAAACACAAATCATGGTTTACTCACGCCCAACAATTTCATAAACAAACTCAGTGTGGTTTGCAAACACAAAACATCATTCACAGACATCATTATGAAACAATGTGTTTACAGTACGTGCCGTATTTGTTCGAAATGTACATTTCTTATTTGCAGAAATGCATTAGTGTGTGAATGCCGTTTTGTGTTTGCAAACCACACTGACTTTGTCAGTGAATCATAAGGTGTGAGTGAAAAATGTTTTGTGTGATTGTGAAGTTTTGGCATAATTTCCATGATTAGTTTATAATTATCCTTACTATTGTCGATTTCCAATTTGTCTTGATTTTATACAAAGACAGCTAACAATTGAAAGATACAGCATGATTATAGAACAAAAGTTGAAGGTCCAGAGAGGATGTGAACCACCCCCTTTTTCCTTCTCTGCTCACCTTTCAGGTGCAGATTTAGTCAGATGCTCCATCCCATTTTCGAGGAGGCGTCTAACATTGTGCGGGAAGAGTTTCCCGACACCAAGCAGGTTGTGTTTGCACGCGTGGACTGTGATCAACATTGTGAGTATAATCACTTTTTACTTTTTCTATCCACCCCTTGCCATTCCAGTTCAGTTACACATCAGATCGTTTATGTCCCGAGAAGTCATTCAGTACTAAATGATATTGGATATCGGTCCGATATTAGCAGTCAGTATTGAATTATTGGTTATTATCGACCTGCATCTAAAATATCTGATATCGGCACTAAGTCAAATGTAAGACAAACTCAATGGACATCTGCATGGTTCTACAGCCTTACACAAGTGCTGATATAAATTCATTTGAAGTAATAAGACATGGGTCTTTTATCAATTGCACATGTTTTTTTAAAATAATGATATTTGAAGCGGCAGGCAATAATATATCTGACATCCATGTTGGGAATCGGGCCATTGCATCGTACACAATTACGACATTGATGCATATCGTTGTTTTTCCACTCCCTTTCTCAAAGCAATTCCAGCATCTTTCATGTAATATAAACAAAGTGGAAAAGGTCCCTCCACCTCCCACACACACACACACACACACACACACACACCATATTTAATGGACCTACATACGCAAAGATGGCTGCCACACCAAAGTGTGGCGCAGACAGAAACCGCCGGCCGCAGCCTTTAGAGATAAAGCAAATTAAAGAGAATTATTGATGACCCACAAACTGTTTGAAGACTAATGACAAAACTGCTTCTTCCTGTGAAGCCTAGAGGCTTAGAGACATCCCGCAGTGAGATTGACACCTGCCTCACCGACACACACATGCACACACACGCACCAACAAACACACAGGCCGTGCGTGTGTACACAGCGAATATTTACCCCTGGTGGGGGGCGGCTTTCATGTGGGAGATCAGAGCTCAGAGCTGTCTGAAGGTTGTGTCTTCAGCCTTGGTTTAAGTCTGCCGCCGATCCTCCCTTTTACACTTTACACCTCTTCATCAATCGATTTCTCCCTCTTTAACTTCTCATTCTGACCCCGTGTAGCGGCCATAGCCCAGCGCTACCGCATCACCAAGTACCCCACGCTGAAGCTGTTCCGTAACGGGATGATGATGAAGAGGGAGTACAGGGGTCAAAGGTCGGTGGCGGCGATCGCTGACTTCATACGCCAGCAGCAAGTGGACCCTGTGAAAGAGATTCACTCGCTGGAGGAGCTGAAAGCTGTGGATGTGAGCGTGACAACACACGTTTATGTACTGTAGATTTGCACGTAAGAGTAGTCATTGTACAGCTTGTGTAGCCATCCACTGAAAATTATTATTTTCTACTAAAGAGTATAACAAATGAGCAGGAAGATAATTGTCAAGCACTCTGGTGACTGTGTCATGGTCGGGGGCTGCACGAGTGCTGCCGCCATGGGGGAGTTGTGGTTAATTGAGGGGGAAACATGAATTCCAACATGTACGGTGACATTGCAAAGCCCCTCTCTTGGTAATCTGGGTCGCATAAAACATGACCTTAACACACCTCCAAGATGACAAATGTCTTGTATTTGGGGCGCACCAAGTGTGTAACATCCACAAGTGATATTAATGTAGATGTGTGGAAGGGGGTTCTAGAAACAAGCTGTGCACCTTTGTTCCAAGTCCATGTCCAAGAGGATTAAGGCAACGCTAGATACTATTCACACCAAGGACACAATGTGGACATGTTCACTGTGAGGTGTACACACTTGTCATAATGTACACATTACCATATGTACACGTGTATTGACAGTAAATCCATACTGCTTTACAAGCTGTACACAGACTACTCTAAAGACTAAGTTGTCGTCCCTCGTTTATAGCGGTTAATTGTTTCCAGACCCAGCCACGATAAATAGAATTCAATGTTAATCGATACAATACACAAAACGGCAAAATAGCGAGGAAGCGATAATTGAACCGTGATATTGCGAGGGACATCTGAATCTTCTTTTAAAAATGCAATGTAGCAAATTAACACTTGCTGTCATTCCGCAGAGAAGCAGAAGGAACATCATAGGTTACTTTGAGAAAAAGGACTCTGACAACTACCGCTCCTATGAAAAAGTTGCCAACATCCTTCGAGATGACTGCGTCTTCATGGCCGCTTTTGGGTGAGTGTTTTCTTTTCCAGCCCGCCTTTCTCTAGGCGTGAACTTGATCTAAATGGTCCTGCCCTCCAGTTTAGCGTCCGAGTCGGAGCGCTTCAGCGGCGACAACATCATTTACAAGCCGATGGGGGAGAGCGTCCCTGACATGGTCTACATCGGCTCCCTAACCAACTTTGACCTGACTTACGCCTGGGCCCAGGACAAGTGTGTGCCTCTGGTCAGGGAGATCACCTTTGAAAATGGAGAGGTTTGTCCGTCGTCATCATCGTCGTCACAGCATGAGTATCTTTCATTGAAGGCAGTCATCTTTAATGTAAAATGCGCGTGTGTGTGTGTTCTACAGGAGCTCACTGAAGAGGGGATCCCATTCCTCATCTTGTTCCATCTCAAGGAAGACAACGAGAGCTTAGAGAAGTTTCAACAGGAAGTGGCTCGTCAACTCATCAGCGAAAAAGGTAAGGATTATTGGTATCATTGGGCTGTCAAAAGTGGCCCACGGTAGTCTCATACCAAAAATGTACCTAGAAAACTTTTTTTTTATGTAAAAATGAGCAATACTGTTACAGGAACAAAAAGCTTACATAGAAAAACAAATATGCATGCAAATCAAAATATTACAAGAAAAAAGTTGTAATCTCAGGGAACCACACGGAAACGACGTTCTGGGTGCCCTGTCGTAAATCTATACGCGCCTTGGAAAGCAGAAGACGATGGACAACTGTTTCTGTGGAGACAGGGCCTAAAATGAGAAAGTCACGTTTTGCTTTACAATATTATGGAAAAAAAATAATTTCAGTTCCATATAGTTGAAATATTACGCAAAATATATATAAAGTGCTAATATTATGAAAAACAAAACAACAAAGTTGTAAATTTTAGAAAACCGGGTTGTGGAAAAAGTAAATTTTACGAGACCAAAATAAAAAATCTTTTGGGAATAGGTTGTACTAGAATACAGTTGAAATACTTAGAAATAAAAAAAAAATAGTTGTACAGTAATGAGGAAAAAAAAACATGTCAGCAAACTGCATTAGGTGGAAATATCATATATTATTGGCATGTATCATTGGCATGTCCTTTTTCCGACTCTTTCCCACATCGTCTCTCTGTTGCCCAGGGTCAATCAATTTCCTGCATGCGGACTGCGACAAGTTCCGCCATCCTCTACTCCACATCCAGAAGACTCCGGCCGACTGTCCCGTTATCGCCATCGACTCATTCAGGCACATGTATGTGTTTCCTGACTTCAGAGATATCAAGTAAGTACCACCTTTCTCAGGAAACTGTCTTCAAACCAGAATCACACTCTGCCACGGCCGAAATCCACAGCATGCATATGCCTTAAGTTTGTCTTCTCATTCACATGTTATTCACTGGGAAATGCAGAAAAGGTTGCTGGTGGTGTAAATAAAAGTGAACATAACAAAGCATGAGCAGCACCTTTTTTGGGATCTTCACCAAAATGGAATCAGCCTTTCCCTGCCTCTCTCCCCATATCTAAAGTTCTGTGGCAACAAACATGCAAATATAGGACAAAAAGAAGGCAGCATCCCTGGCAGAGGAGTTTATACTCTCTTGCCACGTTAGGGTACAACTAATGCAGTGGTTTTCAGCGTTACGCTAGAGGGGTGTGTGCGGGGCAACCACAAACACTCATTATTACCGTATATTTTGGGTGGGAAAATAATTTTATGTCCAAAAGGGGGGCGCTGCAAAAAAAGTTTGGGAACCGCTGATCTTATACATTCTAGCATAAGAGACCTAGCTAAAAATCTGTCATTCCAAAGATGACACTTCTCAATTTTGACAGAACAGTCAAATATTAATTAGGAGTGTTCTGATGTTTGCATCAATAATGTGATGATTACATCGTCCTGCAAAATCTCCCGTACAAGCAGTTCATTCCATATTCTGTGCCAGCACTTTTATTCATGCAGGGCCAGTGTGATATGTGCATGCATGTACTGTTTTCTCCAACTAGCAGCCTAAATAGTCTACATTTTAGCTAGTAGTTCAAAGTAAACCTAGAGACGACTCACATCTAAAAAAAAAACACTTGTTAGTTGGGGCACTCATATGCCAGGGTACCACTGTACAAATGACGATTCAAACAATACCTGCAGTCCGCCAGTAACTTCTCTCTTCTCACAGAGGCGACGTACTTTGTGACAAGTCAAGAAGTCATAGCGACACTTATGTCAAGAGAGAGCCATCCGCTTGTTCCCGCTTCTATCTCCATGAAACACTGCCGCTGTTGCGGTTCCTCAAACTACGGTGTGGGCTGAGGCTCAAACAGGATGTGCGCATGTTACTCGCGTGCCAAAGAAATTAGGGTAAATGCTTGTTTGAGCACCTCTACTGTTAGAACTATACACCTGATTTTCTCATTCCTACTTTTGCTGACTGTTATTCTTGGTCAACCCTTTTCTAACATTCCACGCTGCTCAAAAAGTAAAAGTATGTATCATTTGTGATGATATCGAATGGACATCGGTATCAGTAATGTATCAGTGTAAGTGAAAAAGCTGTATCGGGACACCCCTAACACTATCGTGGTGGGGGAGTTTGCGTGCCCCAATGATCCTAGGAGCTAAGTTGTCGCGGGCTTTCATGACCCTGGTAGGGTCACCCATGACAAACAGGTCCTAGGGGAGGGACCAGACAGAGAGTGGCTCAAAAGACCCTAATGATGAATAACAACATTGGACTTTGTTGGGTCACCGGGGTCCCCCTCTGGAGCCAGGCCTGGAGGTGGGACACGATGGCGAGTGTCTGGTGGCCGGGCCTGCACCCATGGGGCCTGGTCCCGAAAAGGTAACGTGGGTTCTCTCTCCTCCTCATGAGCTCACCACTCGTAGGAGGGGCCAAAGGGGTCGGTTGCTAAGTGAGCTGGGTGGCTGCCGGAGCCAGAGGCCTTGGCGGTCCAATCCTCGGGTACAGAAGCTAGTTGTCGGTACATGGAATGTCACCTCTCTGGCAAGGAAGGAGCCTGAGCTGGTGCGTGAGGTGGAGNTGGCGGTCCAATCCTCGGGTACAGAAGCTAGTTGTCGGTACATGGAATGTCACCTCTCTGGCAAGGAAGGAGCCTGAGCTGGTGCGTGAGGTGGAGAAATTCCGGCTAGATATAGTAGGACTCACCTCAAAGCACAGCAAGGGCTCTGGAACCAGTCCTCTCGAGAGGGTCTGGACTTCATTCCACTCTGGTGTTGCCAGCAATGAGAGGTGACGGGCAGGGGTGGCAATTCTTGTTGCCACCCGTTGTCGTAAACGAGAGGGTAGTTTCCCTACGCCTTCGGGTGGGGGGACGGGTCCTGACTGTTGTTTGTGCTTATGCGCCAAACAGCAGTTCAGAAAACAAGCCCTTTTTGGAGTCCACTCTCTAGAGGAAACACTAGAGAGTGCTCCATCAGGGGATTCCCTTGGTCTGCTGGGTGACTTCAACGCTCATGGTGGCTGCGACAGTGAGACCTGGAGAGGTGTGATTGGGAGGAACGGCTCCCCTGATCTTAACCCGAGCGGTGTTTTGTTGTTGGACTTCTGTGCTCGTCACGGATTGTCTATAACGAACACCATGTTCAAGCATAAGGGTGTCCACATGTGCACTTGGCACCAGGACACCCTGGGCCGCAGTTCGATGATTGATTCAGTGGTTGTGTCGTCGGACTTGCGGCCGCATGTTTTGGACACTCGGGTGAAGAGAGGGACGGAGCTGACAACCGATCACCACCTGGTGGTGAGTTGGTTCCAATGGTGGGGGAGGTTGCCGGTCAGACCTGGCAGACCCTAATGCATTGTGAGGGTCTGCAGGGAATGCCTAGCAGAGTCCCCTGTCAGAAGGAGTTTCAACTCCCACCTACGGGAGAGCTTTGACCATGTTCCGAGGGAGGCAGCGGACATTGAGTCCGAGTGGCCCGTATTTCGTGCCTTCATTGTCGATGCGGCTGATCGGAGCTGTGGCCGCAAGGTGGTCGGTGCCTGTCGTGGCGGTAATCCCAGAACCCGTTGGTGGACACCAGTGGTGAGGGATGCCGTCAAGCTGAAGAGTCCTATCATGTCGTCTTGGCCCATGGGACTGACAGGTACCGGCAGGCCAAGCGGTCTGCGGCTCTGGCAGTCAATGAGGCAAAAACCCGGACATGGGAGGAGTTTGGAGAGGCCATGGAAAAGGACTTCCGGGTAACTTCAAAGAGGTTCTGGACCACCGTCCGCCATCTCAGGAGGGGAAGCAGTGCACAGTCAACACCGTGTATGGTGGGGACGGTGTGCTGCTGAACTCGACTCGAGATGTTGTGGACCGGTGGAGGGAATACTTTGAAGACTTCCTCAATCCCACCGAAATGTCTTCCAACATGGAAGCAGTGTCCAGGGACTCTGAGGCGGGTTCTCCTATCTCTGGGGCTGGGGTTACCAAGGTGGTCAAAAAGCTCCTTGGTGGCAAGGCCCCGGGGGTGGATGAGATCCACCCTGAGTTCCTTAAGGTTCTGGATGCTGTGGGCGTTTTGGTTGACACGACTCTGCAGCATTGCGTGGACGTCGGTGCCGCTGGACTGGCAGACCGGGGTGGGGGTCCCGCTTTTCAAGAAGGGGGACCGGAGGGTGTGTTCTATCGTGGGATCACACTCCTCAGCCTTCCCGGTAAGGTCTATTCAGGGGTTCTGGAGAGGAGGATCAGCTGAACCGAAAGGGATTTACTGGTCGATCTACGTTCCTACCCTCACCTATTGTCATGAGCTTTGGTTAGTGACCAAAAGGACAAGATTGGAGGGTACGAGCGGCCGAAATGAGTTTTCTCCGCAGGGTGGCTGGGCTTTCCCTTAGAGATAGGGTGAGAAGCACTGTCATCCGGGAGAGACTTGGAGTAGAACCGCTGCTCCTCCGTTTTGAGAGGAGCCAGATGAGGTGGCTCGGGCATCTGGTTAGAATGCCTCAAGGACGCCTCACTGGGGAAGTGTTCAGGCCACGTCCAACCGGTACGAGGCCCCGGGGAAGACCCAGAACACGCTGGGTCAGCTGGCCTGGGAACGCCTCAGCATCCGCCGGGAAGAGCTGGACGAAGTGGCCAGAGAGAGGGGCTTCCCTGCTTATTAGGCTGCTGCCTCCACGACCCGACTTCAGATATGCGGAAGAAAATGGATGGATAAATATAGTGAAGCCCCAGTTTTGTTCTTTTATTATTGTTATTACTCATGTAAATCTAACCCCTTTAATGTCGACAACTGGTCCAACTAATCGTTGCTAAAAAGTGTTTCGACCGCTTTTGTCAATTCTATGATTATGTGAACATATTACGTTATGTTGTCAACTTCATCATTGTTCGCATGCACAGCACATTCACAAAAGCAACCGCTTATGTTGACGCAAATGCTGTTTCACTGTAACACCTACGGTATCTCACACTGCATCATTATTTTTGTAAATGCAGAATGTTTGATGCTGTTTGTATTGGCTCTCATAAGCGTACAGTAGAACATCTGAACATCTGGTGTTAGGAACATTCCTAACACTGTAATATTAGCATACACGGAATCACACTTTTAACCGTGTTATTGAGAGCCATGAAGAGTTGCATTCAAAGACACCACGTAATTTAAGATGAATTCATTCATACATAAATGCGGCATATATGTACTTTCGCAGTAAGAGTTGTGTGAAGAATATGTACTTGTTGTTTTTGTCTTTCCGTTTATTTAACCCACACATACAAGCATACTAACGACGTTAGCGTGATTTTCGGAGTGTCCGTGAATGCATCTCGCGGTTGTCTTGTAAAAATGAGGAAGGGCTGTTCTGAGGAGGACTAGAGACGTGTTTTGAGTTGGAGATACGGCCGTATGGTGTTGGATACGGTATCCACCACCATACGGATATGGTGTTGGAATTGCACTGCTGTTGAGATAAAGTTATAAAAAGCGCGGCAGACCCCTTTGGGGGGACGCTACACTTTGCTTTCATCTGCCACCATAACAGACGTGAAGATTGCCATGATGCTTATGCGTTAATTATACTAAAAATGTTAACACATTTCATGAAATAATTTAGCTATTGTCGTTAACACACTATGTTTTAATAAAAAGTGTGGGGATTTCTAACTGTGGTAACCTGTATTATCACATATTAACGATTAGTGACTTATAAAAATAAAAAATCTGCACATCTGCGTGTAACTAATGAGTGAACGCTAGTTTTGTGTCCACTAATACCATTATGTGCATAGCATAGAAGAAAATGTAATGAAAAGTGACCAGAAATGGCCCCCCTCCCTGGTGGTGACACAGCCCCTATGATTGATTTGACCTCTTTTGGGCTCGTAATTGGCCGACGCTGACATGCTTAATGATGTCCCGTCTTCCCAAATACAGCAGGTTTTATTGCACGCGAGCACAATAATGCGCTACTGGGCACCAGCCAAAAAAGTCTCACGCGCCTCCCCCCTTGTGAAAATGCATCCTTTATGAATGGGCCGGGACAGCGGCGCTAATGTGACATGATTTGGCGCGGGCAATAAGTGCTAAACTAATCCATTCTAATCAAATTTGCTCTTATTTATTCTGGCCCAATCAGAGCCTGATCACATAGACAGAAGCCCCGAGGACTGACCAGCCGCGCACGGCCTAATTGCATCACATCACCGCTGCGTGTGGCACACAGCTTGAAATTGCATTAGCACAGCGTATGTTATATGTATGCACTAATGCACCCCTCTCTCACACACACACACACACACACACACCAGCGTCCACCGGGACTGCGGCCCGAGCGCCGCCCTGTGTGACATGACAGCGCTCATGACCTGTCATTAATAAGCTGTCTGGGCCTGGTCTCTCTGCTCTATGGATTCATGCAGGCGACTTTAATCTGCCGCCGTGGTCTTTGTCTCGATCTGTCGTGTGCAGGAATGTCCTTCCTGCGGATTCATCACATGTTCTGCTTGCAGTGATCCCGGCAAGCTGAGACAGTTTGTGTTGGACCTTCACTCCGGCAAGCTGCACAGAGAGTTCCACCACGGCCCCGACCCCACGGACAACACGCCTGGACAGGTCTGATAGAACACACACTACATGGCTCGCACTCTGTTACACCCGCCCATGCATAGTCCACAATTATGCTTTTACAAAGATTGTGTAACAAATAGGTATTACTTTGAAAAATTCCACTGCATGGCTCCCGTCACTAAAGTAAAACAACGCACTACGTGGTACCTTTCGCACTCATTTATTGTGCTGGTTGGTTTAGGCCCGACTGTGATATTTGAATTTCCACGAAGTAAGACTTTCTTAATACAGTTTTTGACATGAAGTAATGATGCTTGTCTCTCTCCGCGCTTTACAGTAACATTACTGACACCTCGTGACCAGTGTGTACATATCATTCACTGCGTCTACTGAATGCCTTATTTTAGTTTATTTTTGCTACTTTTATGCTTGAATAAAATGTGCTTAAATAAGCCTATTACTGAGTAATAGGCCGTATTCAACTACAAAACAGAATGAATATGACCTTTTCTGACAAGTTTGCATTGAACGAATCCTTGAAGGTAACTTGTAATAATGAAGCAGGTTAGCCTGTCTAACCTGACCATAGCCGTTATTTCACTTAAAATGTCTGTTTTGCCATCCCATCAGGAGGAGTTGGACGCAGCCAGCAACCCCCCCGAAAGCTCCTTCCAGAAACTGGCACCCAGCGAGACCCGCTACACCATCCTCAGACGGGACCGCGACGAGCTGTGACCTCAGCGCCGCCTTTCCAAGTCGCCCTTTTGACTCGATGCCGCGCCTCGGTGGGGGGTGGGGAGGGTGGGACGCCGGGGTGGGTGGGTGGGGGTACTCGGGTCGGGACAGGCCAAGCGGGACGGATCAGCAACACCCAACACCCTTAGTGAAGAGACAGCGATGTGAAGAACTGGAGAAGCAAAAGAGCTCATGTTGGAAGAACCTATATTTTCTTAAACATTTTTATTTGGAGATCCTGAGGGACGTGGTGAGCGTGCGGGTAGGGGTTTAAATAGTCTTTTTACTTTTTTTTGAGCTTGTACATATGTTCCATGGCATTTGTTGATTTAAATTAAATGCAGGGTTTTTTTCTTTGTTTTATCGCACCCCTTCCACTCCATTCGTTCTCATCCGTGGCTGCGTCTTTTCAAAGCTCAACATAAGTGTAACACCAGCACCATTTTCAAGTAGCTTCATCTTCTCCCTCTTGCCAGATTTCTGACGGGATTACAGACCTATATTGTAGCTAAGATAGACAGCTACTCGGTACTACACTTTTTATTTACAGTGCCGAGAAATAGAAATGGCTGCTGTGCTTTTGTATTTGTTGTTGCAAAACAGTGGGTGTAATTTAGTTTTCTTTATCGAAATAGCAGGAATATGCTATTTAAAGTCACAATGGTTCATAAGAAGCACCTTTTGGATTTTTGTCCAATTTTCTAACCCCTTGTTTATAAAAAAAAAAAAAAACACAAAGGATTCTAATGTAGATCAAGGTGTGTTAAATATATTTAAGGTTTTGTTCTAGGTAGCAAAACAAGTGTGATATCCTGTAACAATCTCTTATTTTTTAAAAAGAGTTAGAGGCTACAAATGGTTTCTAAGCCGGAGTTTAGACACCCTTGCTTTAACTCGTAGTGCCATGAAGGAACAGCAGACATGCATTAAAAAGCCAAAAAATGCGTGCTGAAATCACTTTTACTCTTAAATGCTTTTTTTGCTTGCAACCTTAAATATGGAGACACCGTTGCAGAAATTTGACCTTAAAAACTCAAATTACCTCCACTGTGATGCAAAGTGAAAGGGTGCTTCTTTCTGGCCACAGTGTTTGTGTTCCTGGGGTGTTTTTTTTCCAAGTGTACTTTTTGTACATTGTTACGTTGTTTCCAGAGAGCAAAGTGCCCCCGCGCCGCTATTTGATTTGTGTCTTTTCAACAAGTCGGTGTACAATCCCGTAGACGGATCCAAAAGTGGTCTTGGGAAGATATAGGGAACTGCTCGCTAAATTGATATCCTGTCCTTTAGAGGCCACAAGACATCGGGACATATCAGCCCCAGGACGTACAGACATGGTGGATGCCATTTCCAAATAAGTCATCTCAAAGGGGAACACAGATGACAATTAAAAGTCATTTTACAGAATGTTGTGTTGCCTGGTGTCTTAAGTGTATAGAGTTTATTTAGCACACCAGATCTGGATGTGATCTGTACATTGGCACTTGAGGGAGCAATATTTGTAGTAAAATACAGTCATAGAGATACACCCGCACACCCTAATGATCCAATACAAGAACTGTATCAAAACGGGACTGGCACATAACAGCAATGCAAAAAAACATTCAATATAACTTTCAGAGAGCTGGGTTCATTATTTTGCAAATACTGTTTTGAGAAATGCTCTCGCTAATTATTACCACCACAACCTTGGGGCACATACTGTAGTCATAAAATTAATGCGACTTCTCCCGTCAGATACTAACCACCATTTTACATAAAACAATGAACAAAGACTGGAAGACCCGTGCGCACTCACAGGAGCACAAAGAAGTCAAAAAATTAATGATGTTACCCCTGCCACCAGTTGTCGACGATAACCACAATTTTACAAAATGCAAATGAACAGAAAGACTGGAGTAATTATAAAACAAAAGCCGACCGTACACTTACACAGGACCACAAAGTCAAGTCACAAAATGAATATTGTCACCAGCTATTGACGATAAGCGCCTTCAAAATTACGCATATGAACAGAAAGTTGACCTCACAGTCAGGAGATCAGGGATCAAATCTCCGTTGGGTTTTCTCCGGGTATTCCGGTTTCCTCCCACATTCCAAAAAACATGCATGTTAGGTTAATTGGCGACACTAAATTGTCCATTGGTGTGAATGTGAGTGTGAATGTTTGTCTGCCCTGCGATTGACCACCAGTCCAGGGTGTACCCCGCCTCCCACCCCAAGTCAGATGGGACAGGCTCCAGCATACCCACCACCCTAATAAGGATAAGCGGCACAGAAAATGGATGGATAGGCTCCTCTCGCCAGTTATTCACAATTTTTGCCACCTTGCTTTACAAAAAATAAATAGCAAGACTTATAAAACTAGGAAGTCATGGACACATAGGCACATGCACGCACAACCAAAACGTGTGATCGCTCCCGCCACCAGCTATCATGATAACCAGCCCCTGTCTTGCATGACAGCAAATCACTAAATATAATATACATCATTTAGCGACAACCTCCACCCGCCAGCTGTGGGCCGACCGTACGTTTACTCACACATGTGCATCATAGTCGAGTCATGAAACTAACATTGTCCCTCCTCCCGCCAATGATTAATTATAGCCGCCGTGTTATGTAACACAAATGAAGCGAAAGGCAAACCATCCATAAAGTCGAAGTCAACGGTGAACCTGCTCACGCACGGGTAAATGCTGAAATCTAGTCAAGTCACACAATTAGTGTTGTCACTTTTTCTGCCAGTTATTCAAAATATCCGCCACCTTGCTTTTGTAAAACCAATAGAAAGACTTGAAATGAATCTGTAGTGCTGAAGTATGCTCACTGACACACGGGCATAAACAAGGGCAAAAAAGGTGTCTGATCGCTTCTCCCGCCAGTTATTAACAATAAGCTCTACCTTGCGTAACAGCAATACGTGGAAGCACTCAATATAATCCACACAGAGCTGTTTCATCACCTTATTTAGCAAAAAATGAGGAGGTAAATATCGTTTGGAGGCACAGGGGAACGTCTCCCACGCCAGTTATTAAGGATAACCACCACTTTCCTTTATAAAAATGAATAGAAAGAATTGCAATAACCACAAAGTCATAGCCGATGGTACACTGTGTCATTGGTGGCCACATTACAATTAGTGTGATCACTCCTCCTGCCAGTTATTAATAAAAACTGCCACCGCGCTTCACAAAAAGAAATAAAATAATCTATCATCTTAAAGTACGCTCATTGACACAACGGCACATGCGAGTGCAACAGGGACATGTTGTGATTACGGTGATTGCGCTTTCCGCCAGTTATTAACAATATGATGTACCTTGCATAACAGTAATCTACAAAGAGCTGTTTTTGTTACGGTATTACGGTTACGGTATAACAAAATAGGAGGTAAATATTGTTTTGAGTCACAAAGGAACTGGTCTCCCCATCTTCCCGCCAGTTATTAATGCCAAGCACCATTTTTCCTAACAAAAATAAATAGAAAGACTTGAAATATTCCACAAAGTCTAACCAAAGGGTGGCCATATTATAATGAACGTGATTGTTCCTCCTGCCGGTTATTAATGATAACACAGTTGAAATGAACAGACAAAATGAATGTTGTGTAACAAAGTGATGGCACACGGAAAGGGATTTATTTGCACCGGGCTGAGGTTTGTGCATTCCTGTCATTCAAATAATCAGCTCTTGCACCGGATTTCATGATGTCGTGTAAATGTTGTGGCCGGTCACTCACTCCAAAGATCTTATGAAGGCAGTTAGCGTTTTAGATGATGGCGAGTCCGTTTCATGTTGAACATGAGCACACAACTATGTCAGTGTGACACAACCGCGTCGTAAACAAATGGATTCCCATCCCGACAGAAACACTTCTGTGTTTTCAGGCTGCTTTTACAAACGGCTTTACAGCTCTGCTTACTTAGGCATCAGGTGTCAAGAGGGCGGTATCGTCCACGCCGCATCACTCGTCCTCGCCTGACCCGGTCTCTAGCGGCGGCGCTGTCTGCTGTTTCATCTGCAGTTCCAGCAGGCCTTTGCGGTGCTTTTGGACCAGGTTGCCTCCCGCGAAGCCCAGAGCGCCACCTCCGACCGCGGCGGCCACGCCTGCAGCTTTGAACCCGGCCAGCAGCCCCAGTGGACCCGCTAAAACCCCGCCCAGTAGAGCGCCGGCCAAGGGCAGCACCGCCAACTTGTAGCCCACTGCCTGGAGAGACATACACACAAGAGATCATGCTTTATTAACACATTTTACAGAATTCATAGAAAAACAATATCATAAAACTCCACATAAGCACCGGCGGCTTCAAACTTTTCAGCTTTAAACAACAATTTGACGCCACTTACAAATCCAAATGACCTTACAGCAAAAATCTCATGAATTGATTTCAAAGCGGTGACGCAAGCGCAGTGAAGGTAAGCGAGTGTTGATTGAACGCCACCAGTGAACAGAAGGTCCACCTCGCCGAGAGGTAGCGCGACGCACGTAAGGCCGAAGGGGTGTGGGGAGATAACGCAGATGAGAAGGGCGTCAGATGTTTTAGCATGTTCAAACGCGTCCTAATCTGTCATCGGGTTGAACGACATTACACACACACACACACGCACACACACACGCCACCCTTTCCTACCTGAACTGAATACTTTTAACTCAGATGAAATTAGAATTGGCTGCCACGGGGGTGGAGTCCGAGGATGTTAGCGTTTGAACTACATGAATTTAATAGTGAAGTGTTAATCAAGTGTGTGCGTGTGTGTGTGTGTGTGTGTGTTTGTGTGTGCTCATTAATTGCCGTCAGCAAAGAGCGCCTTCCACTCTGATGATAGCAGCTGCAAAAAGCAGCCAGGCTGCAGTCCAAAGGAAAAGATAACGGAATGGATTGGAACCCGCTGTGGAGGAGTCGGGTTCACATCGACGCGCGCTTGCTAGTTTGTGTGCTCATTTTCTTTTTTTTTTTTCAATTTTCCTTCCAACTGTGTCAAAAAAATGGAGTAACCATACCTTTATAAGAGAATATAAAGTCCTCATCAGTGAATAAAGTCATGGGGAAACAAATCCTAAAGTTATGAACAAAACAAGAATGAAACAAGAATCTTACAAGAATGAAGATGGATTTTTTTCGCAAACAGTACAAACGTGTGGGCCTGCGGCACATTCAAATAATTAAAACTTTTAGAAACACAAAGACACAAATGGCTAAGAGAATAATAATAATCTAACGAGAAAAAGTCTGAATTTTATAAGAATAATGTTGTTTTAGCAGCATGAAGTTGAAATATTCAAGTGAAATACCTTCATTTAAAAAAACACACAATATTATGAGAAACAAACCACATTTAATGAAGTTGTCATTTTTGGAAAATTAGGTGGTAGAAAAAGTTATAAAGTTCCAAGAATAACTTTAAAATGTTATGGGAATAAATCCATATTTACAAAATGTCCAAGAAGAACTTGAATTACTTGAAAAACAACAGAAGTAATTTTACGAGAATAAAGTCAATATGTTGGAGGAAAAGGTTATTATATTATGGGAATAATGTCAATATTACAAAAAACAAAGATCATTTAAGATATAATTTATTTTAAATGAAACTAAATATTTTCATATTAAATGTATTTGAATATTTAATGTATTAATTTCAATTCAATATTTCATATTATAATTGAATATCAAAAGAATTAAGTCTAAAAAGTAATATTCTTGTCAGAAAATAAACTTTTTTGCAAAAAAAACATTATTTTAAAAGGATTTTTTAAAGTAGTAATCTAATAACTAAAATGAAATATTTTTTCAAGAAAAACTTTTTTTGTAAATTTTTATCAGAAGTAAAATTTTTAATTTTAGGAATAAATGAAATCAAATGAGAATTAATTGATTTTCAAAAAAGTAATATATGATATGAATAAAGTGGTATTTTTTTGCAAACGGTTTTTTAATTCAAAAAGTTGCAAATGTACGTGTAACGAAGTCAAATATTTCCATGAAAAGATTGTTAAATTTTACTCTTGTTTTGTCAAGAGTAATAAGGAAAATGTAAAAAACACTTTTTTTTTTGGACAAGTTGTAACAATAATTTTCTTTTAGAGGATAAGCAATATTAACCTTTTAGAGAGTCAACTGAGTGTTGTCTGGGAAAGAAAGTGGTAACAAGCATTCAAGTCAGACGAGGAATAGCTTTATCTTGCCTCATCTGTTAGCAACCTCACCTCAGTGTGCATTGTTTTATTAATGTGCTTTTACACTCGGTTGACAACTTACAATGTAAACAAAGGAGATGCATGATGGATGTATGAGTGATTAACTTTTACAAATGTACGATTGGTCAAAATGTTAAACTTTGAGGTGAAATATTTCCCGTGCAATTAATAACAATGTTTTGAAGGTGACAGTTTAACACGGGATTTCTATTTCTGTATTTGCTGTGGCAAAAACATTGTGCTTGACGGTAGCTTGTGATGCACAAAACAGTCATTGCTACGCAGTACCCATGAGATTGAGCGGAAAGAAAGTTGTTTTCCTGGTGCAGCTGCAGCAATGTGGGTGTGCGCGTCGTAGTCGAGTGCAGCGTGGCTGTGAACATGTGATTCACGGCCCACGTTCGACGCTTTGAGTGTGTCATACGTGTGAAGGGCACTGATGTACACTCACAGCGGAGTGTGTGCTCAAATGGCAATGAAAACATTAAACCGTCGTTCAGAGCTCGTCTTGATACCACGCACACACACACACAAGCGCTCTATCATTGCTCTCCATCCTGCTCCTCTCTCAATTTCCTTAATTGTGGCTTTCCTCCCTATCGAAGCGGATCAATAGGGACAAACGCTGTTGGAATGGCTGCGAGGCAAAGTGCCATCGATCACCTTGTTTCCCCAAACACACCACACACACACACACACACACACCTTTCCCAGGCTCTTGGTCCCCTCCTCTACGTTGGCAGCGGCTGTGTTGACGTTGTCCTCGATGCTGTCAATCTTCTCCTGCTGCGACTGAAACACACAGGTTCGATACACACACACACACACATGCAAATTAAGCTTGAAACACACACACATCTCAGATCCACTCGCTGTCCTATACAGGACTAAACTGTGTGTGTGCTGGTTTTTGTCTTTGTGCGGCACAACTTCCAACAGTTATTATGGGGACCTTCATTTACCCGTGGCTATTTTGGCTGGTCCATACAAGAGAAGATGCTAGCATGGGCTCCGTTCAGCCCGGTCGTGTGTGTGTCATTGGGTAGATCTCATGAAATATTCACAGTGGCAGCTGTCTCGCTCTCCCTATGAAGACAGTATGGACACAGTACCCGAACAAGGATGGCACTTTCCATTGCCCCGACCTACCGTCACCAGCCGGTTTAGGACACAATCAGAACCCAAAGGAAAATGGTGTTCTCGGTGTGCGCTAAAAACGATGTGACATTTCTTATCTGTTCATTGCTAATGCTTTTCAAATTACCCTCACTCTGTTGTTTGCTCTTTCTTCTTCCTGCTTTCTGCTCCATGCTAACGGTTTTAAGGTTTTATTCTCTTTGGGAACTTTATATCACTTCACTGCATGCAAACTCAGGACAGAACATGACCAGTATAATCATGTGACACCCCAAGTGTTTCCACTGTGGTGGTGTACTACAATATTATTCCCCCTTGAGACGGTAGAACATGTCTATGCTCTTTTCCGTCCTCCTCCAACCATAACTACATCTTCACTCTCTCTCTCTCCACCACTGTTAATCTCTTCCTCCACTCCTTCCTCCCGCCATCCCTGAGGGTCGGGTGATAATCTGAGCCGTCTGTTCTCCACCTGCTCCGATGCGTCCTAACGGTCCCCTCTTCCCTTAGCCCCCCCCCCTCCAAATCTCTCTCCCTATAGTCAGCGGTGTTTCCCTCTGCCGTGGTGAGAGGCCCTCCTGGGGCCCAGCAGTGGTCCTTAGACTGATCTGCTCTCTCAGAGGAGCCCCATCAGGAACACAAACAGAGCATGGGGGGCGGAGGTAAAAGCCAATCGTTGTTCATACTTACGTGGACGAGCACAGAGAAGGTTGTCACCAGACCACTCAGCTCCTTCAAATCCTGAATGGAAAAAAAAAAGTTTGTGACATTGCGGAACTACAAAACTTTTTACACAGATTAACTAAATTCACATATTAAGAATCAAGTTGTTTTTTTTTACGTGTTGCCATTAGTGGGGACGTGAACTGCCTACACCCAGCACATGGCGCTGTCCGGAAAAAAGTCCACACTTTGTAATGTGAATTGCTGCCACCTGCTGGACTGTAGCGAAACAGTACCGGATATGTTCAGGATGGTTAATCCATCCATCCATCCATTTTCTAGACATTATTTTTTGAATAAATTAATATTTCAAAAATTTAAATCCCTTTACATAAAATTTGATGAGGTTATCATAGTTGCATTTCGAATCATCAAAACAACATATTTTTATCTGCTGTTAAATGCAATAATTATGAGTTAACTATGGACAAAATGTGACTAATCACGATTAAATGTTTTAAATGATTAATTGAAAAAATTATTAAACGGGCATCAATTTTGAAATTATGGGCCATTATTTAATTCACAATGTAATATAAAGTTAGAAATCCGACAGATTTGCATGTTTGTTGTTTGTTGCCAGCGGCGACTCGTCCCACTTTCTTTGACAGTCCTAGAACACACTATATAACTTTCTCCCACACTGCACAGATAGACTAGTATACTTTAGGTTTCACCACATATTTGGTCCTTAACGCTGATACTATTAAGTGCTAACGTGCATATTTGTCTGGTGCACGACGTCTAGTGAATTCGTGCTAGCACACTGCCTGTTACCACACAGCGACGTATAAACGTTTCTCAAGGTGAGTGGTGGCTCTGTATTTCATTCGATGTTGTTTGTGTCTTAGTTTTACACAATACAAAATAAATAGGATAAATTAGATTGGGGCCGCACGGTGGCTGAGTGGTTAGCACATTGGCCACACAGTCAGGAGATCTTGAAGACCTGGGTTCAAATCTCCGTTGGGCATCTCTGTGTGGAGTTTGCATGTTCTCCCCGTGCGTGTGTGGGTTTTCTCCGGGGTACTCCGGTTTCCTCCCACATTCCAAAAACATGCATGTTAGGTTAATTGGTGACTCTAAATTGTCCATAGGTATGAATGTGAGTGTGAATGTTTGTTTGTCTATATGTGCCCTACGATTGACTGGCGACCAGTCCAGGGTGTACCCCGCCTCTCGCCCAAAGACTGCTGGGATAGGCTCCAGCATCCCCGTGACCCTAATGAGGATAAGCGGCATAGAAAATGAATGAATGAATGAAATTAGATTGGAGTCTATTTGTAAAATAAACTACTGCAAAGTAGTCAGGGTACAGCTTGTACCAATGAAAATGACTTAAGTTGAGTGAAAATGGATGGTTTGTTTTAGATATGTTCCAAAGAGTAGAAACCAAGACATAGTGTGGAAGTACCTCCTCCAGGTTCTCCCAGGACTCGGCAGCATTTTCTTCTGCAGGGATCTCTGGTATTTGAGACTGAATTTGCCATCCACAGACGGGCTCTTCTGTCTCATCAACAGCACATAAAATGCTGGGCTCGGAACTGCCGGATGATGGCCGGGCTTCAGGCGACAGCGAAGACGGCGTAGGCTGAGGTGCGGGACTGGAGTGCAACTGCAGGAAGTCTCGCGTGGCGGCCGACGCCCTGTCCTTGACCGGCGTAACGAGCCTCTCTAGAGCTGCGGCGTCTTCCGTGCGAACGCGGTTGCACAGCTTCTCCATCTCTCGGATGTTTGCCCGCAGCTGCTGCGGTGTCACATGACAAGATGATTGAGTGTGAACATTTGATTCGTGGTGGCAGGACAGACAAAACAGAGGGAAAGTGACACAATAAATACAACTGAAATGGGGGAGCCCGGTGGGCTAGCGGTTGGCACGTCTGCCTCACAGTCAGGAGATTTGAGTTCCAATCTCTGTGTTGAGTTTGCATGTTCTCCCTGCGGGTGTGTACTCACGTTTGTGAGGTGTGACTGTGAGTGAGATCGGTTGTTTTAGCTGTCCGTGTCAGCCTTGTGATTGACAGCTGATCAGTCTAAGGTTTCACCCTAAGACAAAAGACACCAGGCCATAAACTGCTCTGTCAAAATGAAAAGTTGCCCTCCATCTGAGAGACTCGCTCTCTCAGATGGAGATCAGTCAAGATCAAGTGATCTGCTCCTGTGATGGAAATGTTGAAAGGGGTAGAAGGGGTTGGGGGTTACTTAATAACCATGAGAGACGCAAGGCGGGAAAAACAGGAGCCCCTTCATCCCTCCATGCCCTGAGGGTGACAGGAGGATTACACCTCAGCCATCTACCCTCCAGGCTGCGGCACGACCTGGACCGAAGGGGGTCAACGTTCTGCAGATAACACGCTTTTCTAATTACGCAGAATGAATAAACAAGCGTGCAGGAACATGCGCTCACGTGCATTTAACTGAAAAACAGAAAGACAGTCTGGTCAGGTACCCGTCAAGTCTGCCGTTAAACTGCGAGTGCCTCTATCTATCTATCTATCTATCTATCTATCTATCTATCTATCTATCTATCTATCTATCTATCTATCTATCTATCTATCTATCTATCTATCTATCTATCTGTCTATCTGTCTATCTGTCTATCTGTCTATCTATCTGTTTGTGTCTCCCACACTTAAAGCAGAGTGCACTAACCCAAGTCTAGATCAACACTGTGAAGACACGGGAAAGCACTCCGTGTACATCCCCAAGAGCTTGCAAGGGTCATGGTGAGAGGATTGGTGGGTGCCTCCTGGTTTCCAGTCAACAGCGTCCCTCAAGAATTCCATACCCATCACGTCAACAGGTTCACACAGACACACACATACACATGATATTCATCCATGGGTGCCTGATCTGGTCTGTTTTAAGATGTACATTCGATATAGGGAGCCGTTGTAATTACAGTGGTAACTGTACATTTTCCACACTCAAAAGGTCGTGCAGTTTGGAATTTAATTACAAAAGCTAAATAAACTAGAAAAGCACTCAGAGGGCACAGACCTCAGCCCCATAGTTCCCCCATCTGTTGATTCAAACCAAAATAATAATTCTACATTTTTTGAATCCGTCCTAAATATTTTGTAGAACCTGTTTTCTGTGCTCTGACCATTTTTTGTGGAGTTTACATGCACAAATGCCAAAAACTTCCCTACACTGTATCAAGCAATGTTAAAGAATCCTTTAAAGAAATCCTGGATCCACACGATGATGCGGATCACCCCCGCACTTTAATCAATTCTTCTATATCCCCTTTCTGACATGTCCTGAAAATTTCATCCAAATCCAATCAGAGCGTTACAAGTTCTTTTGAACACAAACAAACCTTTTGCCATAAACATTTTGCTTTTTTGGGACATGTATGCCAAAAGATGGCACGGCCTCATTGCTTGTTTTCAAAGACACAAGGTTTAACTGAATGTGTATGCATGTTTAAGGGCAAGCAGGAGAGAGAATTATACAGTATGTAAAAAAATGAGCGTGGTTAACACGCATACATAAATGATTGACTGTACAGTTAATAAAGGCGTTATAATGACAACACTTTTGACCCTGCATTCGCTTTTGTCTGGCTGCTGGATGAGCAGCGTTGACATCACGCACGCAATAAGTGATACTGAATTCATGCTTGAGAGTTAAAAATGGTTTCTTGCAGTCACTACACCGAGCACCGGACAATCTGGGTTTCATTTCAAGCATAAAATGAATGCTACGCATCAGCAGTCATACTAGATCAGGAATTTCTTGAATGTGACAAATGACATCTTTAAAAACAATAGGCACATTTACACTCAACCTTCAAATATGCTAAGCCCTCCTAGGTCGAGTGCTATGAAGAATTGGCTGCATTAACGTCAACTTGTAGATCACATGGCTTGCAAAATTGAAATGCAAAACACACGTTATTATAAAAATGAATGCTATTATAGCAAAACTTAACTTTTTGGGGGAATCTTGCCCTTTATCCACAACCCTTACGTGAGGCATGATCCTCCCCTTTTTGGTGCATTCTAAATATTGAAAAACTGCTATCACGAGGCAGCTAATAATGTGAAGGGGATTCACCTGCTGTGCATATAAAAATAAATATTTTTTAAAACTCTACAAAAACCTCCAACAATGTGTTATTGTTTTATATACATGCAGTGACAGTAACAGGCATTAACTCCAGACTACTAATCGCACCTGAATATAAGTCGCACCCACCAAATTTAGAGAGCAAAAAAAATTGTATATATACAGGGTGTCCCAAAAAATTTATACACCCTTTCAATAATTGTAAACTAGGTGTTTATTATTATTCATTTAATTTTTGTCATGTAAAATCATTTACAAACATCATTCTATTGTTTTTGTCACCGCCTGTTTCTGGACCAGAACGGACATCAGTTTGAGAACAGGCCGTGACAAAACCAATAGAATGATGTTTGTAAATTCTTTTACATGTTGAACAATAAGTCAATTACAATGAACACCCAGTTTTCAGTTATTTAAAGTGTGCATACATTTTTTGGGACAGTAATTCTTTTAGCCATAGATTAGCTGCATCACTGTTTAAGCCGCAAAGTTCAAAGCATGCGGAAAAAGCGTGTTACAGTCTGATCTTCAAAATCGGGATTTGCTGCCCATCCGGGGTATTTTGAAGATCGGCTAAAACCGACTTTTGCCACAAGATCGGGCAGAGTCAGTTCCCATATAACGTTCGTAAGTCTGGGCCACGCTCCAACATGGTAGGTGAGGTAATGTGCCTCAAAGCTGGTTGCCACTCGACTCCCGGCACCAGGAAGAAGAGGAAAACACCATCATGGAGACACACTTCCGCAGGATGTTCTTACTGGGGATCGTCAATAAACTATTGCGTTGAAGAAAGTTTGTTAAGAAAAGTGTCATGTATTTATATTACACCGCAAGTTGATCTATAACCATGTCAAATAGTTAGTCCTATCCTTAAGTATTTTTCATGCCTATTTTTTTCAAATTGTATCTTTCATTGGAAGGACTTTTATTGCATCCCTTATTGGATTAGGAACCTGACTAATCCGGACATCACTAGTCTGAAATTTACGCTAATACTTTTATTATTTTCCAGTACTTTGGTTATTTTCAGCATTGCCGGAATGTATTTTCTGGGTGCAATAATTTTACAGAGAGCATAGCAATGAACACTACGTCTGTCAACAACAACAGCCTAGAGAACATCCTCTGCGTTAGCCGACGACAACTTCTTTTGAACATATGAGAACCCAGTACCTTAGAAGATTAGCTAGTGGATGTGGCACTTCCTATTCGTTTAGTCATAATATGCATTTAGCTGCATGCACCACAAGCTATAAGCTGACCTACAACGGCATGCACTGCGTAACACACTGTTAATGAATTGATTAGCTGTGTAAGTAAATACATACCAACAGGCTCTCATTGGCTGACCAGTGTTGTATGTTGTCACCACTTGTTGTCACCTTTCACTCACGGAGTTGCATCGCAAAATGGTCCAGAATGAATTGTTATGTGTTTATTTCATGTACACTTCAGGATGGATTTTATTTTGTTGCGCCACAAGGATTTCCTTTGCACTGACAGCACAAATCAGTGCACGATTGTGCACACGCACAACTTACAGGGAAGGTGAGAAGTCTTTTTTTTTTGAAGAGGCATTTTTGTGATGCAAATGTATTACTGTTTTGAATGCATATTGTTTTGAAAGGCCAACCTCTTTACTTAGGTGCCCCCACCAACTAAGCAGAACTACTTTCCTCAGGACCAAAGCCCAACCAGAACTCACACACAGGACAGGGAGGTAAGTTACTATTGATGCACTACAATGCTGATGGGAATGTCGTATAACTTCATGTCAAAAAAATCCTATCCTAGGATTTTGTAGCAATAAGTGCAGATGCCGACATCTCATTAGTAAAGCCACATCTGTTTCTGAAATACTGGACAAATGATGTATTACATCCATAAATGTAATGATTTTTTTGCATTGAATTGATTGATATTTTATGTACTTTCATAAAAGTACACACTCTATGCTGGTAAAAAAAAGCGTAAAAGGTAAAAAAAAATAGTATGAAAAAAATAACATGGAATTGGGAAGAAGAAAAAAACACATTTCGTTGGGTCCTACTCCTAACACAACACAAAACCTCCAGGTGGCTACAATATCACACTTGTATATCCACTATACAGAGCAGCTAATTATAACCTCATCTAAAGCCAACAATAATAATGTTCTGTCTGTGAAGCAATGACTGTGTCCAACTGAGCGCTCTTAGTTGTGTATGTGTGAGTGTGAGTCACTGCATGTTTGGAGACAAGGTTTGCTGATATTCTTCCAGCTACATTTCTGATATTCTTTTGGCGTGGTTGCGATTGACTATTTTTGGTAGCCACCGTTCTTGGCTCTCAAGTGGCAACATTAACTTAAGCAGTAAAAAGAACACTGTGGACCGGGACTTGATGAGTTGTTCGACATAGACGGGTTGTCAACTTAAGAGTGTTCCAGTGCACTTATCCAAGTGGAAAATGTTTGGACACGCTCCATGTATCACACTTTATGCCATGATTCCCACCCCTATAGGTTGAAGTACATTGTAATGTACCTGAACCGTTCTGCTAGCATTTATGTGCTCTTGATGAAGGCGGTCCCATTGCTGGCTTTGTTGATACTGCCAAAATAAAGCAAAAATTAGGCATCCATGTGATGAACAATGGACATGATTTTTGGACGTGAAACTGCAATCGCACTGAGGCGTCACCTTCAGTATGTTGTTGTGATGTTTCTGCAGCCTCTCCAGGTCAGTGGGTAGAGCCACTTTAATGAACTTGTGTATGGGGGCCTCCAGGCGCCTCAGTGTCAGCTTAGTGCCTTCCTCTGCCATGGGGACTTGTGCTGACGTGACACCGCGCACCTGGTGGGCTTGATCTCTGCGGAGATTAGAATATGTCATCATTAGGTTTGTGACACAAGAGTGACTGCTTTAGAAAATGACAGAATTCCCCCTTGCTGCCTTCAAACATGTTAAGGGCATGGGTTTGTTTATGGGCAACTTCCTGTTAATAACTGAATTAATGAAAAATGAAGTTTCAAGTAAGATTTTTTTTCTGAAGGTTATAAATCAGGGGTGTCCAAACTTTTTTCACCGAGAGCCGTGTACGGAAAGTTTTTTAAAAAATTTTAAAATTTTTTATATACAGTATATATTTTGTAAAACGGCTCAACGTGCAGTATAATTTTACTGTGCTCCAAACTATTATGCAAATAGGATTTTAGTATCATAAACATACAATTATTTGATTTTCAACTAAATTAATTGATGGAATTGTGTCTCGGGGCTCTTTGCATTACTGATATCCATCTCGGACAACTGTCATAATAGGTTTGCCAGGTGAGCTCAGTTTTTAAAAAACTATTTAAAATGACATTCCACATTATTAAGCATGCCACAGATTCCAAGCAGTATGGGAAAGAAAAAAGATCTCTGCTGACAAAAAGCGTGAAATATTGCAATGCTTTGGACAAGAAAACATTCAATAATTCACTAAAACCTAAGCGTGATCATCGTACAGAAAAAAATATGTGGCTGATTCAGATGACAGTTGCGATTGTGCTGGTAATGGTATTCATATTTTTTATAAACGTATCAAATCAAGACAGCACTCGCTAAAACGCCCTTACAGAGCAGCAAACAGGTATTTGAAGCTGCTGGTGCCCCTGAAGTCCCGTGAACCTCAAGGTGTAGCATCCTCCTTGCAGGATCATTGCAGTTATGCATAAACCTACTCAGTATTTGGCCACCCCTAACTAATACTCACAAGCAGAAACGGATGCAGTGGGCCAACAAATTCATGAAGATTAATTTTCATACAATCCTGTTTACTGATGACGACCGTGCAACCTTGGGTGGACCGGATGGATGAAGTAGAAAATGGTCAGCGTATCTCAACAAGGCTGTGATGTCAGCAAAGAGGTGGCTGAGTCATGTTTTGGATGGGAATCATTGGGAGGAAGTTGAAAGGCCCTTTATGGTCATGTGAATAAGGTGTGAAAATGACCTCAGCAAAGTATGTAGAGTTTCTGACTGACCACTTTCCTTCCATGGTACAATATGAAGAACCGTAACTTTTGTAGCAAAATGACCTTCATGCATGACAATGCACCATCTCATGATGCAAAGAATTCCTCTCTGTCATTGGCTGCTATGGACATAAAAAGAGAGAAACTCCAAAATGGTTTGGCCCCCCTTTTTTTCCCCTGACCTCAACTCGATTGGGAACCTGTGGAGCATCATCAAGTAAAAAAAAATCTATGAGGGTGGGAGGCACATCACAACAAAATGGCAGCTGTGGAAACTGTTCTTGCAAAGAAATCTTGCAAAGAAATTCAAGCAGCTCCAAACCCTCCAAAAATTCACAAGTTCAATGTAAGAATTGTGAAGTTTATATCAAAGAAGGGATCTTATGTTAACATTTAACTTGGCCTGCTAAAATGTTAGTAATTGAAATAACATTTGCTTTCAGTAAAAATAACCTCCTTACGCTGCATTCAACAAATAACCATTTTCGATTCTTAACAAGCAGTGATTATTGGGAGGTTTGTTTAATAGCATTGAAATTGTACTGTAAAGGTATATGACTTGATAATAATGATGACTGTAATTTATATAGATTTTTTAGAAATTACAGAGAAATATATCATTTGCAGAATCATTTGGAAAACGGTGTAAAGACAAAGCTTTGTGTTACAGTGTCAACACCCACATTTTTAAAAATAGAACCTATAGCTCTATTTTTTCCTTTTTTTTTGTTTAATTGTAGGGCTGTCAAAGTTCTGGAAGTTTCCTTTAACGCCACAATTGTTTGGATGACTAATAACATCCTTAATATGTCCAACAGATGAATGACAAACATTGTCATTAGATCCCAGCCTCCCAAATACAGACTTCATCCTTGATGCCAAGATGCCGAGTTATGTTACAATCTTTTGAAACAAAAAACAAAGGTATTCATGAATGTCACAGTTCTACCACTCCAACAGAATGTGGCTTACTGTTACAGTACATGATCACCCATTAATATCTGTTATCATCTGCATCTGTTAACATTACAAATAAAGCTATACAGACTACAACCTAGATCACCATCATCACTGATTTCTCCATACTTCAAGTAATCACCCTGAGACTTTATGCTATATCGCGTGGGTGTACACTTTGAGCCTTGGCCACTGTCTCAATTATTTACAACTACCGGGGTTCTAAATCTAATCCAATCTGCAATGTGTTGATCACACATAACTGTCTTTTTTGGTGAAAAATGACATAACTGATTCCTTTGACTGTCTATTCGAGCAATGAATCGCTGAGAAAAGTGCCAAGGACATCTTCACGATGCACTGTTCCAAACTAGCGCACGGTGTACCACAGATGGAAGTCAACTAATCTGTCTTTCTATCTAGCGTTTTTGGGTTATAGTGTGCATAAAACACTTTGTGTGCTTCCAGTGCTGCCTCGAGCACTGCCACTTCCGTATTATGTGTATAAACATTCACAGTAGCGATGCCATAGTTTACTATCTGACAGACTTTTGGCTGACCAGTTTTTGTCTTAAAGCAAATATTATCACGCTTCAATCTCACAAGATCTTGTGACAGTGCAACTGACCCTCAATCATCTTGGGTACGTAGTGGAAGACGAGGAACTAACTTGTGTAGTTGCCATTCACAAGTAAAACATGATTTTAAATTTAATTTGATCCATTTTTAATATTAAGTAGATATTGTAGTAAGCGCACAATGACAGTAATGGCCTGGGACCACGTTAACAAAATCCGCACACCAAGCCAGTAAGTATTAAAGTCCAATGTTGGAAGCATTCCATTTGAGACATATTCGCTTTTAACTGAAGTTCAAGTTACCAATGTAGGCTCCTTGCTCTACAAAACTATCTCTGCGTGCAAGATCAGTGGTGGAGACAAGTTTAATCCGGATCTGATCCAGATTGCGCATTTGGCTGCAATTTCACTTCCAGATGGAAAATCCCACCTAACGTGTTGAGAGGCTTCTGTGAAATTGCAATTAGTGGTGCTTATGCAAGACCCTAAAAGCTAAAAGATGAGAGCTTTTCATCCACCACCAGATAATTATACCATTTTAAAAAATCTCTCTCCCAAATGTATTTGATGTTTCAAGCCGTAAACAATGTACAATGTAACACAACTGGACTGCACACCACATGAATCATACAGTACAGTACAGTACAATGTTTATTCAAAATCATGTGGTATGGGAAGCTAGGACTGTTCACTGGACCGGGAATCAGGCAGTAGGAACATAAACAGCAGTAGGAAACGAGGACAAACGAGATGAAGAACAATAGTGAATCATGAGCTGTAATAGTTAGCCCCTTTCAATAATACATGCTCATCTTCTCCCTACGCTAGCTAGCAGTGGCTTTGGTAACTCCCAAAACAAATACGTCGCCTAAACCTAAAATAATTGACTTCATACGAACATAAAGTGACACTTACTAGAGAGGGAATATGTCTTAAATCCCAATATCTATGCTTCGTCGTTCCATTTTGTGGGAAAAAACACCCATGGGCGACTGCGTGGCGAGTTTCTGACAGTTCTTATTTGTAAACAACTGACGGCTGCGCCTGCGAACCCGTCCGACCTGAAACAGCAGTGACGGTAACTTGTGTTCCGCACGATGGCCGAAATGTAAACTACGTAAAGAGGACGAAATACTCTAAGAATAAATAACACGCAGAAATTAGACAGCTGCTTTTTGATTTTAGGTGCTTTTTATGGGGTTGACAAGTAATCTGAATTAAAAAGGAGTCATTTTAAAGGCTGGCCACAACATTAGGCACACAGGCATACTCCTATAAGGTCAGCTAAAAGGTATCGTGACAAAAATAACAATGTAATATCAATAAAACATAGCTGTGTTGTAATATGACAGGATATAAGTGGGATTCCCCCTCCTTTGAGATGAGCCATCTTGAGTGGGTTCACTGTAGTTTCCACTTCATCTTCTTCACCATCTTTGACATTCACGCCAACCCCCACACAGTTTCCTCCTGGCAGAGGACAACAGTGAAGCACACCATCCCCAACCACAAGGGGCTTTCCCTGCCTGCAAAAAAACACCTAACCATGTTTAGGTTGTCATTGCACATGCAATCTTCATCTATTTCCAGGGGAGGCCCAGAGTTGCAGCATGAGGGGGAAGCAAACGTTCTGAAATGCGATGCAAATCATCCGAAATGTTTATTTATTAGTGTGTGTGACTCAGTGCGTGTGTGTGTGTGCGTGTTTCAGTCACAGGACTCAGGTGTCATCCATTTGGGTCTAATCCAGGAAGTTTGTCAGCGGGAGAGAAAAGACAGCAGGCAGTTCCGATTGCTTCTCACCACCCGCCTTTTAAAGCCCAATCATCGGTCATCCTGTTGGATTAGTGCGTCACTCATCTTCTATGCATTTATGTCACGTGGCAAAGTGGCAAGAGCACACTTTTTACAATTTTAACATAATAGGAAGGAATAGCCATTATCTTGTCATACTTTTTACTCCATATTTGCCTTTTCATTGTAAAAAGTACCTTTGGGTATTGTATTGTATCGTTGGGAACTATTCCTAAAACTATTGAACTGAACTGTTTCAAATGAAGTGGAACCTCCAGATTAAATTGACTCAAAAGTGGTACAATTTCACGATCAATTGGCATTTTCTGGAATAATATCATTACAAGCATCATAGCTGAAAAAAAAAAAAGGAAACAAAAAAAACAAAAACCAAATTTTTTAAAAAATTAATTAAAAAAAAAAAAAAAAAAAAAAAAAAAAAAAAAATAAAACAGACAAAAACAGCAACAAACAACAACCCCAACTCCATCCCAGTCCAATTCCACAACACCATCCATCCATTTTCTTCCGCTTATCCAAGGTTGTGTTGCGGGGGCAGCAACCTAAGCAGGGAAGCCCAGAGATCCCTCTCCCCGGCCACTTCGTCCAGCTCTTCCCAGAGGATGCCGAGACGTTCCCAGGCCAGCTGAGAGACATAGTCTCTCAAACGTGTCATGGGTCTCCTCCGAGGCCTCCTACCGGTTGGACGTGCCCTGAACACCTCCCCAGTGAGGCGTCCTTGAGGCATCCTAACCAGATGCCCGAGCCACCTCATCTGGCTCCTCTCAATGCGGAGGAGCAGCGGTTCTACTCCGAGTCTCTCCCCCGGATGACAGTGCTTCTCACCCTATCTCTAAGGGAGAGCCCAGCCACCCTGCGGAGAAAACTCATTTCGGGCGCTTGTACCCGCGATCTTGTCTTTTCGGTCACTACCCAAAGCTCATGACCATAGGTGAGGGTAGGAACGTAGATCGACCGGTAAATCGAGAGCTTTGCCTTTTGGCTCACCTCTCTTTTCACCACAACAGACCGGTGCAGAGTCCACATCACTGCAGACGCTGCACCAATCCGCCTGTCCATCTCGCGTTCCATCCTTCCATCACTCGTGAACAAGACCCCGAGGTACTTAACACAACTCCTCAACACCAGAGGAGAGAAAACCCAATACAAAGCAATCACTAGATGAAGAGACACACAATAACGCCACACCAACCAATGACAATAATAACCACAATGATAACATTACATCTACATTACATTAAAGTCTATGTAATAGTTAAAATAAGTTCATGTAATGGATCCCATATTTCCAAATACTCAAACTCACTATTATTCTTTCCTAAGATGTCATCTCCATAGCATATGCACACCAGTCAATGCGAAATGTTCAATATTACTGTTTCTGTTATAATGCATATTGACATATCAATATTGACATATTGATGCATTTTTATCCATTGATGAAAGGTTACCAAATTGATGCAGATCCCCAAGAATACACGTTTGTAGTGTCATTGGGATATCTATATTTAAAAATGCAACTGCCTCTCTCGTTATTCTAGACCATAATTATTTTTTTCTGACATTCGCACAATAAATGCATAAAGGGTTCCCTCAGCTACCTGCCACTTTACACACAACTAAGTGTCTACTGTGCCCTTTTTAAGCGACTGAGAAGGTGTAAAATACCATCTATTCAACACTTTAAGTTGACACGGCCTACTTTGAACACATCGAAAAGGCTGCTTAGCATTTTTCCAAACATCATTCCACAATACATCTTTTTCTAAAATATCTAAATCAGTATTCCATATTTGAATACATATATTATTTGCATTCCTAGTGTGATGTCCATCTATCATTCCATAAAAGCTTTTAACAACATTTTTCTTAATTACCTTTTGTTTAAAAAGTATGTCTTTGTCTTTTGTCTTTTGTGATTGTTACAAGTCATACTTTTGAGGATTATACATTTTTTTTATTGTATGTTTTAAGAAGATGTAGTTTAAAAATTGACTTCTGGGTTTGTTATATTGATCAGATAATTCACTGAAAGGTTTGAATTAATTCTCTTGAATAATATGATGAAGTCTAGTAATACCTCTATCTTTTTTTCTGAACTTTATTTAACTAACAACAAAGAAAAAGGAAATAATAATAATAATAATCATATTAAAAGCAAACCTTTGGATACACATGATCTACAAAATTACTCCACATGTGGGTTTTTCTATTTCTTTGTTTTTTTTGGACTCGTGATGGCACCCGTGAGTGTGATGACAACCATAGAACATGGAATACTGCGACATAGGAAAAGGCCTTGGCTAATATGTTTGAGATTTAAAGGGGGTTGTTTTCCAATTCGAATTGGATTCGAATAAATTATGAAGTTACAGCTAGAAATTAAAATGTGTGCACAAACACACACACATAGACACACACACCAGAAGCTCTAATTAAGGCTCTGGGGGTATTTGATATCTGTCAGGTGTAATCGATTGTCCAGGAGACTGACACTTCACTGAATATGTGTGTAAGTGTGTTTTAGTCTTGGCTACCTGCTACCAAGTTGTGTTATTTATCTTTTCTGCCGCAAAAGGATAGCATCTTCATCGACACATTGGCATTTTTTTTATAAGCAACATTAGCAACATTAATTATTAACCACCTTCAAGGACAAAAAAGTGAGCAACCAGCATTGGAGCGTGGAAGGGTGTAGTACCAGTTCAACATGCATAGACGAGGTCACGGGCCCTTCAAGGCTTCCTTAGAAAACTCATGGACAGAAGGATTTTGCAGGTGAATTTGTCATTTCTAAGGACAAATACTCCTGTTTAGTTATAAAACCCTTAGTAAAGTGTAAAAAGAAGTGAATTGCTAATTGTACAACCTAAAGCAAGACGCGTACAAGCTCCGTTTGAAGTAACATTTAAACATGTTGAACTGTCATGCAAGTGTAAAAAGATGCTTGTTACTAATGTGACTTCTGTGCGAATTACAGTTTGTCCATAACAAACACCATGTTCGAACATAAGGATGTCCATAAGTGCACTTGGCACCAGGACACCCTAGGTCGCAGGTCTATGATCGACTTTGTGGTCGTATCATCAGACCTGCGTCC
>QODF01000072.1:2226346-2249600 GCA_024372805.1 Oostethus manadensis
TCTCTTGTGTGAAATCGAACGCTTCCGTTTAGGCTATTTCAGTATCTACTGTATTACTCACTCATTGATTTTGCAGGTGACACAATATTTAAGCCCGTTGACAAAAAACTCCCTGTTTCCCCACGGTGCATTGTGGCTGTGCATTCTCTGCTGCATGTTCCACACATCCACATTGATTAGAGGGGCAGGTGTGAAGCAGGTGCAGCAGGTGCCGGCGGGTATCGGGTTCTTGTTAGCGCTAGCAGTAATGTGCTAGAACCGGCATACGTATGTATGTCTTTGAGGGGATGCGTGCACCTGATCACTGTCACATTCAATCAGCCACACACACACACACACACACACACACACACGATGGTAAACACGTGTGAGGCTACTATCGTCTTGTTTACCTGTGAGCAGGACCAGCGCGGCCAGGCAGGCGAAGGCAGAGGCGTCCAGGTTTAGGCTCTGGAGATGGTTGGAAAAGTCTCGAATGGAGTCTAGCCACTCTCCAAACCCACGAAGGCACTGGAACCTGTGCAGCACCAAACCGTTACAGAACACTAGTTTATCCTCCGACAGCATGGACCTGGAAACAAAAAGAAAAATGCTGAGTTCGGGGCTCCGTTTTAATAGACACTTGGCAGCGTATGCACTCACACACAATTTGGACACACATCAAACGGCAAACCGTTGCATTCGGAAACCATCTCCTCCGGGGAAACACACTGTAAGTGATGAACAACTGGGACGAAGAGGCAGATAGCCTCAACGGGTATGACTTTCAAGTGCTTTGGCTTAGACCGCTGCGTGCGATGGAAATATGTCTTAATGGGAAAATGAAAAGGCTTCCATCAGTTACTCACGACACAGAACCAACCCGCACAGAAGGAGAGAGAGAGAGAGAGAGAGGACTATAAAGTGTTCTTTATGAGTGCCTGACTAAACAGCATGCCTCCTTCTTATTAAGAGCCCAAAATAAATAGAGGCTGAAATAAAGGGAAGACAGATGGAGGGCGCAGGTTACTGTAGATCAGAGACAAAGAAGGGTGAAGAGGAAGACTCTACCTTGCATAGTATCTCCCTTAATTCATGCTTTATTGCACGCACGCATACAAACACTGCAAACATAATGACAACTGTTGACTTTCTGTTTTAAATTAAAGCAACGCACACGGTCCTCATATACGCACAGAGGACGCTTTTCGAAAAAAAGCAAACAGGCTTCTCTACAAATCCTTAAAAAAGTCAGTCACATACGTGCGAATTGCAGGTTTGATCATTTTGCTTGTCCTCAGCGAACAGGCCAACCTAGCACGATGTTAGTTAAGTCGACATCCATCGGGCGGGCTGACTGATGCAACGTAAGCGGTTGTCAACATAAGCGATTGAAGACGCGTGAAAAGAGTAATTGACATTAGCGAAAATAGACATTTCACATAAAGGGGAAGATCTTTCATAGAAATGACCCGATTGTGTCGTCGTTTTAGCGGACCAGGTCTTGATGAGTTGGTTGACCTAACGTGACCTTGAAGTACAGAGTTTCAGTGTACAATAATCCCACGTTTATTGTGGTTAGTTGGTTCCAGACCCGACTATAATAAGTGAATTCAATACAAATCAAAAAATGTATTGTATGGGTTTTAACCTTATTAGTGCCCACTAGACCGGAAATAACATCACCTTTACTCCTATTACCCAAATAGTAGACATAATAAGAGAAAATAGGACACAAATAAAACATAATATAGACTCCCATATTAGAATTCAGAGAGTCCCTTGTTGTTTTTTTACCTCCCTGTTCTGGACAGTACTTCCACCGGTGTAGAATACTACTTACCATCAGGTCTGTGAAGGCATCTTCCGAATGCCTTATATGGGTATCTTAGATCCTTTTTTTATGCTTGAAAATGCTACATTTAGGGAAGAAATATGTAATATTTGCTTACATATGCATATTTTTGGACTAATACTAGGCCGTATTCAGCCACGAAACAACGATGATTTATTAATTAATACTTTTTTGAAAAACAGTGAAGTTGCACAATTCAAAGCACAAAACAGATAAGGTGACAGAAGACAGGCGTGTCCCAACACAGTTCCATCCATTCATCCATTTTCTATGCCGCTTATCCTCATTAGGGGCGCGGGTATGCTGGAGCCTATCCCAGCTGACTTTTGGGCAGGAGGCGGGGTACACCCTGAACTGGTCGCCAGGGCACATATAGACAAAGACAAACAAACATTCACACTCACATTCATACCGATGGACAATTTAGAGTCGCCAATTAACCTAACATGCATGTTTTTGGAATGTGGGAGGAAACCGGAGTACCCGGAGAAAACCCACACACGCACGGGGAGAACATGCAAACTCCACACAGAGATGTCCAACGGAGATTCGAACCCAACACAGCTCATCAGCGTTAAAGCTAAAAACACATGAAAGGGCGTGTTTCCTGTAAGCTTTACTAAAAGCACTTTGAAACTAAATTCCAGCATCAAGGCAAGACACTATTGAGCCTTGCGCAACGGTAGTATGATAAAGGACCTTCAAATGAAGTGCATTCGTGTGAAGAAATGACAATAAAGACCTGCGATGTCTAATGCTGCCAATTAAACAATGCGCAGATGTGACGCACAGGCACCTAAGCAGCCGTCCGCAATCACATTATATATACAGCTGGATTTCTGCCACACATTCCGCTCCCCCCTGACGACGGCGTCACCACGGTAACCCACCCATAAGCACTGAAAGTGTTTGGTGAAGGGGGTGCGTACAGCAACGGCGGGCCCAGGAGAGTGGAGTAAATTTACTCTTACACGCAGTGTGCACACACACACTCTGACAAACACACAAGCATACGCTCGCATAAGAAGTGACGTGGGGGGGGGGGGCATCTGAGTTCAACACGGGGTTGACACCGGCAGGGTCGAAACGACGACGGAGTGGAGCTGTGTGGTGCGTTCAATGTGCTATGTGACTCCGGTGTATCGGGGTGACTCGCAGTCCCAGCCTGAGCAGAGCTGTGATGCCACCACCCGTCTTCTACCCACCCTCCACCTGGACCTGTTAGATGAAAGTTGTACATCATCAGCGTGTTTGGGTGAGTAAGTGTGTCTGACTGTGTTGGGTTTTTTTTGGGCCCTAGACGTCAGCCGGGACAAAAGGATGAGCTTGTAGGCCGAGCCCCGCTCCTATCCATAAATTTAAGCAGCTGCGTGCCTCGCTGGAGGTGTGCGGTAACCCGTGGCAATGCGGAGGCCTACTGGCACCACAAGAACCCCGCACACACACACACACACACACACACTGTAGTGGACACATGCACTACATGATGGTTTTATCTTGGATTGAGCGTGGATTTCCTGCCATACGTCTCAGCTTTTAGAGGGAATTGATCTGGTCAACTCACACACACATGCGCACACACACATCACACAATTCAGCCCTCGTGTGCGTCACACATCAGACAAGCGGAACTCTGTGGGTGTAGCTGCTGTCATAGGCACCGACTCCATTCATAATTCTCTTCATATGGCCAATTACTTAGCTCCACTCTTCCGACTGCATGAGGAGATAAACCGGCAGCAGCGCACTTACACGCAGCCCTGTACATAACAGGCGAGCACTTAACTGTGCCTGCTGTCCGCTGACACATAAAAGAAGGTTAAGTGCCTTGATTATGGGCAGGGGAACCATATTTGGCAACTGCAAATAGTTTCATTACGTGGCAACAACCAAGCGAATATGCAATGCTGCCCAAACGGGTCCGAGTATCAAAGTCAAAAGTTGACACAGTATATGTGTCAGTGGTCCTAATCTGTTTATTTGATGTATTTTATTATGATTAATTATGATTAATCACTTTTTAATCACTGTTTCCACTACCAATTTACCAAAAATAACATTTTCATTTTGGTTTTTTTACCCAAAAAAAAATAAAAAATAAAAAAAATTAAATAACCAAAAAATAAACAGAAAAAAAATCAAGGAAAAACCAAACAAAACCCCAAAAAAAAAAAGGAAAAGAAACAAAAAAACCAAAAACCAAAAAAAGAAAAAAAGAAAAAAAAAAAGAATAAAAAAAAAAAAAAATTTTTCTTTATTTTCTTTTTGATTTTTATTTTCAACTTTATGCCTTTTCATTTGATGTTACTTCATTTTATGATACGTTCTTTTTTTCTCACAATATTACAATGTTATTCTTGTAAAATTATGACTTGTTCTCATTATATACAGCTTTTTCTCTTAATATTACAAACGTATTCAATTTTTCAAAGTATTCTTGTAAAATTCTGCTTTTAGAAAGTGCCACGAGCTAATAAAAAAAACCAGCCGCAAACTACAAATGGTCCCCAGGCCGTACTTTGGAGACACTTTGTGTTGGACATATAGCGATAAGGATTCCTGATTTCACCCAGGTGGCTGGTGCTCAGAGCCCAGTATGGGAATATGAGTTTCAACCAAGCATTGGCAGTGTGTTCATCCATCCATCCATTTTCTATACCGCTCATCCTCATTAGGGTCGCGGGTATGCTGGAGCCTATCCCATGACTTGGTTAAATATGAAGTTAGATGTGTCCAGGAAAAAAATACTATTTAGAAAAATACATCTCAGGTGTGGTACAGTGGTTAAGAATCCTGGTTTTCACCCATGTGGCATGTTATGGGAAAACAATAGCAGCGTTTTTGGAATTAAATCAAGAGTTTCCAATTTGGACAGATTGAAATGCCAGGTTGAGGTGTTCTTGAGCAAGGCATCAAAACACCCCAAATATCCACAGCACTGTTTGCTTTTTCCTTAACTCAATATCTGCCTCACTCAACGGCAGCTCTTCAATGACAGACCTCATTCTTCACCACATTGTTGCAGCAAAACCCCCATTATGTGGAAATATACTAAGTAAAAGTACCCATATCATGCACACATCCGCCTTTGAAGTATCTTAACAAGTTGTGGAGTGACGCAAGACATACTGTCCAGGGGCCTATTGCAAAGATCAATTTCTGAACATTATCATTTTATTACATCCCATGACACTTGTACTGCTACTACATCTTTGAGTAGAGCCATTGTTAGGTATAGTGGTGCATACAGCTAGCACGGGATCGGTTCACACTCAGTACACTGGTTGCAATTGAGCTGGGACTGGACAGATAGATCTTCTGCAGGAATTAAAGTATAACCTTGTATGTCAATCAACATCTTTCTCACCTGTGAGCCAGTCGCAAGACAAACAGCTCCAAGAAGGCGGAATCTATCAGCAGGTTCTGATCGTCCCGCAGGAGCTCAGAAAACCCCGGCAGCCGATCGGCCCAGCACCGCGTGGTCTCCATCGAAATGGTGAGGAGTCGGTAGAACAGGTGGATGTGCTCGGCGTCCGAGGAGGAGGAGGGTGGGTCTGCAGCACTGAACTGTGGGACAGAGAAAAGACGGAAACGGAGAAGTCAAAATTTGCATGGAGCTTCTGATTGAAGACATATTTGCAACCACGGAGAGCTACCTGGCTGTAGTCAAGGTCATGGGGTGTGCAGTGGGAATAAGCCCTGAGCAGAGCGGAGACCAGGCTGAGGGGCGGAGAGGGAGGGGCCACCTCTGTCTGCAGCGGGCTCTTTGGTTTGGAGGGCAAACGGCCACGTCGCCCCTTCAAGCTATCGGTGCGCACCACTGTGGATAGATGACGTGGGCGTGGATAAGAAAGTGTGTCCGTACAACATGCATAAAAATGATAGATTAGTTATCGGTCTTTTCCAGTGGTGCAAATGAGAGTGAAGTATTCTGCACATCTTTCCCACACAATGTGTGCTGAGCAGCCAGCAGGTGGCACTGGAGTTGGGACTTGTTGACGGGAAAGAGAAGTGTGTGTGCTGCAGGCTGCAGTAATCCAAAGCTGACATGGTATGTGCATCACTTGTGTTAAATTGTTTACATTAAGCATTTTTTGAGTTTAAGGATTAGTCTTCATTCATCATTACTAAAACAAAGTTTCACTATGTGTTAAAAAAACACCCCAGTATGCCTTACTGCCTAAAAGGGCTGCCGTTGTGCAATAATCAAAAGATGGCACAGTATATGTGTCAGTGCTGTGGGTCTGTTTACTTGATGAATTTGTTCATTCAGTTATTATAATTCAGTATGCGTCATATATATGCACATTACATGTGTATATCTGTGTACTTGACTCACTATGTGGAAACAACAGACTGCATATGCCCTGCTGCCTAAACGGGCTGCCGTATCATAATAATCAAAGGCTGACACAAAACGTGTCAGCGGTGTGAATCTGTGTACAGTTTGTATTTTTTAAAATTCATATGAATTGATTATTTATTTATAAAGTTCAAATATGCGGAAAAAAATCAACTTGTATGCCTTGCTGCCTAGATGGGCTGCTATAGTACCGTAGGCCAAAGTTGACACACTATGTATGTCAGTGGTGTTAGATTTTTGATGTGAAGTATTTTTGAAATGATTCATTATTATTATTTCTAAGTTATTTTAAAATGTTTCAATAAGTGGAAAAAATCAACTTGTATGTCTTGCTGCCTAGATAGGCTTCTGTAGTACAATAATCTAAAGTTGATACAGTATGTGCATCAGTGGTCTTCAAACTGTTTATGTGAAGTGTTTTTTAAATGATTAAATTTGATTAATTCATAGTTATTAAAAAAAAGTTTCACTAAGTGGCAACAACCAGCCGAATACGCCTCGCTGTCTAAACGGGCTGCCATCGTGCAATAATCCCAAGTTGACACAGTATGTGTGTCAGTGGTGTAAAATGTTTATCATAGTTTGCATTTTTTAAGTTTCAATATGTGGAAAAAATGGCCGGGTATGCCTGGCTGCCTTGACAGGCTGCCATTGTATATTGATCAAAAGTTGACACAGTGTGTGTTAATTTGCTTACTTGATGTGCAGCACAAGCCCGATACGTTAAACCTGTTTTTTTTTGCGATCAGTACCCCCTCTACTGCCCCAAAGAGTTTTTCCGGAGTCTATTTTGTAAAGCTCACCCCAGTCTTTGTTTAAGCTCCCCTCATATGAGCTAAAAATGAATTATTTTTGCAAAACATAACCCGAAGTTAGCTAATCGGATTTGAAAACAATGTTTGTCTTTACTTCAGACCTAAACCAACTTGGGTCGCTTCACCAAAACAGAGCTAAGACTTTACACCACTAAGCATGGGGGTGTTATTACGTACTCGTACTCTTACATATTATGCCCTCTTGACCTTGCAACGTAGATGTAGGGAAAGGCACATTGGATTCCAGTAATGAGGTGGGAGTATCTACCTTCCTTGACCATGCCCACACTCAGACACTTCTGGAAGCGGCAGTACTGGCAGCGGTTGCGTCTCCTCTTGTCCACGGGACAGTTCTTACTGGCCAGGCACACATACTTGGCGTTCTTCTGCACGGTGCGCTGGAGAGAAATAAAAAAAGAGCAAAGAGACATTCCAATAATCAGCCTCCAAACACAATCAAGCATTTATTTAATTCAATTTCAGTTTTCCCTGGCAAAGAATGAAAGCAGAAGCTCGCAGGTCACTTTTTAATTACGCGCTGAAAGGCGGCGCTGACATCAGTATAATTAGATAAAATTAATTTCCCCAACAAGCGTCGCCTGCAGGGGGGACGATTTTATTAGCGAGGGGGCTCGACAATGGCCGCCGTGCACGTGGCGTGCTGAGGGGGCTCCCGCGAGACAGGCGGAGAGGAAGGAAGGAGCCGCCGCCTGATCAGATTGTTTGTGAAGCTCGCGGGTCAGCTCGTGGCACCTCAGGGGCCTCGCGGGTCGCGCCGCTCTCAATGGGCCCCGCGGGAGCTGTTTTCTCCTCGGCTGGCTCGCGCGATTATTACTGACCTTATTAAAATGAAATCAGAAACGGGCTGCATGGGGAATATGCGCACGCCCGTATATTGTGCGTTTATAGAGCACAACAACAACAAAAATGGTAATCGTCTTTTTGTGGGCATTTTTGGTTGTGCTTTAGAAATAAAAAGGTTTATCAGTAGAGGGTGTCAGAAGTCACAGCCCAACGAAAATCTCCACTCCCTTTGGACAACCACTAAGAAAAACATTTGGAAATTTGGAAAACAGAACATGGGCCGCACGGTGGATGAGTGGGTAGCATGTTGGCCTCACAGTCAGGAGGTTCAGGGTTCGAATCTCCATTGGGCATCTCTGTGTGGAGTTTGCATGTTGTACCCGTGTGCGTGTGGGGGTTTTCTCCGGGTACTCCGGTTTCCTCCCACATTCCATAAACATGCATGTTAGGATAATTGGCGACTCTAAATTGTCCATAGGTATGAATGTGAGTGTGAATGTTTGTTTGTCTATATGTGCCCTGCGATTGACTGGCGACCAGTCCAGGGTGTACCCCCCCTCTCGCCCAAAGTCTGCTGTGATAGGCTCTAGCATCCCTGTGACCCTAATGAGGATAAGCGGTATAGAAATTGGAAGGATGGAAAACAGAACATCACATTAGCAAAGCACAAGATGATTTTTGCCAGAGTCACTAAAAGCTACCTAAGGAAAAAACAACAAACTCCCAAAATAGGGAGTTTCAAAAGACACTGTCAATAAAAACTAGTATGCCCGCAATTTGTGTTTTCTTTTTGGTGCAAAAAATGAGTAAGAAATAAACAATTCATACAACAAACGTTCCAAAAGTTACTTTTAAGTAGATAAAGGGAAAACACTCACAAAATGTGGTCGATTTGTGCTTTTCATTGGATGGCAAAACGATTTAAAATGAGCAAATAGCAAAGCAAAAGTGTTGTTTTGTTGCTTTTTGGAAAATTCTGGGATACTTGTCATAAACAGCTAAAACGGCACAATCTCAGCACCTTGGGATGCGTGTGCGTCATTGGATGACATAAAATGAACAAATCCCCGTTTAATGCTTTGTTATTTTATGGCTAAGATGAAATCCAATCAATCAAATCTGGAGGTATCTGTTTTTTACTGAATGAACTAAGGACACAGTTTGATTGCTGCGAGTCACCGAAAGACAAATGGTGGTCTTTCACTTGAGATTTGAAACATGATGTCCCTTTAGAGCCTCGCACAATGCCGTGCGAGGCATTGGCAATGACTGACAATTCGTTTGCGCGCCTTTTCCATATCGACTGGCAATCGGTGGGGTCCTTTGGCTTCAACCTGTGCATCAGTACGGCAGCAATCCTTGCAAAAACATCTCTATGAATATTACTACTTCTGCAAAGCAGCTCTTGGACTTTGCACCACACATGCCCCCCCGGGAAAAGCACAGCAATTATTCCATACGCTGCGGCACGAGTGGTGAATTGACACGTAATGGAGTGCTAATGCCAGATGAGTGGTTTACATGTTGTCACATCCAGGTCAGTAAGGTGTGGCTAGAGTGTTACACTGAGTTGTGCTGCCTACATGTGTATACAGTATGTGTTTGCTTGTCCACTTTGCTTTCCGACCTCCGTTATACTGAATGTGCGGTTGGACACCCAGATCAGATTATATAATAATGCATGCAGTTCTGTGCATTACTTCAGAAGCCAGACAACAGGAGTGTTGATTTGATCTTGTTCTTATCCTCCGACTGACAAGAAGGCACAGATCTGTGTCTGTGCTGCTAACTGTTACTCTGTATTATAGCATCACAAAGCAAGCGCCAGAAAGTGAAACAAGCAGTGGCGCCAGTGTGTGGGAGAGACTTCCTTTCAGAAAAACAAGAAAAGCGACAGCAAATGTTGTAGATTAGATATACGAGTGATACAGTGATGAGCACACTTGCTGGGGGTATCGTGGGAGCAGCGTGGAGGCATGCAGAGGCAGGTTCTTGACACGTAACGTGTGCTAATAGACATGGTTTAAATTAAACGCCGTTAGGGCACTTTTCTCCCGCCCCCTCCCCTTATTCTCGGCCTCTTAATCAAAGGCCATCTGAGCTCTCTGTCAAGTGCGAGAAGGGAGGTGCTGTATATTGCATGCAAATGTAATGTTTGTGTTGATCAGGTCAATATTTAATATCTTTTAATGTATTTGTTTGTAAAAAAAATAATGGAAACCTCTAAGTGGACCACATAATTCTGCCAAACATAATAAAACGAGACACTTATTTAAGACCTGCAATTAATTCACACTGAAAATGTGTTTTTTTAAATTGCACTAATGAACTAACAATAACTTAACATGCTAATGCCTCTTCTGGCATAATTGAATAGAATCAGGAAACAACGTGTTCTTTTTTTGGGGGGGGGGTTGGGATGATAAAAGCATTATGATAATGAAGTTGGCCTGATGATATGGAAAAGAGCAGGGCAGTGCTTAAAAATGTTTTAGCTGGTGATGTGATTCCTGGAACTGAAGATGTGTGCGCCAAATGTTGTTGTTTCTAGCAAGTGTACATGCACAAATATTATCTTATCTGCAATGAGAGTGCAGAGGAAGCAGGAGACAAAAGAGCCCGCGGGGCCTGACCAGCAAGCAGACGATGCTTCCATTAATTACCAAATGAAAACAAATTGTCGAATCAAATAGAAAAGAAGGATAATTCATTCCCACCAACCGGAGGCATTATTCAATTACATCTGTGTTTGCCGTGACGCTTAATTTTGCGAATAAATAAAATCGTCACAAAAATAATACATTTAAAAAAATTACCAAAACACAAATGTACTCGACTGCAATGAATTGCATTATTTTAGGGGGCATTGCAGACAGTAAGCGTATTAATCATACAGCGATATGGTATTGCTGTGGCTGCATCCGCGTCATACCGAGAGTTGCTAATATTTTGCTGTTTGATGCTTCCTGCAGTTAAAGAGTAAAAATAAGTCTGACTAAAAGCAGTCTTCTGGCGGGAGGACCTATGTGTGTGTGTGTGTGTGTGGTCACATGGTACGTGGGATAAGTGTTATACCGAATCTATAAAATGAGTCATTTTGCGTACAAGTGTAAATTTCACTGATTGAAAAGACCGAAAGGCAAAAGAGGGTACTTTTTTAAAATGCTCGTAGTATATTTTATTTGGAGACACTGAGCGTGAAAGTGTGCGGGGATTTTTGTTTCGGTTGTCTTAGAGAGAAAGCACGTGTTCCCACATAAATCACACAAACACAAAAACCGTGCACGCACTTTGGCCGTTTGGTTGCCAGGAGAGACGACCCCTGTGGGTGTTGTGTGCTTTTATAATGACTCCTCAGATAATTTAGCGTGGTGCAAGGTTTCCAGGAGGGTGGGTGATGTACAGATTGCTATAAATGAAGTACAGGTTAAAAAGCGCGGATATGTTGAGGTGGGATGTGCGTCTGCTTGTGTTTTACCTTGAAGAAGCCTTTGCAGCCTTCACACGTGCGTACGCCGTAGTGCTGGCAGGCGGCGTTGTCCCCACACACCGCACAGGTGCCCTCTCCTTGTGGCCCGCGGGGCGGAGGCGAGGGCAGGTTGTCCCCAAGTAAGGGCCCACAGGGGCCGAGAGCCAGGGAGCGGAATGCGAGGCTGGTGGCGCCGGCCCCGCGGTGCAGCTGGTACATGGGCTGCTGATCAAGGGGTGGGCCGTGAGCATGGGAGACTGAAGATGATGAAGAGGAAGAGGAGGAGGAGGTGCGCACCAGGCCTCCTGAGAGGCCCTCGTAGCCCCCTATGCTGCCCCCGCTGTGGGGTGGTGAGTGTTGGTAGAAGTGTGGAAAGCGAGGGGACTTGAGGGAGCTTGTGTCCAGGTTGGAGCCCATGGAGTGAGGATGCGATGGGGGGGCAAGGGAGTGCTCCTCCCACAGGAAGGAGGTGCCAGGCTGCGGTGGCAAGGAGGGAGTGGTAGGAGTAGAGGGGGGAGACTGTTTAAAGTACATGGCGGAGGAGGATAGCGCCTCCAGTTGGGGCGCACTCGGATAGCTGTCCTCCTCCTTTTTGATGGCCGGCCTATGCGAGGGCATCTGGTAGAGGCAGGACGACTTGGGCTCGTAGCCCCCCTCCACGAAGACGTTGAAGCTGGGCAGGGAGGTGGTGGCAGCCGCGGCGGAGATCTCGCCCGCGCCCAGGTCCAGCTTGGTGTAGTCGGAGGCCATGAGGTCGGAGCTGTAGCTGTCCCCCTGGTAACCAAAAGACTGGCCGGAGTAGGCGGAGCCTGGGGGGGCGGGCCCGTACTGAGCCTGCACGCAGGGCATGTCTGGGGAGGAAGAAGAGCACACGTGATTGGTTAGAGCGGCGTGTAGCCTCAAATCATGAATGAGATTGTACAACGTTAGTACGGCAACAGTCATTAGTGGTTGAGGAGAATGGGGGACACGCTAGTTCATCACGTCTTCATACTTCAGCACAGGAGCAACACTAGTGGGACTCTACAAGCTGTGGATGCACGTGCACAACAGATTTGAGTTACTCTTATAAGGATGCTTTCACACTTGTGGTTTGGTGCGCAGGTATTGCCCAAAAGGGTTTATAAAGATACCTGCTGCAGTTTTTTGTCACGGGACCAAAAGCTACATACCATCCGACCAACATTTATCAGATTTACATTTGTTTTTTACACATTTCGCTTTTTGTCGAACCTTTTGGAACAAATTGCCGTAAGACGCACTGATGTTTAATCCGCACCCAGTAAATTTAGAGAGAAAAATGGATTTGTGCATAAGGTATATAAACCGCACCTATCCACGTCATAAAGTGAATATTGTGGCGCCCACGAGTCTGTGAGAACCAGGTAGCTAGAACCAGGAGCCAATCTTGAGCTATGAGAAAACAAGCTTTTGAACCCATCGGAAGTCACAGAAGGCTAAAATCATCACGCAGCAACTTAACACGCAAAAGAAACACACAAGTACCAATACGAGTTCAGAATAAAAAAACAACTATTTAAACGGCTTCCCATCATGCATTGCTTCCCAGCAAAACAGCTCATTCAGCTTCAATGACTCATTCAGATGCCAGTGGAAAGGAAAAGGAAAAGTGTTGCTGAATAAAAATAAAAAAAAAGCAAATACATGCAAAGTCAATGACAATAAAAGAAGCGAGGTAGCGAATGGATAGTAGAAACATTGTATCCTGCATAAATGAATGCAGAATATACATTATTCACGACCAATTAAATATATTAATGAAATACTGTGTGATAAACTTCTGCTGAGATGAATAATTGATTATTTACTGCCAAATTAAAATGAGCGCAACGATTTTTTGATAAGCCCTTTCCTTGTGTTGAAATGTTGTTGAGGACTTTGTTCCATCAGAACAAGCTTCTAAAGTGTACTTTTAGAGAGCAGCGTTGAAAAGCACACACACGCGCGACGCATTCTGTCATTTCTGCATGCTCGGCCGTTGCTTTGGTTTGTGTAGGAGTGAACCAGGCTGCACCCGAGTTTAGATGGACACTCGGAGGTGTTCTTAGCCGAACCAAACAAGCGTGAGAGCACCTTAAGAATGCACAGCTCAGTTGGAACAGACATTTGTTTGATGGAACAAACTGTTGCAGTCGGGGTGGGGGTGGGGGGGGGGTGCACCGCTTTTAAGCTCACATTACTGATTCTTCACCTAAAGTTAGTCAAGTTGAAGAAGCGCTGCAACTTTGTGTCCTTTGTGTGCGTGGGTTAGTCAGATGGCAAAGCAGATCACATTAAATAATAATGGAACCCCATGGTGGTGCTGGATGCGTGCACACACACACACACACACACACACACAAAGAGGGCACAGTCCTGCAGCCAACACCAGTCTTAATTGAATCCGGACACAGTCATTTTCTTATCAAACGTCTTTTACGTCATACACGTGTGCGCATGTGTGTGAGCGTGGACAGTCAACACACTACCACAGACGCCTGTATGCTCGCACGTAATCGCTCCCGCTTGCCAGCGAGTCATGTTTGCCCAGTCAAATAGGGGACGTATCAGCCGTGCTGTGGGTGAAGCCCTCGCGAGTACCTCCATCCACTTACACCGGCTCAAGCCAAGGTTTTAAAGGTCGTTTAAAGGTCGTTCATTAAAAGGCCCAAAAGGATCCGACTCAAAAAGCCCGACATCAGCGGAAGAGAGTGGAGTGGCGCGTTCATTTGCGTCTTAATAAGATATTATTCCTGGAAGGCAGCGAGTGGGGCTTTTGTTTGGCCTGTGGGGGCCTTGAAAAACACAAGCATGACTCACATGGGCTGTGAATAACGCACAACAACAACAGGGACGTATTTATGTTAAACACGATGTTTGTTCAGTCCCGTACCGATTCAGCTATTCAACCTGAAGCCAAGCACCCCCCTGCTCACGCTGGACACATTATGAGGCGTTCAAGTGCACTGCGTAGCCCACTTTGGGAATCTAAGATCTAGACGACAAAGGTCAAGAAGAGGCCTTGTCGAGAGGCCATAAAACAACCTCTAACAATGAACACATCCTGACCAACTTAAAAATGTGGCTGATGTACGGTTTTCAAATTAACTCCACAAAATGACAGTAGAAAAAGGCGAAAACCGACTGAGCTGGTGCTGCTTACACGGACAAACGGAAAGGGGGTACGCTTGCCTGTCCTGGCTGCTCAGTACAGCAGCGGCACCCTCAGATATTTATGCAGCATTACTGCTAACAGAGGAGCTCGGGCTCGGAGTAGAGCCGCTGCTCCTTCACAGCGAGAGGAGCCAGTTGAGGTGGCTCGGGCATCTCGTCCCGATGCCTCTCTGGTGAGGTGTTCCGGGCATGCCCAGCCAGGAGAAGGCCCCCGGGGGCAGACCTAGCGCACGCTGGAGGGATTAGCCTCGCCTTGGTGTCCTCCCGGTGGAACTAGAAGAGGTGGAAGTCTGGACCACAACTGAGACTCGGATAAGTGGAGGAAATTGGATACCTGGATGGACTGTTACCAGGGGTTGAAATGAAAAGGGGATGTCTTCTTTTTACACTTTTTGACAGCTAACGACGCAAAAAACTTTGCACACGCAACGCAGGAAGTGAATAAACAATCAGTAATTGCCGTGATATGGAGAAGTGGTCCGCCTAAATAAGCCCTGACAAGCGCGTGATGTACTTCCCATTACCATTATTTATTGCGAGGAAATCTTTCCCTTTACACAAACTATTTTTGCATATGTCTACCGCAACAATTCAGAGAAGAGAGAGATTTTAAAGGCGCAACACGAGGCGGCGTGCACGCAACGTTGCAGGGTGTTGTTTCATATGGCAAACACAAGTATGAGGAAAAAAGAGAGATGCCACGGCAGCGGAGGATTGTGCCAGCAGCTAGAGCCTCAGGTGGATTGCGCGTACGAGTGTTGCACCTGTCACATCGCTTCATGCTCTTGTGGTTGAAGAAAGCTTACTTTTAACTGACTGTGGTGCTTGTCTGCCAGACAGGTGCCTAAGCATGTGCATGTGTGTGTATGCAAATGTGCACATTCCTGCTGGTCTGAGTGGTGTTAAGGATGTAAACATGGACCCGCGTATGCTCATCCTGCCAAAAACATACACCAGCATGTCAGGGAGAACCAGTAAATCCACTTCATTCTGGTCTGGGCTCCAATTTTGCGGCTCCACGCAGTAACACACACCACTCACACCCATGCACACAACACCACAATAAAAGTCTTTTCGTGTCACCGAAGGGAAACGTGAAGAACAACCTTTGACACTCCAACACCACCCCTCAGATTTTGGGGGTTGTTTTGCACCTGCATGCCAGCGTGCACGCGTGTGCAAGGAAGAGGACAGACACACAAGTTGTGCAGCAGTGTGATAGCAATAGCGAGGTGAAGGGAGACTCTAACCTCGAGGTGTGCATTTCAACTGGACAAACTGCAGCTGTTCCAATAACTGAGTGCGCTTGTTCATTGTCACAATGCCATAGATCTAACAAATACATAAAAACATGGAGGTTGCATACATCAATACAACACAATTAAACACCATTTGTTGGGTAGGGGCAGGGGGAGATTTGACACAATAAAAAAAGAAAACAGGCACACACACACACACACACACACATGCAAAGCAGACAGTGAGAATGCATGCGGAGTGGAATTTATTCACTGTGCGTGTTAAGTCAAATATAGTCTCCACTTGCCACACTCGCAACTCATTTGCCTTTTTCTTCTAAAAGAAACAAAGATAAGGTGGGAGGAGAGAAGACTTTTTTTTAAGTTGGGCTACCTGGTGTGAGAGCTTCGCGCTGAATGGTGCTGGGTGTCCGGGCTTGAGAGGTGGCGTGGCTCCGGCCGGGACCGGGCTCCTGAAGCGGGCAGGACTCGGCGGAGGAGGGGTCCAATCGCCGGGACTCGGAGCTCGGCGGGGCGCACTTTTCCGAACCTGTGTCTGGAGGAGAATTGAAAAAAAAAATGAGACAGCGTCGAAAGCAGCTGTTAACATGTCTTTCTCATAATTGCAGAATGTTCCGGAACCCAATTGGCACGCATTTAAAAAGGTTCGGCCAAGGCCTGAATTGTAAAACCACAAACACATTTGACACACAAAAAATCCCAAAATCAATACGTGTGCTTCCAGTTCAAAAGTCCGCCCTCTCACTTCTTTTTACACTTACATCGAATGTTGCACCGGCACAATAGCGAGCCCCTAAACCCAAAACACAAAGCGATACAAACCCAGACAAGCCAGCACTTTTATAAACGCAGCAGAGCGCAGGTCATCGCTTCTGATCCCCACCGTGGTCTTCCTCTTCTTCTGCGGCTGCGGCTTCATTCAGACTGACAGCATGCGGGATTTTTTCCTGGTGTTTTTGTGCGAGTCGTGCGCTCAAGTATGCATGTAGGCATGCATGCATGCACGCATGCATCAGAGCGGCCGACAGAAGGAACTCCCGTACGCCGTGCGCCTCCAGCTGCCTCCCACTGCAGCCGGACGAGCAAAGCGCGGTGGATTTGAAGGGTTTGGAGCGCCCCCTTTCTGTCAGCCGCACACATTCAGACGCCCGAACATTGCCTAACAATTTTGGACACCCCCGACGTGGGCCCTGATGCTTTAATGGCATTTCTTTAATACTACAGTGAAGATACTTGTTGGCAAGTTCGCGCACAATTGGAGCTTGGGAGTCATTTGCTTGCCTGATAACCCGAATCGGGGACCCAACCCGGGCATCAAGGGTGTCCAACCAAACATTTGTAGAGTTTGCTCCCCTTTTCTCGGCCCCCAGGAATTAGACGTGGGACACGATGAATGAGGAGAGGAAAAAGTTGCCATGCTGACGTCATATCTCGGATGGCTCTGGGGGCTGTTCTATGAAAAATAACAACAACAACAACAAAAAATCACATCAAAGTGGTCTCGCACGCCGCATACGGTGTGTCAGACGTCGGGATGTTTTGCGTTACCTGCGCACTTGAACGCCCCCCCGACGCCAAAACAAATCTGCGCGCACCGGTAACCCAGAGAGCCGCAGAGAACGCGCGAAACACGCACCCGGGAGCGAGCGCTGTGTGCACCCCAGCACACAGACGCATAAAAACGGGAGACGAGTGTCGTAAACGCACCCGGAGGCGTGCGTCACCGTCAAAGAAAGTCAAAGTAGAGCAGTGCAAAGGACGTGTGCCACTTGGATTTAACAAGTCGGTGGACAAGACCTATGGCGGCTCTAGGTGTAGACATCGCGGTCTCCACATATGATATCAAAATACAAACGCGGGCTTGTCATTTCCATGACAACCACAGTGCAAGATTGTGTCGCGCAGGCGAGCTGTCAGGAAAAGAGCGCGCGGACGAGAAGTTGTGCGTTCCAAAGTGCGCTACGCATCATTCATTGATCATCGACTTACTGCTTTGCTGTGGCGGTTCCGTCTTTACTCGCGATGACAAGTATCCTTTTCCCGTCCGCAATAATCACCAAGAAATGTTGAAATGATAATCATAAATAAAGCAATACTGTTAAAGCGAGGCAGAAAAACTTTCCTTGCTAGTTGGTTCTTTTAAAAAAAAAAAAAAAAAAAAAAAGTGAAGTGGTTTAAAAATGAAAACCAAAAACACCCGAGTGGTACATGAGCGCTGGGGTGCCGTCCTGGGGAAGCCGATCGCGCCACTTTGCAAAGTGTGCAGTTTATGCGCGCCGTCTGAAGGGAGAAAGTGAAATAGTCCATTTATGTGGGCTCAGCCTCCACTAGAGCGCCTGGTATGCGATACGTCAATGTGACGCCATGGGATAGGTGACGTCACCAAGTCAAACTCTCTCTCTCGCTCGCTCGCTCTCTCTCGCTCTCACTCACACACACACACACACAGAGGAGCCCAGTGAGAGAGCGCGCCAAGCTGGTTGGTTTGATGTTTGCGGTTGCAGGGGGGAACACTTTGCTTCAGTACGGGGGATCCAATAGGCGGTAGGGCCTGTCTGTCACTTCCTGTATCTATGCAAATCCACGATTGATATAAAAGGAATTTCATTGCAATTGTATTTAAAAGGTTCCAAAATTGTCATAAAAATTTGAAATAACAGAAAAATGACAAATTTCATAGAGAAAATGGCAGTGTATAGAGCATGTAGAATGTAAACAAACCGGTGTTAATCTACAGTGTAACCTTGGTTAGCGTCATTCACTTGTTCCAGAGGGTCCCACTTTAACCGAAAGGGACCTCAACCAAATCAGTTTTTGAAAATCCAATGAATCTGTTCCAGAAAGCCCGAACAGGTTACGCAAAACATGCTTTTAGAGTTTTACAGTGATAGTTTTACATGCAGAAAACGATTGGAAATGCCTATAAATTATGAATGAAATGCTTAAATGAACATTTATGGTTACTTTTACCTCCACAGAAAAACGTGAGTCTTTAAGGTGACTGAAAACAGGGAGGTGGTGGTGGTTGATCTTGCTGCCACATCGTGTCTTTGGTAACATTTGCGTCTTCACAGTTTTCCTAAATGTTCATTTCTACAATTTTATTCCTACAAAAGCGTGTTTTGTGGTCACAACGTTTAGCAGAGCAAATCCATAATGATAATAATAATTATCCATAAGTCATGAGTCATTGAGCATTTGTGTCATTTTGAACACAACCCGTAGGGGGCGCCACAAATGTCATTTATTGTCTGGATGAATTGGCACAAAATAAATGCAATGTAATTGACGTGACTCGACTTGAGCTCTAGATTGTGGCTCAGCCATTCATTCAAATGCTTTCAATTTCTCCCAGTCATCAGACCGGCTTGCGAGCCTACTTCCAAACTTGGTACAGCAACCTAAAACCACAAGAGAACTCGTGTCGTACAAATGATCTTTTTCTGCAGGAGGTCCTTCAAAACAGAAGAATAGAGTAGTAAAATAGAGGATCTTTGACGAGTGCTTTTGCAGTATGCACAGTATGTTGTTTTAAACAGGAGAGTGGGCCTGTGCCCAGTGTTTTTGAAGCAGGTCCAAAGCCCTCCTATTGTCTGAAATGACAAAACTCAACAAACACACAAGTGGTTTTGCATCCTTTGTGTAATGGGTGCCTGCTTGTGTAGCTGTGCAATTGTTTGTTGTGAAAAACCCTACTCCCCACAGCCTTAAGAGCCACGCCGGATGGAGGGTTCACAACCCGGGGGGTTTGGCTCAGATTTGGTGGGAATCTGTGGTTGCAGATTCGAGACTCGGCGTGTGCAGGGCTGGAGGTCGAGGAGGACCGCTGTCACAATAGCATGGATGCGACAAAAACATATTTGAAGGAGTTGTTGTCATCATTTAAGTTTCTTGCTTGTCTCCCCGTTATAAAGAGTAGCCTGTGAAGCATCCCCCAGTGAGAAAGCTTGTTATTTATAAGATGAAGGCACTCCTGTCATTTAGACAATATTTGACCAGCTTACATTTATTGCTAGTTTTTTTCCTTACCTGACTTTATGATTTAGGACTATATCAAAAATGCAAAGGTATGACACTGATGTGTTAATGTGGCCTGTTGTAACCAAACCTTTAGAGAAAGAGACGGTTGAGCGTACACGACAACCACAAAATTAAATGTTTGCCCTCCAGTAGCCCAAAAAAAAGAAAACACTCAGCAGCCAATCACGAGGCGCGTAATTTTTTGACAACTTCCTAATTCTGGCCAATGACGAGCACTGGTGGGAGGGGAAAGCCTTGACGCACTGAGGCTTCTGATTGACGCAAGCCCTGTTGCTAATTTTAGCAGCTGGCAGACGGAGGCTGGAGGTTGAAAGGGAGTCCATTCATCGTACCGGGGCGGGCCCTACTATTTCGGCGGCAGCAATTGTGATCCAGCCAAGCCAAATATAGTCGTAGACAGGTATTTTTAGCCATACAGCGTGTCCCCGTTTTTCATTCCACCCAAAGCTGATACGGGATACGCTTCAAGTGGCACCAAAGTGAGCACGCGCTCGGCTGTTCCACAGTCAGCTGATGTGACGCTGCCGCCATCACACTCCGTAAACACAGCAACGAATATCTAAGATAATGTGTACCGGAGCTGCCAGGGGAGTTCGGACGTCTCACTATGTCCTTCGATAAGTGTTGGGGACGCGGCTCGGCTCGGCTCGTCAGGCAAACCCACACGGCAGGTTTGTGAACGAGCAGCCGCCTCAAACATTCACTTCTCTACCCCAGTTGTTAAAGAAGTTGGAGCAAGTGTAGCGGGAAACCGTGCCCGTGCTTGCCATTGCATTAGCAGTCATGGCCAGCTGCACAGCTGTACTACAAGATATGCTATAACTTTGTTGTCACAGTGAACGCAGTTGCCATTCACATTTTGCATCACCAAAAAGTCCAGGGGAGTGTCATCCTTTCATGTAGGCTTGCAGTGCAGCAGCGCGCTGTCGTTGTTTCCACGCCACAATACAAATGAGTCATGAATGATAATTAACATATTTCACATCATCAGATTTGAATGACATTCCATCTGTACGGTGGCTCAGTGGGTAGCATGCTGGCCTCACAGTCAGGAGGTTCAGGGTTCAAATCTCTGTTGGGCGTCTTCTCTGTGGAGTTTGCATGTTCTCCCTGTGCGTTCAAGGGTTTTCTCAGGGTACTCCGGTTTCCTCCCACATTCCAAAAACATGCATGTTAGCTTAATTGGCCACTCTAAATTGTCCATATGTATGAACGTGAGTGTGAATGCTTGTATGTCTTTCTTTGTCTACATGTGCCCTGCGATTGACTGGCGACCAGTCTAGGGTGTACCCCGCCTCCCGCTCAAAGTCAGCTGGGATAGGCTCCAGCCTACCCGCGACCGTAATGAGGATAAGCGGTATAGAAAATGAATGAATGAAAATTGAAGAGGAGGAAGTAATTTGCATAACAAACGTGTATACACATGAAAATACACCATAGACTCTCCGAAAGCGGGCCTTACATCCTGACGTACTGTACGTGTTACCGCACGCATGGGCTCTGCAAGTGTGGGGAAATATTTGTTCACAGGGGTTGCAAGCGTGTCGTACATAAGCAACAAGTGATTAGTGACACCCAGCATGCTTGGCGCTCGCCCTACGTTGGTAGCTTTTAGATCAGGGGTCACCAACATGGTACCCACTGGCACCTGGTAGCCCCCCCCCCCACGGCCGCACGGTGCCCGCATGCCTGCTTTTCATTTGGGTTTTCAGTTAATAATGTTCAGTTAATAATGTGGGAAAGAAATTTATTCTGAAATACTAACCATTTTCATTGGAGAAAAACTCATGGATCCTAGGTGCATGTAAGGTTGTTGTACGTTTCACTCAGTGGGTATGTACGTGTGTGGGCATTACTTCAATTGCAAGATGGGCGCACTTGCCTCCTACAGCACCAACGGTTATCATGACTGGAAGAACCATGGTGTACAGCGGGAGGAGCCCCGGCAAGGTGCAATAATATTGGATACACTGTGAGCGGCCGCCATGCATTCACGGATGTGGGGAGAACCAGAGTGTATGCCAGGAGGAGCCGATGTTAGACCGGCTTAACTAAGCGCGCATGCATAATGTCATATTTTACTGTAAGTGCGTCTCTAAAACTACATATGCAGTAGTGCAAAATAATAGCTGTCCAATGTGACTAACCAGATTAATGACTGTTATTAGTATATTATTATTGCTACACGGTAAACAAGTTACCAGGAGGTGCAGTAGATGCTCAGAAAACAAACAAGACCCAGCATTCATGATAAACACGCTCTTAAGGCTGTGCAATTGGACAATTAGCTGAAAGGGGTGTGTTCAGAAAAATCGCAGTGCCTGCCGTTGACTTTACAAACTCAACTATTTTGTAGAAATTTTTTTGTTTCTAGGGTTTGGCAATCCTGTGTATCACTAAACTAATATATAATTTTTTCTAACTGCTTCACATCTGTGTGCCATGGACTCAACCAACCTTTCAGCTGTTATTCCACTCATTCCATAATTAAGATTTCTTGGTTTTGCTTCAGAAACGACATTTTTGATGTCACCCCACAAGTTCTCCAATGGATTAAGGTCCAAGCATTGGACTGGCAAATCCATAAGCATAGGGCAACATGACCTCTTCAAGTATTTTGACATATGCAAACAGATCCATGATCCCTGCAATGGGATAAATAAGCCCAACACCACAGTAGGAGAAACATGCCCCTATCATGATGCTTCACTGTCTTCACTGTGTACTGTGGCTTGTATTCAGAATTTGGGGGTCGTCTTATAAACTGTCTGCGGGCCTTGGACCCAAATAAAACAATTTTACTCTCATCAGTCCACAAAATGTTCCTCCATTTCTATTTAGGCCAGTTGGTGTGTTCTTTGGCAAATTGTAGTGTCTTCTGAGCATTACCTTTTTTTTGACAGAGGGACTTTGCAGAGAATTGCTGTAAATAGATTAGCTTCACACAGACAACTTCTGTCACAGTACTTACAGGTAACTCCAGACTGTTTTGATCATCCTGGAGCTGATCATTGGTTGAGCCTTTGGAATCCTGGTTATTCTTCGATCCATTTTGATAGTGGTCTTCCGTTTTCTGCCACGTGTCTCTGGTTTTGCTCTCCATGTTAAGACACTGGAGGTCATTTTATCTGAACAGCCAAAACATGTTTGTACCTCTTGATAAGTTTTGCCCTCTTCAATCAACCTTTTCATCAATGTACACTGTTTTTCTGAACAATGTCTTGAACAAACCAGATTTGGTCGCCGAAGCCCAGGTCGCCCGGACACCCGCCCTCGACCACTGCCCAAATCACACAGCACCGGACCCTTATGCTTGCCCCTGCAGGTGGTGGGTCTGCGGGGGGGAGTTCCCGTGCGGCTTCTTCGGGCTAGGCCCGGCCAGGTCCCACGGGTGAAGACCTGACCACCAGGCGCTCGCCTGCGAGCCCCTCCCCCAGGCCTGGCTCCAGGGTGAGGCCCCGGTATCCCACGTCCGGGCGAGGTGCGGTCACTCCT
>QODF01000072.1:2251171-2378554 GCA_024372805.1 Oostethus manadensis
GATGGATGGATGGATGGATGGTCTTGAACAAACTATTTTCCTCATGCTTTCAAAGAGAAATGCATGTTCAACAAGTGCTGGTTTCATCCTTGAATAGGAGTCACCTGATTTACACCTGTTTTTCCACAAAATTGATCACTGATTGAATGCCACACTGTTATTTTTTAAACATCCACCTTTTCAACTAATTGTCCAATTGCACAGCCTTAAGAGCGTGCATATCATGAATGCTTGGTCTTGTTTGTTTTCTGAGAATCTACTGCACCTCCTTGTAACTTGTTTGCCACGAACAGTGATTAATCTGGTTAATCACACTGGACTGCTATTATTTCGAACACTGCTATAAAGCAGCTGAACTGGGGCGGCGTGGCTCAGGTGGTAGGGTTGGTCGCGTGTTTGATCCTCCCCGCTCACTCGTGCGATCATGTCGAAGTATCTCTTGAGCACCGATACTGAACCTCCAGTTGCTCATGATGCTACAATAACACTCTTGCCACAATATGACCTTAGTTGTCAATGTGGCGTAAAGCAACTATATTAAAAATATCAAATAAAGCAGCTAAACTACTTTCAATGGTATGACAGCACTTTACACTAACATTATTCTTTGCATATATCCCTAATAATTATAACGATGCTGTACAGCCCAGTGGAACGCCCCATTGCTGAAACTTTGATAACTTTACGGCCATTTTTAAAAAAGAACTTAAAAAACAATTCTAATTGTCATACAAGTCTATGCTGTTACCCATCACTTTTAAAACACCAGAACACTCTAAACTTTCATAAAGTGAATTGTGGACGGGTAGATTTGGAAAAGAAACATCCACGGACAAGAAGTCCTCAGTTTATGAGGGAGTTCGGTTGCTACCAAATGTTAAAAGTCGACTTTTACCATGAAGGACAGACCTATAAAGTGCAGTACAATAGATGCCTGCTTTTCATGCAAATTTATGAAGCTAACAAAGTTTCACTGTATTTACAATAAAATCAGTGCCAATATAACACTTTGCGGAACCCTCATAATAGTCTGATCTGAGTAGATTTAGGCTTACACAACCGTGCGAAACTGTATATTGCCGCAGATGTGCTCTTTCACAAAGCATCACGGCATTCTGTAATCAGATGCGTAAAAGCGTGATGTGAGTTGTGACAAGGAATAGGTACTGAAACTCTCTATCAGCCTGGAGTGTGTTGTGTGCTGAGAATGTCCGACGATTAAGACAAGCTGGGTGCAAGAATAAACGTTGTCTTTATTTCACTCAGCACTTGCACGATNCATGAAGGACAGACCTATAAAGTGCAGTACAATAGATGCCTGCTTTTCATGCAAATTTATGAAGCTAACAAAGTTTCACTGTATTTACAATAAAACCAGTGGCAATATAACACTTTGCGGAACCCTCATAATAGTCTGATCTGAGTAGATTTAGGCTTACACAACCGAGCGAAACTGAATATTGCCGCAGATGTGCTCTTTCACAAAGCATCACGGCATTCTGTAATCAGATACGTAAAAGCGTGATGTGAGTTGTGACAAGGAATAGGTACTGAAACTCTCTATCAGAATGGCACTGGTGTCAATGTAACTGTCGGAGATGGGAGACTCGAGTCACATGACTTGACTTGAGTCTCCATTTTTAGGACTTGTGACTTGCCTGACAAATGTTCAAAAAAGACTCGACCTGACTTTGACTTGATGTTCTTGACTTTAGACTTAACTCGGACATGAGCTAATTGACTTGAAATGACTTGTTTTTGGTGTAACGCTTTGATGTATTTTTCAAATATCCAAAATATACCTGTATGACTGTATTTTAACAAGTCGGCTTAAGGCTGCTTATTTTACGCGTGCGCTCACTTTGGCACAATCTGACAGAACACAACATGGATAAACTGGAAGGAAAGAAGACACAGAAAGATTTTGTGAATGTTTGTTTATATATCTTGTCTCCAAACAGAACCCGTAACACGGCAGTAAAGCGGCTCAAACATAACAGAAAAGTCGTTTTATTCATCCTCTTCCTGTTGAAGAGCCTCAATTCCTGCTGAAGTTGTGTTGTTCTCCTCACATAGCAGTCCAGCCTTTTGAAATCAGTTGGGGGGAAAAAGCCGTAATTTAACCTTTGACCCAGGTCGAGGGTCACACAAGTCCCCTGTGATTATAGCTGTCTCGGGGAGTGCCTGTTAAATGAAGCATTAAAATCATCAAGATTTCGAGAATTCAGTTGTAAATAAAATTGTATATTTATGAGAAAAGATTGTCATATTACAAGAGAAAAAACGTAACTTTACGGAAATAACAGTCTTAACGTCATTTTATAGGCATTGCCAAAGGTTGCTAAGAACCGGAGAGCCGTATATGGAGGGGCGGGTATTAGAGTGTAGCGGTGAGATGATGCTAACCCAAGCTAACCTGGTTGTGGCCAACTCTTCTGTTTTGCTGTCCCGTTATAAATAAAAGCTTGTCTGAAGACAGAGGGAAGTTCCCCTCCCCACTGAAGAACTATGCTGTAGTTTCCCTCGGACACGTATGACACATTCATTCATTCATTCATTTTCTGTACCGCTTATCCTCATCAGGGTCACGGGGATGCTGGAGCCTATCCCAGCTGGCTTTGGGCGAGAGGCGGGATACACCCTGGACTGGTCGCCAGTCAATCGCAGGGCACATATAGACAAACAACCATTCACACTCACATTCATACCTATGGACAATTTAGAGTCACCAATTAACCAAACATGCATGTTTTTGGAATGTGGGAGGAAACCGGAGTACCCGGAGAAACCCACACACGCACGCACGGGGAGAACATGCAAACTCCACACAGAGATGCCCAACGGAGATTTGAACCCAGGTCTTCCAGATCTCCTGACTGTGTGGCCAATGTGCTAACCACTCAGCCACCGTGCGGCACGTATGACACAATGACACGTAAAATTACCACTTTTAAACCTGTAAATTTACGACTTTAAATCTCAAAATATTAAATTATCAGGGCAATTAATTGTATTATTTATTATTTCATTTAGATATTGTTTTGTTTTTGTTTTTTTTAACTCAGCTCCGTTGTCCGTTAATTAAATGTAAAAATCCTTACATTTATTGATGCAATACATCATTGAACAATTTAGCCCAGTATTTCAGAAACTATCGCGACGTTAATGAGAATAAGCGGTATAGAAAATGAATGAATGAATTTCAAAAACTAAGGTACAGTCGCTTGCATGGCTAGCCGTTCTAATCTGCACAAGTAGTTCTTAAATTAAATAATTAACAAACTGCAGTGCTTGTGATTAAGGAAAACCTAGTTACTGATGCAACATAGAGATTTTTTGACACTCTTATTTTGTTTACACAATTAGGATTATAGACAGGAACAGTGCTCTTACTTTAAAGGCCTGGAGTGTGTTGTGTGCTGAGAATGTCCGACGATTAAGACAAGCTGGGTGCAAGAATAAACGTTGTCTTTATTTCACTCAGCACTTGCACGATGTCAGAGGGCATCGTAAAACGCTCGATTACATTAACAAGCAGTAAAACACAACATGGTGCAAACACACTCATACAGCCTGAACCACACACACACGGCTGCTCTAGCATGCTTTGCTAAACTAAACTAACCGGCTAACTTCCATTCATGCTTCGTAAGACACGAGGACGAACATGGACTTTGGCGAACTAACCCACCGGCGGTTCGTAATCCAGGTGCTCATGGAGTGATAGCAGGGTTGGCCAATTACACGAAAGGAAAAAGAAAACGTCTGAGCCAGTCGATGAGCTTGTAGGCAGTCCGAAGGCTGCAGCTTGGGTGGTTGTTTTCTGCTTGGGTCGCCTTTTAACATAGTGTAACATTGTTTTAGGACGGTAAAAACTAAAGGGGACCAAATTTGACTTTTAAAAAGATGGAAAATGAAGGTGAAATCCCGATTTTGGGTTGGTGGCGTATGTACAGGTCATCGACGTGGCAAAAAAGCAGGGAAAGTCAGGATTTTACAGTCAGTGTGAGATTACTCTATTGTGCCCTTACAACACATACAGAAATACACTGTAGTAAGTAAAGTAAATAATGACATGCAACAAAATGGATGAACCCGAAAACATTCCAAAGCCAAGAAGTAAATGGTTAATACAAACTTGTATGCTTGTGGAAAATGCAAATCAGGCCAGCCTGTCATCACCTCGCTGCACGTGCTGATATTTGCCTCAACAAATGCTAGAAAAGTACTGCTTGTTCACTGGCCAGATAATCAAGATTTACCCCTTAATGAATAGCTGCCATTTAAATGTGCATTGAAAGTTCCGGAAAACCGCATTCCAGGTGTGTGATTAGCTTACTTGCACTGGGGTCGGCTACAACATACACGTACCACTGGGGCACACAGCCAGTTTGTGCATACATGAACAAAATGCAGTTTATTACAACTTTTACACCTGTTATGCCCATAATGCTGTCTGACTATGTAATGTTCTCTATTTTGATATGACAAAAAGCACCCCTCTTGTGTTTTGTAGGTCAAAACATGTCCTATAGGCATAAATCACATGTTCTTCTTCAGTTGGTCCTGTGCTGTTCTGCTTCCCTGAAGAGTGTAAAGAATTTTCTGGGTCATCCAAGGCAAGTCTTCATAAAAGGGTCCCTGTATTGAGGGTTACAAGCTTGACCCCCGCATCAGTTCATTTTCTTTTTCAGAGAGCATGTGTCGGTCATATAGAATGCGTTTTGCCTCCCTCGCTTTGTGCTAATTGTTTCTGCCTATCACCTGCAGTCCCGTCGCCTCGTCTGTGACCTCACCACGGTGACGTATAATCCAGATTAGCCCGCTTCTTTATTCCGCCAGATTTGTGGGTAAAAAGAGATTATGACCGTGTCCTTAAAATAGAATTGAACGTGAGGCTAATCAATGCTGAACGTCAGGAGGTTGTCTGCCACTAGTAGTTACACACAGTCTCTTTGTTAATGAAAAGACCGGTAAACTGATTTGCAAAGAGTCTCGCATTTTAGACAAACCTTGACCAAATGTCAGTTTGTGTGTTGTAAAAGTTTGCTCTTATATGTCAATTTGAAAATAAGTGAAAGGTAAAATACACTTTCAATGGGGTTTGTTTGATTGAGTTGCATGCTGTGAACTGGAATCTGGAACCCGAAGTCACTCTCAGTTCTGTCGCCTGTTTATAATGTCATCAGTGGCTTACTCTGTAGTTCTTTGCAAACCAACACAGTTACGCCTAGCGGTGTCACAAGATCTTGTGAGTTTAAAACATGACAAGATTTCTTGTTCAGAAAAAGATGTCTCGTGGGATGACATAATAAATTCATGAATCACCACAAATGAAAATTAACGCTATAGTTTTGCCAACCTTATATAATATATTCCCATGTGCCATGTCTTTTCCTCGTTTCGGGCCTCCAAACAGGCAGGAAGAGGGTTCACTCTGCGCATTGGTTTCAGTATTGTGGTGTGTTTGTTCCATAGAACAACGGCATGAACAGAGTCTGCTTTTTGTCAGTCATACAGTCTATTTGTCCCAGTGAGTGGAGGCGGGGCTGACAGCATACCAAGAAAGATGGTGAGAAAAACTGCTGACTGCAAATAACTCATGGCAAAACAGGAAGGTGGTGTTTCAGACAAAAGAGCTGGGATAGGCTCCAGCCTATATAGTAGATAAGCGGCATAGAAAATGGATGTGTTACAACAGTGTCACAATTATAATTGTAACACTATTTAAAAAATGCTTAGTGTTAACTTTTTTGGCCATGCAGAATGAATTCACTGGATTCCCATTACTTTTTAGAGTAGGTCTCTCTTTGTGTCGGGCCTTCTGGAATGGATGATTGAAGCTAAGTAAGGTTCATCTGTACTTGCGTGGTACAGCATGCCTTGACACAATTTAAGAAATATGTTTTTTCCTCTGACAGATATCTGCCAGACAATGCGTTTGTTTTTGCCACAGGACAATGTTCACATGGTGACTCCACCCAAAGCGATGAGAGAGCACAAAACAACTGAATGGTGAGCTTAAGTTCTTTTGTCCAATCAGTCTATTTGTGCACTTAAAACACAAACGCTTTGTAATGAATAATGGCCTTTAATTTGTGAATATTGGAGGTTTACCTAAGCCAAAAGGGTTACTTTTTAATTTGTTTTTCAGATTGTTTAACGATGTATGTAGACGTTGGACAACGGCGCTAGCCTTTCCCAAAAATGTACTTGATACATACAATAGAAATTAAAAATGAATCCTTGTTTTTTGAGGCTGCACTAGTTACCCTTAATATTATCTTGATATTAATTTATGTCAAGAATACACAAATGCAACATAAAAATGGAAACTAAAAAAGCACTCGGATAACCCAGACCTCCGCCGAGCAAAAATAATAATCCTAAATTGGTCCCCTATTTGTTCATATTCTGGATCATAACATTTAAAATTATTCCATTATCTTTATTAGTCTAGAATCTGTTGGCAAGTTGTCCTGTATTGTTTTCCACCCAAGTGCTAAGTTGTTTGTACAAATGTCGAAAATGGTCCTATCTCGCAATGTTAAAGTATACTTTAAAAAATTCCTGGATCCAGATGGTGATCTGGATCACTCCCAAAATTGAATCAGTTCTTACATATCCCATGTCCAACAGTTCCTGAACATTTCATCCAAATCCATTCAGAACCTTCAAGTTATTTCGAACACAAAAAAAAAAAACAGATACACGCCGGCAAAAACATAATCTCCGCGCTGCTCTTGTTCTTTGCGGCGGTAATAAGTGTACATACAAAGAAGATCTAGAGAGTGTCTGTCCAGCACATGTAAACACAGCTGAAGGAATGCAGATAGACCACTTAAATAGCCTGCATGCTAACCTTCTTAATGCACATAGTTTCTTTTACACAGAAAATGATGCAAGATATCCCTGCAATATCCCACAAATTGAATGTGTGACAATGACAATGCCAGAATTGGTGTATATCTGTGGGATTATTCAATTAAGTAATTAATTCCACATTTTATTTCTTCAATTCTCAACAATTGCCCAATCAATCAATAAATTATTATTCCTATTTTTTGAGGGTTTACAGTTTGGTGCTAATCCAAATTAACCGTTTTGCTCCTTACAGAGTGCCATTCTAGTTATTTGCAACCGTTTTGTGCCAACATACTGTTCAAACTTCAGATTTATGGCCGATGCAGTTCTTTCCTTGGGACCAAGAGTCAGATTGTGAGCGGTGTAGCCGTTCCAGGGTCTTGGCGGCAGAACGACGGACACATTGCACCGCGATGCAGTGAACTCTGGTTTATCGCAGAGCAGAAGTGAAAAGTGATTGTGTCACTTTGAATGAGGCCTCTATGCGGACGGGCCAAAGCGGCAGCACTCAGCGCTCTGGTGACACCAAGAGTAGAGAGAAACAGAGGAAGGCTTTTATCTCACTGTCACCAAATCTGCTCTGACTATACGTCAGAGAACAAGGAAGGGGAGGACGTGCGGGGGAGGGTTTTGCTGGCACGGTGGCACAGCGCTCAATAGTGGCATTCTTCCTTTTTCGTGGACGCACACACCACTGGGGGATTCCCCCACCCGGGAGTGCCCAAGAGGAGTAACGCAAGCCATCCCTGCCTTATCACCCCAATGCCCAAAGACAGGAGAAAGTGTCCAGAAGTGTTTACATGAGCCATGACACAGGTGGACGCACAGTATACCACTCTGGGCCATTAGTAGATGTTCTCCCGTGGTTTTACGCTTTCCTCTCTAGTGTGCATTTCCACACAGCAAAGCAGCGTGCACCCAATGTTCCATAGTTCCCCCCTACACTTGCTTGATGGCAGATTTATCACCTTTGTTTATGATTACGCTGCAGTAAAATTTAACTGCGTGATTCACTTATTTGAAAGGTTGCGCAACTGTGTGAGAAGGACCCGCCCCTCTTTCCATTTTGTGTGCATTTAGCGACACCGTTTTTGCATACATGTGCATGTCCACACGTTTATGGGTGTGTTGAATTTTAGTACCTCCACCGCACACATTTTCTTTCCATGATGTAGATTCATTTGCATTGTAACAAAGAGAGATGTCTGTTAAAGGTCGTAAACATTTTCCCTTTCAATTGGATGTTTGGATGGAATTTACCTTTGTGCGGCTGTTTAGAAATTGGACAGTATTCGCTGTGACATATTCTAGAGTAGTTGAAAACATTGGGTGAAAGCTTGGTATCACAATCATATCACAATCATAGCTAATCATAGCTAGATTTTCCAAGAAAACCTGCACCCCTGTTACATGTGCTATTGTATTTCTGATAAATACACCACATGGTGGCGCCCTTATTAAATCCAGTTAAGTTTGAACCCATAAGTCAGGTTGACTTGAAGTTTCTCACACGTCGCAAAACCATAACACAACAACAGAATTTGGTACAGACATTTAGCGGACTGACCCATCAAACAAAACGTCTTTGCAGGACTACAGGCAGGACATAGAAACTAATAGTCCGCAAGTCGTTGTCCATTTGTCCGTTTTTTGTTTAACCTGTCCTCTTCAGCAGCTTGGTCATGCAGTATGAGTCAACTGTATGAACATTCTGCCAGAATTGCTTGGCTTTTAACAGGTGAGTCTGGTATGCTCCTTCTGTTCCAATTCAATAGCAGATTTATTGGTTAGAGGGAGACATTCAAAGAAGAAAGAGAGAAAAGAGCATTAGGTCACGTCATTATGTAAGATTGGCTTGTGAGTAGGAGCTGTTAGAGAAGGGTTAGGGGAGGCGAAGGGACCAAGATGTAGCCACAGATGGAGAGAGCATCCACTTCATCGCCTGTTTGTGTAGTGCTGGATGGGTCAGATAGTCAGCTGGTGTATAATAATAATATTAGACGATTCTGAAAACAGACCGTGCACGCATGCTATTGTGTGTGATTAAGTGTGTTCAGATTTGTCGCTAGGAGCTAGTGTTAGTTCCCCCTGGGGACACTGAGCCACCCCCACGCTCCAGAGGACACAGAGGGCCCAGCCCAGATCACCCAGGCCGATCACCCAGGTGCAGGAGACCTGGGGAAACCCTGTCCCCCGGCAGCCACACTCCTATCCCACCGAGGGACGCAAAGCAGAGCAGGAGGACGAGGAGACAGTCCACCACTTTTGCAAACCCCCCTTCACCACTGCGATGAGAGACTAGTAAGCCCCCAATTGTAAGCAATTGTTGCTATCTGAAAAAAATGGTATATGTCACACTAGGGAAGGACAATATCGCCTAAAATTGGCCAAATAATAATACCAACACTAATCATCATTATCATAATAGTGACACAGGCTACTAGAGCAGCTGTAACTACAAACTAAAACTCAACTCTGAACTCCCGACATCACTACCTGTGACTGCACACATGCCAAACACAATTATACAACACACATAAGCATGAGTCTTATGTCTTAAATGGCTTATTTTCTAAGATTATGTCTGCTATATCACATAATACAAATGTAAGGGTGACTATTTCATGTCTAGAGGGCTCTAAATAAAGTAGCAAGACTTGTGATTGTATGTTCTAACATCTTTGGACAACTTGTTTAAAATGCTGATGTTCGGTTACTCACGAGGGTGCATAAGTCATGCCATATCAATCCAATCATGGCTTTACTGTTCTTACCGCCTGTAGCTGTAAAAGTCCAAAATATAGACTTTGTGTTGACATGTAGAGCCATCCGCCACGAAGCACCCGCTAGTATTTGTGAACTCCATAAACAAAGCCAGGCATTGTGGTCCTCTTAACAGGAACACTTCATTGTGCATTGGACAAGGTTGAAAACTATAGGTTTATTCTGGCCCCAAAGCTTTGGAATGCCTAACCTCTGGATATTAGGTCTCTACCCTCTGTGCACATTGCGAAAGTACAGTTAGAGACATGAGTTTGAACAAAGCGGTGGTTTTGCCATTGGTGGGCTACTTTAGTACATTTGGTACCCTTCAGCGGGGACTTAACTGGCCAGAATTGTTTTCACTGACACATCAGATATCAGAGACACTAATAAAAAAATAAAAAGTGCAGGTGTTGATAGTACCATTGTGCTATGCTGCCATTTACGATGCAGGGGGATACCAAGACAATAACTGACTGCCAGATCACCGTGGTACCAACACTTTATCGCTAATAATAAAGTCTCTAAAGTCTTGTTATCTTTGAACACTTTGTCACCAATACGACCAAATGTAACAAATGTAAACGGCTCCGCAATTACAGGTTCAGACAACACCAAACATCTACACCATAACAACATCCAGAGCATCCATTCATCCATCCATTTTCTTCCGCTTATCCGAGGTTGGATCGCAGGGGCAGCAGCCTAAGCAGGGAAGACCAGATGTCCCTCTCCCTGGCCACCTCGTCCAGCTCTTCCCGGCGGATGCCGAGGTGTTCCTAGGCCAGCTGAGAGACATAGTCTCTCCAGCGTGTCCAGAGGCCTCCTACCGGTTGGACGTGCCCTGAACACCTCCCCAGGGAGGCGTCCTCATCTGGCTCCTTTCAATGCGGAGGAGCAGCGGTTCTACTCCGAAGTCTCTTCCGGATGACAGTGTTTCTCACCCTATCTCTAAGTGAGAGCCCAGCCACCCTGCGTAGAAAACTCTTTTCGGCCGCTTGTACCTGCGATCTTGTCCTTTCGGTCAATACCCACAGCTCATGACCATAGGTGAGGGTAGGAACGTAGATCGGTAAAGTGAGAGTTTTGCTTTTCGGCTCAGCTCTCTCTTCACCATGACAGACAGGCGGATTGGTGCGGCATCTGCAGTGATGCGGATGCCGCACCAATCCGCCTGTCCATCTCGCGTTCTATCCTTCAGTCACTCGTGAACAAGACCCAGAGGTACTTAAACTCCTCCAGTTGAGGCAGGACCTCATCCCCAACCCAGAGATGGCACTCCACCCTTTTCCGGGCGAGAACCATGGACTCGGATTTGGAGGTGCTGATTCTCATCTCAGCCGCTTCACACTCAGTTGCGAACCGATCCAGTGAGAGTTAAAGGTCACTGCTCGATGAAGCCAACAGGACCACATCATCTGCAAAAAGCAGAGACCAAATCCTGTGGCCACCAAACTGAACCCCTCAACGCCCTGGCTGTGCCTAGAATTTCTGTCCATGAAAGTAATGAAGAGAATCGGTGACAAAGGGCAGCTCTGGCGGAGTCCAACCCTCACTGGAAACGGGTCCGACTTATTGCAGGCAATGCGAACCAAACTCTGACTCCGGTCATACAGGAAACAAACCGCCTGGATTAGTCGGTCCGGTACCCCATATACCCGGAGCACTCCCCACAGTATTCCCCGAGGAACACGGTCGAATGCCTTCTCCAAGTCCATAAAACACATGTAAACTGGTTGTGCAAACTCCCATGCACCCTCAAGGACTCTGCCGAGAGTATAGAGTTGCTCCACAGTTCCACGACCAGGACGAAAACCATACTACTCTTCCTGAATCTGAGATTCGACTACTGGCAAATCCTCCTCTCCAGAACCCCTGAATAAACCTTACCGGGAAGGCTGAGGAGTGTGATCCCACGATAGTTCAATACACCGTCCGGTCTGCCAGTCCAGGGGCACCGACCCCGATGTCCACGCGATGCTGCAGAGTTGTGGGCCTTAAGGAACTCCGGGCGGATCTCATCCACCCCCGGGGCCTTGCCACCAAGAAGCTTTTTGACCACCTCCGTAACTTCAGCCCCAGAGATAAGAGAACCCGCCTCTGAGTCCCCGGGCACTGCTTCCATGTTGGAACACGTGTCGGCGGGATTGAGGAGGTCTTCAAAGTATTCCCTCCATTGTCCACAACGTCTCGAGTCGAGGTCAGCAGCACACCGTCCCCACCATCTAAGGTGTTGACTGTGCACTGCTTCCCCCTCCTGAGATGGCAGATGGTGGTCCAGAATCTTTTTGAAGTCATCCAAAAGTTGTTTTCCATGGCCTCTCAGAACACCTACCATGTCCGAGTTTTTTCCTCAGTGACTGCCAGAGCCGCCGACTGCTTGGCCTGCTGGTACCTTTCAGCTGCCTCCAGAGTCCCATGGGCCAAAACGGCTTGATAGAACTCTTTCTTCAGCTTGACAGCATTCCTCACCGCTGGTGTCCACCAACGGGTTCTGGGATTACCGCCACAACAGGGACCGACCACCTTACGGCCACAGTTCAGATCAGCTGAATCGACAATGGAGGCACGAAACATCGCCCACTCGGACTCAATGTCCGGTGCCTCCCTCAGAACATGGTCAAAGCTCTCCCGGAGGTGGGAGTTGAAACTCCTTCTGACCTTGGACTCTGCCAAACGTTCCCTGCAGACCCTCACAATGCCAGGCCTGACCGGCATCCTCCCCCGCCATCGGAACCAACTCACCACCAGGTGGTGAATGGTTGACAGCTTTGCCCCTCTCTTCACCCGAGTGTCCAAAACATGTGGCCGCAAGTCCGACGACACAACCACAAAGTCAATCATCGAACTGCGACCCCACCCTGTCCTGGTGCCAAGTGCACATTGAGTTTGTTATGGACAATCCGTGACGAGCACAGAAGTCCAAAAACAAAACACCGCTCGGGTTAAGATCAGGGGGGTCGTTCCTCCCAATCACCCCTGTCCAAGTCTCACTGTCGCTGCCAACATGAGCATTGAAGTCACCAAGTAGAAGAAGGGAATCCCCTAAGGGAGCACTCTTTAGTACTTCCTCTAAGGACTCCAAAAAGGGCTGGTATTCTGAACTGCTGTCTGGCGCATAAGCACAAACAACAGTCAGGACCTGCCCCCCCTCCCGAAGGCGTAGGGAACTACCCTCTCGTTTACTGGGTTAAACTCCAACGTGCAGGTTTGGAGCCGGGGGGAAACAAGAATTGTCACCCCTGCCCGTCGCCTCTCATTGGTGGCAACACCAGAGTGAAATGAAGTCCAGCCCTTCTTGAGAGGACTGGTTCCAATGCCCTTGCTGTGCGTTGAGGTGAGTCCGACTATATCTAGCTGGAATTTCTCCACCTCACGCACCATCTCAGGCTACTTTCCCGCCAGAGAGCTGACATTCCACGTACAGATAACTAGCTTCTGTAGCCGAGGATCGGACCGCCAAGGCCTCCGCCCTCGGCCGCCACCCAGCTCACTTATTCTGCCCTGTTGCTAATAGTGTGTATATGACATGGACTGGTCAGTGGTTCCCAAACTTTATGTTTTACAGCGCCCCCCTTTTGGAGATAAAATTATTTTCTGCGCCAAAACCCCACAGGCCCTCGCCCCACCCTCACCCCGAAAAATATGGTAATAAAGAAATGTGTTTGTGGTAGCCCACCCCCGTCATATTGCGTGCCCCCCCTAGGAAGAGTAGGAAGAGTGCTCCCCAGTGTCAAAACCACTGGATTAGATTACCATGGCATCACATAGAAGCTGCAATCTGATTGGACAAAAGACATCTAACACACACACACAACTGGGGCAGTCATGTGTGTATGAAAATAATTGACTGTTGGAACAAATTAATGCAATTATATTTAACAAATACTACGATTTAAACTGTAAATGTAATTTCTGGTAGTGTTTAGGGCAGCAGAGTAGACCTTGCTGACTCTGACTGCACATCACTGGGTTGATTGTTGATTGTGTGTACAGTAGCTATTTTATTTCATCAAGTGAAGATCTGCAGCTACAAAAGGTACCATGTAAATAAATAGTTACATACATTGTTTGGCAGGCTACCTACAGAAGTCATATGAAGCAGTCTCACTCTTGTGTAATAGAATCACATGGTTAGATGACGATGAGGTCTTTTCACTTCTGGTTGGAAATAACCATTTCTATGAACAATGTTTACAACCAATCCTGAATTCAGAGGGGCACGAGATAGAGTGTAGAAAGTGTGATCAACGTTTGTGTGATTCAACAGTTGTTTAAAGGCCATTTTCAGTGAGATAGAAGAAAGGGGAACATGGATGTGTGACATTGTTTTGTCCCGGTTGTTGAAACATTTAACTTAACTTCCTATTTAACCACATGGTGCTGACCTTATATGATATTTGGCAATTGGTACTCATAACATGATGGATTGGTTATGGGCGTATTTCAATTCGGGGGCAGAGGCTTTCCCCCTCGTAGCTATTCACCAGAGGTGTGATCTCAAGTCATGCGACTTGGACGGGAGTCAGACTGGAGTCACAGTTTTGATGACTTTGAACTTGACTTGACAATATCATCAGACTTGCAACTCAACTTGGGCTTTGACGTCAATGACCCAGGACTTTAGTTTGATTCCTGAAAGTACTTGAGAGTTTTAGTGAATGTGTTGAGTAAAATGTCATTACCAGCAACACAACATATTTTCTCAGAGAATCTGTTTCATTGAATGCATCTATTTACATCCATTCAGGTTGAAGATCAAACAATGGGGTTGTGGATTACATTTCTGTGCACTGACTAAATCCTAAATGCTACATCAGCAATCGTTTTCTGTAAACGGTGTCACACTGGTTTTATTTTATTTTAAAACAAACAAGTTCAAAATGCATTCATTTTATTTGTCAAATTGAATAGAGTGTTACCTTGTTAAAATGTACAACGTAAAAATGTATTTGGTAAAGTAGGGGAAAATATCAGCCTGTGACTTCAGACTTTACGCTGCATGTCTTTACTTGAGACTTGAGTCTAGACTTGAGAGTAACGACTTGAGACTTTCTCCAACCTCTGCTCATCTAATCCATACTGGTTATAGATGGACACATGTGTCATCTGATTGAAGGCCTTGAACACATTTCAGATCAGTTTCAGCACTCCTCATTCCATACCTAAGGTTTCCAACCCAGCATCTGGTTTATCTTGCAGAATGATAATGGGATGTAGATGGGAGTCCCTGTCCTCATTTTACTTATTGAGTGCTTGAATACAGAATGCCCGTCTTCTAAGACTTAAATCCCATACACTGAGGCTGAACCTGATTGATGCTTGCTGTTGTTTCAGTGTAATTTCGCTCTAGTGTAACAGCCCAAGACTTACACCGAATCACACTTTAACCATGACTAACGTGGGCTAAAAAAAACAGGCTATTGAAACCGGCCCTGTTCAGCTGATTAAAATTTCCTGTCCGGCTATTTATTGTTGTAATGTATCGTGTATCTCCGATGTTGACAAATTGATGACAATATCTGTCAAATGGGTAAAGAGATGTTCAGACCATGTTGAAGGACAACTGTATTAATATTTGTCCATTTAACTGTTGTAAATAAATATTCAGTAGAATTCCAATCACTATGTCAATAATCTAATCTTTGCAAAAACATTTATTATATGCCATGACTTGCTACAGCCCGTGTAATGTCTTTCATGTAAGTCACCTCATAATTCTTGCTAAACCAGAGAATAAAATAGAGAAATGCTGCAGTAGTCCACCTCACCATGAAGTGGCAGGGCTGTGTGTGAGCTGGAAGGTGCTTGTTGCTGCTGTCCTTCAATAGAAAGGAAAAGTCTTTTTTTTTTGGACAACAGCACCAGCTAAGGATTAAATTTAGCAGCAAGCCAAATGCATTTTTATTCTTTGCTGAAAAAATGAATGAATTTGATTGATGGAGGATTATCTCTCCAAAATCACCAGATTGTGATAAAATTTTTACAACAGAGTAATAGCGCTTTTCCTGGAGAAGTAGAGGGTGCATGTAGATGTACATCTACAATGGTGTGAAAAATGTTTGTCCCCTTCCTGATTTAATATTTATTTGTATGTCTGTCACAATTAAAGGTTTCAGATCATAAAACAAATAGAATTACTAGTCAATGACAACACAACTGAAATCAAAAGTCAGTTTATAAATGAAACGTTTTATTATTAATGGAGAGAAAAAACAAAACTTACAGGGCTCTGTGTGAATTAGTTAAAACATAACTGAAATTAACTGAGGTCTATAAATCTGGAAAAGGTTATAAAGCTACAGTATTTCTAAAGTTTTGGGACTCCAGCGAACCACCGTGAGAGCTATTATCCACAAATGGCAAAAACATGGAACAGTGGTGTACCTTTCCAGGAGTGGCTGGCCAACCAAAATTACCCTAAGAACGCAGCAACAACTGATCCAAGAGGTCACAAAAAACCCACAACAACATCCAAAAAACTGCAGGTCTCACTTGACTCAGTTAAGGTCAGTGTTCATAACTCCACCATAAGAAAGACACTGTGCTAAAACCGGCCTGCATGGCAGACTTCATTAAGAACATTAAGGCTCGTCTCAATTTTGTCAGATAACATCTTGATGATCCCCAAGACCTTTGGGAAAACACTTTTATCCGACAAGACAAAAGTTGAACTTTTTGGAAGGTTTATATCCCATTACTTCCGGCGTGAAAGTAATCCCGCATTTTAGACAACGAACATCATACCAACAGTAAAACATGGTGGTGATGGTGTGATGGTCTGGGTTTTTTTTGCTGCTTCAGGACCTGGAAGACTTGCTGTGGTAAATAAAACCCTGAATTCTGCTGTCTACTATAAATCCTAAATGAGAATGTCTGGCCATCTGTTTGTGTTTGTCAAGCTGAAATTAACTTCAGGACAGTGATTCAAAATGCACCAGCAAGACACTAACTGCAAGGTATCGCAAATGCTTGACTGCAGTTGCTGCTGCTAAGGGTGGCCTAATCAGTTGCTTAGTTTAAGGCCTAATCAGTTGCTTAGTTTAGGGGGAAACCTCTTTCCACACGGTTTGGATTTTTTTTCTCTCTTAATAATAAAAAGTTTCATTTAAACACTGCATTTTGTGTTTAGTTGTGTTGTCATTCTTTAATATCTATATTAGTTTGATGATCTGAACCATTTAAGTGTGACAAACACCACTGTACAAGTAAAAGGTAATTGTTTACTAAACGGGAGTCAAATGTATTTTAAAACAAAGTTTTTAACGAAAGTGAGTTATCACCTTACAAATGAATTAACTGCTGCATTGGTCAGTAAGAATTTGGCCGAATATGTTATGGATCGGCAGGTAAGGATCCTAGATGCAGAGTCACGCCACAGAGTAGAGTTAATGAATGTCTTTTAATTCACACAAAAATTAATGTAAGAGCAGAAAACAGCTTAAGTGAGAGGGACGGTGCAAAGCAGGGTATCAAAAAGGGGAAAAAATAACCAAAAGAGCACTGTTGAAAAAACACTCACGGGCAAACCTAGAATAGAGATTTGACAAAAATATAAATCAAAACCAGTACCTGGTAGCCAGGATGGTGCCACGAGATGCTAGGAGGGCGTGAGGTAAAATAGTGGCAAGACTAAGACAAAGCAAATGACAAGAGCTACACAAAATCATTGGAAAGGTGAGAGAAGATGGCTGAAAATCCAAGGCGTCATCCGTGGCCTACAGGCAAAGCAGTATGATCCCACGTCCTCCTCCTGCAGCCAGGTGGCTAAATACTCCTAATGGCCAAGTGGCGCCTTGTGACACTGCCCTTTCAGGAAGTCACCGGATCTAAAGAGGAGACAAAAAAAAGATAAAAAGGTAACCAAAGCAACAAAACCAGAACCTAACAGTACCCCTCCTTCAACGGACGCCTCCAGGAGGCCGCCCGGGTCTATCAGGAAATTGTTTGAAAAAGTCTGATGTTCGAGAGGGATCAAGAATGAGTTTACTGCTAACCCAGGAAGGTTCCTCTGGACCATAACACTCCCAATCAGCTAGATATTGAAAACCCCTACCTCTTCTTCTAGAATTAAGGTTCTTACTCACAGAACCAGGCTAACAGCAGAAGGAGGCCCGACAGCGGAACTGAGTGGGCTAATTTGAGATGGGACACATTAAAAACAAGGTGGGCCTTGAGTGAGGCAGGGATCTGAAGTTTGACTGCGTTCGGGTTGATAATCCGGTCCACTGCACTCACTTTTTTATCCTACTGCTTCCGTGGATGTAATGAGACATTATAAGTTCATGCATGCTTGAATTCAGGTATGTGCAGCTTGGCTTCGAGAAAGGGAAGAACTCAACATTGCTTAGGGCTGTATACACTATGTGTGTCTTTCTGCTTGAATACACATGCATCGTGCAGATCAGGGTTACTCAGGTTTTATACCTCGATTACCGCCCTTTATTCTAGGATTTTCAACATTTCTCAGTGATGTTGGCAACAAGCTAAAAGCTCCGCCTTCCCGGTCTGCACGCATTTGCTAAAGCCAGACTTTTCCAAAATCTTCACCCTGGCTGGAGTTTTCCAAAAACTCAGTTTTTAAGAGAGGCCAAAATTCATAGAAAAATATGTGTTTTAAAAAAATCTGTATTTGTGTGGACATAGCCATAATAAAAGCAATTTAGTAACACAACATCGTTGACATCTGACATCTGCTTCACCTAATTATTGGCTCTCTAATTGGTGTCATTATTTTCACTCTTTGTTGAAACTGACCTCTTTTCTCCACAAAAAGCCAAACAAATAGCAGAGTAAATCCTTCAATATGAGCTGAAATCAGCCCTTGTGCTGTACGCTAACTTCTTGAGATAAGGTGATGGGTCATATGACCTTGTGCACAACAGACATCTACAGTATGTTTTTTCTGCTTGTGTTCCCACAAAACATGGAAAAAGCTAAACACTTGATTCTTGCTGAATAGGTCTTCCCAGGTATGTTAAGGTCTTGATGGTGGCAGTTAGAAATGTACACGCCTCATCTAGAATTTTGAATTGCGGGCACTGTAGTGGGCACCTGTAGAAGATCTTATAGAAGATTGCAAGGGACAAGACAGGTACAGTGGAACCTCAGCTTTCTTAATTAAATTAACATGCAGTAAACCAAACAAAATGCATATAAATGACAAATGAAATGAATTGAACATTTAACAGGACTTTTACCTTTTTATTGAAGACTAGCAAACACAGATTAGTGGAGGGAGGACGGGGAAGGATGGGAGAACCACACAGCTGTTTCACTTCACTCCCAACTAAAGTCAACTTCAAGGAGTGGACAGTTAGAGCTGCATGCATTTCATTGTAAAGTTCAGCAGCAGGTACATCATTACACACACTGGCCAGGCTCACTATCTGTTATGTGCCTCAATTAAACCATTTCCCCTGCAACCTGTGTGTTGACTAAGGAACTTTTACATTACAATCATATTGTACTGCTTACTACACCACCTTGGTACTTTGCTATGAATTATTTCTTGAAGTCATTAGTGTTTCTCATCTTCTATATTACAGTTATGGCATTTTTTTTTGCATGCATAGATTCCTCAGAAATACGCAGTGTGCTTGAACGCCTCATCTGCACACGGTGCTGTGCTTGACGGGAGAACGGAAGGAGACAGATACAGAGTCTTCCACCATTCTGTGTGCATTCTCTGAGCAAATAAACCAGACGCACACACACCTGTACTGTAATATAGATGATTATAGGATCCCCTGGCTGTAATCTGTCTATTGTGTCCCAACACTAAAAGAACCACTGTCCATCGTTGACAGAGGCTGAGTCACCAATACATGGGTCTGGACACTTGTCTACTTTGTCACTGTTTGGTCATAGGATAATAGGATAAAGTGTAAAAAAAACGGCGACATATTTTTTGTCAAAAAACGACTCTTACAAAAACCGGGACGTACGAAAACCAAAGTTCCACTGTATGTACTTTTAACTCATGTCATGTCACAAACTCATGTCAATAAGTATGATAAACTCCTATGGTTCCTGCTTCAAATGTCATCATTCTGTCTTGATAGAAACCTTAAAGCAACAACGATGATTCAAAAACCTTCACAGTAGTGGCAGTAATCTGCGGCCTATAATCTGTGCAAACCTGTCATTGTCGTTGGGATCTTTCTTGAAATCTTCAACGCAAGGAAGAAAGTCCAACTATTTTCCACCACAGCGATATTCCAGTGTGAAGGAGTGCCAGGCTTTTCTACTGATGCTTAGCCAGCTGCATACCTGCAGATCAAGTACTTAGCTCCTAACTCTCTACATCTATAATCGCGCCCTCGTTTCGGGGGAATGCAGTGACCATAAAAGCAGTCATAATTTGGTGCTGACGTACAATGTTTGCAACCAGTGTCAGTTATAATCGGCATCAATGTATACAGTAAAATTAAGATGGCGTCTAACAAGACAGCAACTTGACAGCAAGTGGAAAATCACTTTTTGACTTCAACCATGCAAACATGAGCGGCCAGAGGTTCTGTTATCTATTAAAAGTTGCAATTTGTGGCCAGTGCTTCTTCAAATCACCTAGAAAATGTAAACCTCAACTTAGCAGCCCAATGGACCCACATTTATGAGAGTCCACTGTGGACCGTTGGGTGTTCCATGTGTTTGTATCTGTCCATTTTCACCATTGTTTGACAATCAATTACATACTTGATCTCACTGCATAACATGGACTTCTTGATGCTACGGTGACTCACAGTTGCGGTATTAGGAGACATGACAGACCAGTGCCAGCTTGTTCAGCCTCAATTTGTCTGTCTACAAATCCTGCAATTTGCCTGGTTTAACCTCGAGATAGGAGTAGAGTGGTACTGCTGTGATGCTAAAGTCAATACTTCCCTATTGTTTTACTTTTGTTAGTAGAGAAACACCATTTTTTTGCCATCATTTATCTCACATCACTGCAAGGTGCAGTCTTTTTCTTTGGTTTGTCTGCATGTCTAACCAATATTGGTGTCTTATTTTGGTGCAATTTAGTGACACCAACAAAAGGTAAAAATGAGGTATAGTTATTGCTTTTCAATTTTTTTTCCAAAAAACCCAAAACGCAGTTTGTACTTATTTTTAAAGTAACGGCTAGAGCAGTGTTTATGCACCAACCCTGTTTAAAAGGTACATACAGTAGTACCTTGACTCACCACAGACCTAGCTCGTAACTTTTTATTGTTTATTTACTCCCCATAAGAAATAACGTACATGCCATTAATTGGTTTCAGTGCCCTCAAAAAACACACCAATTTGTATTGTTTATAAGTTTTGGAATAAGAATGATGTGTCTCCACACGCAATAATTTATGAGAAACTTGTATTAAAACATAATAAAAGGAAGTGTAAAGAAATAAACATGTTTTCTAAAGTGTACTTTACCTTGAAGAGCAGACGGAGATGTTGGTGGAGGTGTAGGAGTGGTGGAGGAGGTCAGAGTGAGGTTTTGTATTCGTACTAACGTACTGTACACTACATAATTCGATCCATCAATGCATTTTCTGTGCTGCTCATCCTCATTAGGGTCGTAAACAAAAACAACAATGTACGGCGCCATTGTTGTTTCCGTGTTAGCAGTTTTAGCGCATGCGTGTCTGTAAAGGGGTGGAGCTATGCCGCAAGCGCTTTCATAGAAGCTGGGCGCAGGCCGTAGGTATGGAGATATGCAGACTAACGGCTTCTTCAAAGTTTTCCACTCTGGGCCCAGGTTTCCAAAAGTGTTTGTTTACAGACCCTGAAGACGCCGGCTTTGTATGGATGAAGCACAGGTTTGATAAAGTAATTGTGCATTTAAGCCTCGGATCGTCTTTGTCTGGATGGAGCTTTAATAGATGTTTGTACGCTCGTAAGTCACATCAAAGCTCGTATTTCAAAGCAAACGGCTTGTATGTCTAAAAACTCGTAAGTTTTTGCACTTGTAAGTCACGGTCCCACTGTATTGGGCACCCATAGAAGATAATATCTACACTATATATGAACATTATATATCCCTCTAGGTCTCCAGCAAGATAACCAAAGCCAAACTAAACGTTTCAGAGCCTTGTTAGTATACAGGCAGGCTCGTCTAGTAGAAGTGCGCGGACAAAATGAAAAGCCTTACATTACATTCTAGCAGTCACTGCCCAGCCATGTCCAGAGTTGTGTATTCGGTCGACTACATTTTATCAACTGCCAGGTAGTAGTACTTCGCCGTCCTTTTTTATGCACCTGCTTTTCCAGTCTTGCAGACCAACTTCACTATACCCATGTCAGTGTGTGTCATGACCTCACAGCGACCCTCTCAGTAGCCCTTCTACTCACAACCACTTCACTGCTTCACTTTCTGGCTCTTTACCCCTTTCCTGTTATCGCAGGATATGCACTGTTGACCTCTCTTCCACTCACTCCACAAACCTTCCACTCACTCTTTCCTCTGTGCTCTCTTTCCCTGTCTTTTATGTCCCTCCTTGTGTTTCTTCCCTCCGTGAGGGGGAACTTCCACTGCAGCCCCACATCCAGGAACAGGCTTCCACTGTGGAAACAGCCACATAATACAGCTCAAGTGTATTTTCCAAGCATGGGAGGGGGAAAACACACATACACACTCTCACTACCGCCATCATTTTTCCAGTTTTGTGATTATCTATACAATTTTTGCGAGCGAAAATAGGCCCTCTTTGATTTTGAAATGTTAGCGTGCATTGTTAGTGTGCATTCTTAGTGTGCATTCAAGCAGACTGCAGTGTGCATAACAGTGGTAATTGTGTAGGGCAACAAACAACAACAATGGAAATACAATGTATTGATGCACAATGAACACACCTACAGTTAACAGGTGCTTTTTTGCCAAAACAATACACACAAATATCCTTCCACACAAAGTTGGAAGTATAGAATGGTCTAAAATGCCATGGTAAGATAAAAAATTTAATTTAGGGTGTCTTTACACAGATTTTTGCTCAAGCGAAAAGGAACTCCAGTCCATTCGCTCTGCTGGCACGGTTCGGTTTGGTCAAGTGTAAACGCAGTCCACCCAACCCAGGACGGGCCAACTGGGTGGGTGGAGATTGCCTGAGAGATCAGTCGCGGTCTGCCTGTGGATGAGGCGAGTGCGAATTCTGAGCACACCAACTCACGGCAACACCGGAAATTATGTCACCAAGTGCAAACGAAAACAGGCGATGTTTTGCAAAACCCAACATAAAGCTGAGTCTCTTTGCTGCTTGTCTCTGCTGATGTATAAAACAGCGGAATCCCAGGAAACCTTTTGATGTTTTTATATAATTGATATATAGCTCTTTGTTACAGCTCAGCTGGTAGAAAGTCCACCATTGGAAAAGGATGAAGTATTAATTCATTTAACATTTTTGCTTCATTTACTTTAGACCACCTGTTAATGACTTTGTAAATACAGATTTTAACATTATTAGAGCCCTGTAGGCATGAAATAACACCCCAATGGTCACATTTACACGCCTATTATTTGTTGTTTACATCACATTGCGCAGGCTACGGGATCAGTGCACGGACATAACAGAGGGCCAAGCCTAGCAGAGCAAGCTTGCGAGCTAACTAGTTAGCGTCTCCAATTTACTCAGTAAAGTGTTTCAAATGGAGTGGGGAAGAAGGACAAAGAAGCCAAAAACTTAGCACTTCCACATGGAATGAGAGGAGAACCTGTTTTTTCATTTGATGGTGGCATGTCAGTCTCAGCCGTGGCATGTCGGCCTGGTTCTGCCGGCTCAGTAGCCAAGTCTCCAAGGAAAAGGTCATCTAATATCATGTCTGGTAACACCTGATACCTAGTGACCAGAACACTACATATAACTTGTTGTTCAATATTTAGTAATATTTTCAATATTAATAACCACAAAGCAGCAATCATCTATCAATTTAAAAAACACACACAATAGAGTGAGGGGGCGATATATTCTAACCTTGATATTGCCAGTGACGACTGTGACGGGATTCATCTGTTTAAACAATAAAGCCCTCTTAAAAAACCTTCAAACCTACAACCTCCTGAATTGACCCAACAACATCGCTATGAGGGGAGCGTAGGTTTTGTCACAGCTTGTATATAAGATGATAAAACATTGTTGGGAGGGTGTTGGAGGGTTTGAACAGTGGGCTTATTGGCAGAATGGGTGCATTTTCAGCACATGCATTGTTAGCTCCTCGTGCTTACAGTTTTTCAATATTTAGAATTCACAGAAGAGAGAAAGACATGTGTTCATGTTTCCCCAAGAACTGGGGGATTTTCCTTTAAGGTTCTCGATGATAGCACAGTCGGTGTGTTGTAATTAAATGATTTCAATGAAAAGCTTTACTCCTATGTGAGCTTCCTTTGTATGCACTTGGCCATGGGCTTGAATTTAATGTGATGACGCCGTATCACGACTGCAGATCATTTTGTTTCATACAGTTGGTCTCAGGACTTGCAGCTACAAAGGAAAGTACCTAGTAAAGGAAAGTACTAAGTGTAATTTAGTCATAACCTGTATTCCTGGTGGTGTGCCGGCAGAGGCTTGTGCCTTTGATGGTTAATAATCCATGGTAGGGTTAAATATTGCGATAATGTGATATTGATATTTCATCACACCCCTAAGGTAAACCCTAATGCAACTGTACTGACTGTCACGCTCATCATCTTAGCCTCACACTTTAAATGTGTCTGTCCTCTGTTCAGCATCTGATGAAGACAGTGCAATAGTGGAAATTCCTTGGGAATGGGTTCCGTGGAATGTCTGGGCAAGTGTCCCACTTTTCCCCAGAAGAGCTGACTCCTCACATACGACTATCAGTGTGTAACATAAATGAAATGGGGCACAGAGGACTACACCACACTATTATAACAGTCTAAAGTGGATAGAAATCTACGTTGTGAAGTGTTTAAGTTTTAACAATATGTCTTTAAAAAAACTAATCTTGGTCCACCACTATTATAAACGAAAGGTTTTCCAAATTACCTGCAACCCTAATGAGGATAAGTGGCAGAGAAAATAGATGGCTGGATGAAGTTTGGGTTATCATTTTTTATGGGGTAAGAATGTAAAATGATGAAAGCTGTTTCACTGGTCATCAAGTAGGCACATATTTTCTTGCCAAATGGCTTTTATAATGTGTGTTTGTAGTACTAAATCCATGTCTGTTGTGTTTCATATTATTATTTTATGTACATTGTATGTCAGTGTTATGGCTATTCCATTCCGTTCCATTTTCATCCTGTTTATAAGAGTCCGGGTTGAGGTTGGGGGGGCAAAGGCCTCAGTAGGGAAGTACAAACTTCCCGATTCCCGGCCACCTCCTCCAGTTCCACCGGGAGGACCCCAAGGCATTCCCAGGCCAGCTGTGAGACATAATTCCTCCAGCGTGTCCTAGATCTGCCCTAGGGTCTTCTCCCGGCTGGGCATGCCCGGAACACCACTCCATGGAGGCGTCTAGGAGGCATTTGTACTATATACCCAATCCGAATGTGAAGGAGTCATAGTTCTACTCTGAGCTTTCAGCCTCTTGTATTCGCAAACTATTTTGGTCATGACCCAAAGCTCATGATCATAGGTGAGGTGAGATCGACAGATAAATTGAGAGCTTTGCCTTCAGGCTCAGCTTTCTTCACAGTGACGGTCCGGTACAGCGGCTGCATTACTGCGCCTATTTATCTGTCGACCTCATGTGCCAACCTTCCCTCACAAGACCATGAGAAACTTGAACTCCTCCACCTGGGTCAAGACCCCGCTCCCAACCCAGAGGCGATTGACAGAATCGGTGACAAAGGGCAGCTTTGGCGGAGGCCAACGTTCATCGGAAACAAGCTCGACTTACTGCTGGCATAGCGAACCGGACTCCTGTTACGGTTGTACAGGGACCAAAATGGCACGTATTAGTGTGGAACCAATCCCATACTCTTGGAGCACCCCCCACAGGACTCCACGAGGGACACGGTCAAATGCCACAAAGCACATATAGCCTGGTAACCTCCAGCACCCTTGCAAGGGTGTTGAGCTGGTCCAATGTTCCACGAGCGGGACAAAAACCCCATTGCTCCTCCTATAACCGAGGTTCAACTAACGGTCGTACTCTTCTTTCCAGCACCTTGGAATAGACTTTCCCAGGCAGGCTGAGGAGTGTGATCCCCTATAACTGGAACATACCCTCCAGGCACTTATGGCTATACATAATGTATTTAGTAAATTCAGGTCTCTGGGAGGAGCAGAATTTTTATTTTGGCTCTTGAGTTGACAACTGTATTATATACACAACTAAAGTACAGGATCTGGGGTCACTATGACAACAACATAGACACTATCCTTATTACAAGCTACTGTACCATCACATGGATTTGGATGCAGTTATTTTAAGAAGAAAGAAGAAGAAAATGTGCGTCTGTCTGCCTGTTAAGTCATTTTCTTTTTATGCCTCACTGACTTCTTATTGGTTTGCATTTTCTCGCGTGTATCTTTTCTCTTCTTCCTCCGCCAACACCGGAATGCAACTTCAGGTCGACCTTGTGATTCATCTCACCCACACTGACCACACCGCAGTTGTGCGGACCAAGTCCCGAATGCAACTCGCAAAGACGGACACACACTCTCGCTGACCCACTATGATTGCGTCACACACTCTTTGCGGTAACCAGCAGCCGTTCTTGCTCAACTGTTGTCTCGGCTGTGATGTCAGAGCTTGGTTGTGTGTGATTGGCTGATGTCAGAGTGTGTGTGTGTGTGGGAGTGTGCGATGCTTCATATCACTACAAGGATGAAGCGGTCAAAAGCTCTTTGACCTTGTTATGTCTTGTTGTTGACCATTGAGAAATGTGTTTTTTCCATGCCCTAGTTGCGTTGTAGTTTAACAAATAAGTTATTTTGACATCGTGATAAATGGTAATTGATCATTGCTCAGAATCATAAATTTACCTCACTATTCAATTTTTTGTTGAATTCACCTGTCAGTGTAAATATACTTAGTAGTTTGCAATAAACCAAAACAACCCATCAAATATTACAGTCAATATTTTAATTGGCATCTGATGAAAGTTTGTACATTTTGACAATAAATATAATATACAATGGGGGTTGAATACATTTAAGTACAACTGCAAGTGTTACATTAGTGCAGTGGTTCTCAGTTGTTTTCTGTCTTGCCTCCCCTAGGGGACAAAAATGTTTTCACATCCCCCAATTTCAAATACCACAGGGAAACAGATAATATTTGTACTCTACAGACTGAACTCAAAACTGAAACCAGGAAAATGGAGAGCTGTGAAGTAAACAAGCAAACTCAAGAGTCAAATTGCATGCAAGTTGAAACGGAAAGCGCTGAAGAACCACTATCTCCAACACATCGAGAGAATGTACGGGGGCAAATAAGTCTCTCAGGCTTGACCACACTTTTGCCTGTAAATAGTTTCCCTGTTAACTGTATGTGGGCTTTGTGTGCTGTCACACCAATGATCTTGGGCACAACGGGGAAGTTGTAAATGGTTGTAGCTGCTGTTCCATCTGTGCGTAGAATACAGTTGATTGTCTAGAAATGTGCAGAAGTAACTACTATTTCTCTGGTCTGTTTGTACTTTGTTGCTGTTTTAAAAAAAGGATCACTCCATGTGTTGCTAATGCTATATTACCTTTGTGGAAAGCTTAATGGTCACAACGCCCTTATGTAGATGGAGCACTGGTGTTACTGTGCCTTCGGTCTGCAGCACTTGTGGTGTTTTGATGTTTAAAACTGCCGTGTGAAAAGTTTACAAGAGGTTGCCAACAGCCCCTACCTATTGATATGCTTGGTAACTTAATTTATTCTGGCTAAAGTTATTTTATCCATGCTATTTATGTCAAGACATGCTGAAAATAAGACCAAATGTGTAACAGACTCAGGATGATCAGCAGGTGTTTTATTGCTGCCAAAAGTGGGTTGCTTGCACTAAAAGACATGCTTGTCTCGTCAGCATCTTGTTTTAAAAGCAAGATGGATTGTAGACGTGTTTTTACGGTAGTAGTGACATTTAATCTAATATAGAGCATCTTTTCTTAAGCTTACAGGATTGCGTACAATTTGGTGTAAACGGGAACGGTATGTCAATAGGAGTATTTTGTATATTTCTACATGTGGAATCATGGACTTGTTTGCATAATGCACATAGCACTATGTTAGGATCACAGGCCTTGTTCAAGCCTTTCCTGAATAAATACCTTTTCATATTCAAAAAAAAAAACAAAAAACAAATTGCATGTTGAGTACAATAAATTTGTACTCCCTGTCCCTCAGGGACAGAGGGGGGGGGGGAGGGTGGCACGCCCCACTATATGAGAAGCACTGGCATTTGTGTAGCATCATATGGATGAACATATACTGTATGTTTAGAGTTCTATGTATTATTACAGTACTTTCTGAACTTTGAGTGCACCTGAATGTAAGCCACACCCACTCAATTTATAGAGTGAAACTAGATTTGTACATACGGTATGTAGGTCACACTTGTCTATAAGCTGCAGGTGTCCACATCGTGCCATGGGATATTTAGTACACAGAGAGATTTTTTAAACATGTAATTAAAAAAAAAAGCTTTTATCCAAACAGTGCTGAAAAGTGCGTGTAATACGGCTAGTTAAACAGCAACCCAACAGAAAAGTCTTTCATTGCTGTCTTCATTGTTTTCCTGCGTCCTCTTCATTGTCAGAATTGAAGAGCCTCATAAAATCACACACTTTCTCTTTTGCTATCGCTCTCAGTGTCACTTTTGTCTTGAGGCAAATGAGCCCTTGAGCTTGTGCTGTCCTCTTCATCATGCAGTGGTCCAACCTTTTAAAATGCGTTGGTGTTAGTGGATTTTTTTTTTACACTGCTCCACGCTGTCAAGATCCACTGGCAAACTTTTCTGGATCGATTGTCTTGCGGGTGTGTGCCTATTGTGCAAAATGACTGTTTTGAAGCATACGAGATGTCTCGAGATTAGAACGTGGCAATAAATTAGCCGCAGCACTGTATGAACCGCAGGGTTCAAAGTGTAAGAAAAAAATAGGAAATTACGGCAACTGTAATATTGATAAATGATTGTGTGGGAAACACTGATATAGTAATCACAGATAACGATAGATAGAAGTATTTTTTTAAAGGTTAAGAATATTAAAATGTTACAACATTGTCTGTACTATTAATTTTATGATGGTCACAGTTTGACTTGGAAGCCACACTTTGGGAAAATCCTGCGGTAAATAATTTAGGTCATGTTACCGTCCTTTTTATGTGGTTTATCAATAGCTCCAGCTACATAGACATAGTGTGCTTTTGAAATGCTGTAAATGTATTAGTGTTTCAACAAAACTGGGTCATAGGACCACCAAAGTGTCTTTGTTGTATTTTGACAGTCAACTCCAAATGAGATTTTTTATTGTACACAGTTGTGCGAGTGCATGTCTGTGTCTGTCCCCATTCATAGTCACCATGGTGAAGTCCTAAAAGTCGTCATGACAACTCCATCCACAGTCATGTTGCGAGCCAAAACACGCAACTGTCTCCTATGCATCACCACTGTTCACACAAACACTCATGGAGTCACTATCGCACACAACAAAAACACCCACACGCGCACCGACGTCTATGGCGGGTTTAAAAACTGGTGTCAAAATAGATGCGTAATATCCAAAAAAGTGTTTACGACTGTCAAATTGGTACGTTGCTGAGCAGGAGGACAAAAAATGAAAGTCCCCTTTAGCTGTATTTTTATTTCACACAGCCCTCATGAGTTGTTTTGATTTTTGAGATGCTTGTTTTTTTGGGGGGAAAAAAACTGTGTTCAAGCAAGAGGTGCTAGCGGCATGTGCCTGAGGGTAATGCCACCCTAGGGGGTTCTCAACACTGGTCCACCCCACTCACTTACCTCTATACGTACACACATACACAAACAGCCCTGAGCACATTTTACTCCTCGATGGTCGCCCCCTACGTGATCAGTTCCTATATTTGACCCATTTTCCTGTGTGCACTGCTGCCACCCACCCCTCTGCATTTCCACTGGGGTGGAAAACACCAGTAGAGTGGGAAAAAATGTGGGGGTCTCTGTGGAAGATGAGCTGAAAGGGGGCAGGAGTCTGTCCATTAAGCCCCCCAGGGGTGAACATCGGGGGTGCTGGGGTATTGGCTCTTGTGTTAAGTGTGTGTATGAGAGTGTATTGGAAGGATGAAGGTGTTCTAGAAATGGAATAACATTCCCTCCCTTCTACTCTCTCCCTGTGCTTGCCCTGCACTGAACAAGGCTTTCCAGTTTGATTTCTCATTGCAAGGCAAAAATAACACAGAAAACACATCTTTGTAAAGGGAACAGAAGGAACGGTCTATGACCAAGAAGGATTCTTTGAAAACGTTTTCATGAATTGTCATGCCAGGCCTAAGGAGCATCTAGAAGAGCATCATTGTTTGGTTATAAGGTTAGATTTTTTCGATTGTTCGATTTTTTTTGTCTAGCCAGAGTTCAGTTTCTGTGCTGTCTTGTCTATCTAATACGTGCTGGCCCGTGTCACTTAAACACTATGATCAATGGGGTTTTTTCTTTAACCATAATCAGATTTCAGATTTGCCTCACATGGCCAGCCAGCTGGCTTACAGTAACATCTGTACAGTAGTTCTCTGTCCTTTGATTTGGTAAAACTGTCACGCTCAACGGTGGCGTTGTGTTGACAACCCCGAGGATGCGGAGACCAGGACGCCAAGCAGGTCAGGAAAAGGGTTTCTTTAATGATATTTGCTGCTAAGCAGCGGCAGGAGAAACAAATGACACAGAAACGCAAATGAATCCGACGACCATCACGAGAACACACCTGAACTAAATAGAAAAGAACTCAAATTAGCGACAGGTGTGAACGGTGTGAGAAAAGAAAAGCAGGGAGACACAAACAAATGAAAACAGGAAGATCTATCAAAATAAAGCGCAGAAACAGGAACTGTGGTATAAAAGTGAACAAAGGCAAAACTGTCACGCAGACTAATACACAGATTGTGGCAAAACTGTTTGACAAGTCAAGTTACGCCCACTTGTAGTGTAGCAGTTTGCAGTTGTCTGAAACGTTTATCACAGCGCCATTCCTTCCACGCTTGTTACATTTGGCCGAGCGCCAAATTAACAAGCAACATTGATCACCGTGGAAGTCCTAAATGCTCAAAGTTAGTAGCAAAAGTGAAAGGCAGGCCTATTGGTGATGTATTCTAAGACAACGGGTGAAGTGTTCATCTTGTTTTCAATAATGGTGTTATAGTGACCTGGCAGTTATAAATTGTGTGAGTTGCCTGGCACAAGGGACCAAGGTTTGAATAAGGATGTCTGCCAAGAAAAAGTCTGTCCAAGTCCCCACTGAAGGCCCAGATACCAAATGTAATATTGACTTATTTATATTCATTTATTTTATTTATTCTGCAGAATAGGCTCTAATGTTTAAGACATCCAAATGCCACTACTGATGTGTACAGAAGTCTAAATCTGAACAAAATTGTAGAACAAAAATATAAATAATGTTCAATGCTCATTTAGCCATTTCATTCATCATGTATATGTTTCTGCTTTGCTTTTTCCATATATATCAACCAAATTATTTTCTATAAAATGTGTTTTGTGTTAATATTTTTGGTCTGTAATGGATGAATTGTAGTTGCATTATTTCTCAAGGGAAAAATTGCTTCAGTTTTCATATCAATGGATTTTTTTTCTGACTTTTTGGAAGAGAATAATAATGAAAAATTTGGTTCATGAGGTTATCGTGTATTTCTTTTTTCGTTCTGTTTTCTGATCAAATGTGAGTCTTTGTTTTGTCTGAATCTTGCTGATGAGGGGATCTTGAAGCTGCTTTCAACGCAAGCATAGTCAATTTAGCTTAGTCTTGCATGTTAGCCTAGGTTTCCATAGTCACCCCGCATCAGAACAGGGTCAATGCTATGGTGACTTTAAGTTTGAGCTGCAAGACTGTTCATTGATGGATCTGCCATTCATGAATCCTTTGGTCACACTGGAATTGAGTGGTGGTCCGGTTCAGTCAAGGTAGCCATAAACACCACCCACTCTCGTCTCACTCGCTGTCGTCTCATGATGTAAATGGAAGTGAGAGGACACCCACTCTCTCCACATTGCTATGACAGTCATATGACAAGTACTGCGATGACACAGCCTCATCATCACCAGGTGGACACAAAAGTTGGTACTATACTTGTTTTTTTGGGGTATGCAGCCAAGAACTTTCATTGAGGAAGTTTGTTGCCTACATGCCTGAACTTTGTGTAATTATAACAAGTGTTGGGAACGTTTGGTTATTCAAACGGTGTAGTTACCACCCTCAGGCCCACCATTGGAGGACTGTGTGGATGTGTGTGGCAAGGAAGTGTGCACTTTCACTGGCTGCTCTCACGTACTGAATATGCGTGCATATCTATATATTGTGTATGTTAATCCTGGAAAGAGAAGTGAGATGGACACTTCTGCTCTTTTACTAAAATTAGACCTTCCACTGCAGCTTGCATCACTTCCTCTTACACATGCGTTGGTTATAATCTGACTTACAATTTCCTTATCTGGCTCTGCGTGGTAGCTGCGATGTGTGTGTTTGTTTTATTGTGCGCGCGCGGAAAGCGGTTTTGTGTAATGGCACAGTGTGTGGGCAGAGAAACAGCTGGTGACTCCCGTCAGCGTGTGCGGTTGCTCGTCGTGCTGTGTTACATCGTAGTTACTATGTATGTGCATCTTCGGAAGCACACACACAAACACAGAAGTGTGCGTTTGCAACGGAAAGTGGTTCTCACCATGCAACGTCAATTTCAGGGTGTTTTCCAAACCAAACTGGAAGCAAGAGTGATGAGGATGTGATGTCATCAGCGTCGTCGGGCTTTTCTTTCTCGCGCACAAACCTCACCTCCCTTACCACTCCTTGGTAGTTTAGTCTATATTTCCATTTCTTTTTGCGTCTATCTACATGCAATTTCCTTATTTGTCCCCACTCGTGCTGCCCTGTAAAGGATTAAGCGGCCACTGGCTGTTTTTTTTTATGAATGGGACATGTTTACTTACTGTGAGAGCTATTTCTGTCAGTGCTGCAGTTACCACACAAACTTCCTTTTTCATCGCACTTCTTCTTCTGATTGGTTCAGATTAGCCGCTCGATGACATTGGCTTGGGTGGTAGGTTGTAAATGTGTGAGTGCATATGTATAGTATATATATACAGTATGTATCAGTATATTCATGTGGGTGTTAAATAAACGCATCTGTGTTTGTGTTTTTCATTATCTTTCATGGCCCCCCTAAGGGTCATACATTTTCTCACGCCCTCCTGATTTGAAATACTATTGAGAACCTTATAATATTTATTTTATTTTTTTTATTCTTCTTTACTTTATCTGTACAAACTACTGTATGAGTTGCTGGCACAAACATATAATAATATTAAACGTGATAATATAAATTACATACCATGCAGTGGTGTGAAAAAGTGTTAATTTTTTTTGCATGTCTGTCACACTAGTTTCACATCATCAATTTAATCATATGGAACAAGTTATAAAGCCATTTCTAAAGCTATGGGGCTACTGCAAACCACAGTGAGAATCATTATCCACAAACCGCAAAGACATGGAACAGTGGTGAACCTTCCAAGGAGTGACTAGCTCACCAATTTTACCCCAAGGTCACAGTTACAACTCTTCCGAGAGGTCACAAAAGTCCCCACAACATCCAAAGAACTGCAGGCCTCACTTGCCTCAGTTAAGGTCAGTGTTCATGACTCCACCATAAGAAAGACACTAGGCATTAACGGTTCCAAGACCCGAAACACCGCTGAATAAAAAGAACATTAAAGAAAAACTGCACTTTTTTAATTTTGCACATCATCCACAATCTTTATGTGAAACATGAAGACATTTATTTCTCTTTTCTTTGAGTTCTAAAGCCAGACAACGAGTTACTATGAGCTAGCTAATTGCATTAATTGCACTTTGGGAGGCAACTATTTCCACTATAAAGCCCTGTAAAAAAAAACAACAACAACCTCCAATGACATTTTATTGTGTTATATACAGTACATGCTGTGATTATGCATTAACAGGTACGTTGATGATTATGTAATACTTACTGCAACTTGCCGTATTTTGGTGATTTAAAACATTAGCGCAACTTACATCCTAGTGCAGTGATTTCCCACAGGCCTTTGGAGCTTACGCTACTTCCATCAACAACAGCAGCATGGAAATAGCATGGACAGTTGCAATATTCACTTCAGTCGTCAGGTAAAACACGCGGATACCAAACAAACATCTTTTTGAGTCTTCACAGCAAAACTGAGAGCCAGTAGTATTGACTCGTCCGTCTGTCCCATTGCTGTGGCTTGAGACATTGTGAGTGGCACTGTGAGACTAGCGAGGCATTGTGTTACTCTGCCAGATGAATACAGTTTTTTGTGTTAGCTGCTACAATACCATTATACCTGTAGCCTAATATACAGGTCAGTTTCGTAAATGGTACACGGTAGCCTTTTTTTGAGTTTTTTTTTTACGGCTTTATTGTCAAAATAGCTGCCTCCTATATAGTGCATTGTTATCTTGGTTCATAAAAACTTTTTTGTGGCTTCGGGACACTCCGAAATAAATATGTCTTCATGTTTCATATGGGCATTGTCGATAATGGGCAAATTTTCAAAAAAGGGCAGTTTTCCTTTGAGGCTTGTTTCAATTTTGCCAGAAAACATATTGATGAAATACTCATAGTCATGCACATCGTCATGTATGATGTCGAGTATCCTCAGAATACCACATTTGCATACGTAACTAACTGCTAATCATGTGAAAGCTTTTTGAAAAAAATAAAGAAAACATATTTTTCAATGTATAGCAATAAGAATTATTGCCTATAAAAATGTAAAAATATGCTCCAGAAAATCATTTTTTTGCGGCGTAGTATATTATCTGAGGGAAGACTTACCATAGAAAACTTTTAAAAATATTTGCCCATCATCCGAAATCCTTATTTGCGACAGTTCATTCTTGAGTTGTAGTTAATTGATATATATATGTATATATATACATATATTGCATATATATATATGGAATGTTGTGCATTGATGCGCCATTTTCTACTGTTAACACCTGAGTAGCAACAGTGTCTGTGCAAAAAAGATGCGTAAGTGTGATTTATCTTTTTTATTGTGCAGGGACTTTCCCCCTGTTGGTGGAGAAGCAATACAATTCATGTCATGTGCGATTCATAGTAATGACTTGTTTCAGACGTTTTAAAGACATTAATAAATGTCAGTGATAGTGTATCATTAATAACTCATTTTAAAGTATGTTGATATAATATAGAATTGCAAAACTTTTTTCTTTGCCGCTTATCCTCAATAGGTTTGCGGGGGTATGCTGGAGCCTATCCCAGGGTACGCCATGGACTGGTCAGCAGCCAACCGCAGGGCACATATAGACAAACTACCATTCACACTCACATTCACACCTATGGACAATTTAGAGTCGCCAATTAACCTAACATGCGTGTTTCAGGAATGTGGGAGGAAACTGCAGCAGCCGGGGAAAACCTACATACGCACGGGGAGAACATGCAAACTCCACACAGATATGCCCAACCAAGATTTGAACCAAGATCTCCTGACAATCTAGTGTTACCTAATAACGCCTGCCAAAGTCTGTTGCTCCTGGGAGTGGAGTCCATAATTCATGTACAACATCTCACAAAAGTGAGTACACCTCTTATATTTCAGCCACCATTTTATAACTTTTAGAACTTTTGATAGTAGTCAGTGTACAGCTTGAATAGCACACGGTACAATATAGATTTACCAACCTAAAAAAAAGTCAGCAGCCATTATTGTCTAGATATCTGGCAACACAAGTGAGTTATTTTCTATTGTTATCTAGCACTGCTTTGATCCTCTTGGGCATGCAATTCACCAGAATCCTCTTCCACTTTTCTACGATGACATCACTAATGGAGTCCAGTCCAATCCTTCTCTGAGAACTCTAAGTTGTTTTTTTGTGTTTTCCAAAAAACTTGAAACCGTGACATTGGCCATTATTTTAATAGGGTGACACTTGAGGTGTGTTTGGGCTCTTTATCATGCTGGGAAAATTCCATGTGGCCCAGGTTCCCAAGCAAGAGGATCAAACACTGGTTCTCAATGTCACAGAAAATGTTGGCCTTCATTTTTCCCTTTATGAACCACAATGTTTCTGTGCCAGTAGCCCTCATGCAGACCTAGACCAGGACGCTGCCTCTTTTACTCATTTGTGTTACCAGCTGTTTAGACAATAAACAAAAACAACAATAAGAACTAACAACACAACACCATTGTACGTTCAAGAGACTGGTGGAATTGGTGTAAATTATGTAATCCTGACAATGAGCAGGCTTTTTTTTCTTATGGTCTCACTAACAACCCGTTTGTATCAGGTGGATTGTTTCCTGCAGTCTTGCAGTTCTCCTTGAGTGACGCCACATTTGTATTGCTGACGGAATCTCCGGCTGGGTGTTGCAGTTGGCGGCAGGAAAATACCTGTCACGGTGTCACAAGGGGCCACCGGACACGAGTTTGGACAGTGACGTCAGGCTCAAGTCTTACTCCAGCTACTTTACTATACACACGGTAAGCCAGGGAAACCCTCGCACACACACAAGCACAGCCACACTCCCTAATCCAATTAGGACATTAGTTTGTGTCCCGGGCCTCATTGGACACATGCTAATCCAATTATTAGCGAATGGATAGGACAGGCAATCCCAGGGTTTTCCTGCTCTAATGTGCTTAAGCGGCGCTGTGCCGCCACACCAGGAGGACACCTCATACGCACAAAGGATCCCACCCCCTCTGCTATTTTCGTGGACAAACACCCCGTCTGCCCGGTGAGTCACCCGAGGCGTAGAAGAACCTAAGAGTGACTTTCACACAGTCAGCAGAGTCGCCGAGAGGAAAACCGGAAACTCTTGGCTTAGGCTCGGGCAAGAGATTTTCCCCTACAGAGAACTCACTGCATATAAACCTCCTAAGCGTGTGCCAGGAGTAGTCACAGGTTTCTACACAATGGACATTGTCATCAGCTGGGCCAAACAATCAACACACGGAAATATCTCGGGGGGTTGGGGTGGGAGGGACTTTCACCCGTTACCAAACGTGCGCTCATTTTCCTTCCACTAACAAAACATTGACACCAATTTGTAGCGGTTGTGTATGTGCACATGGAGAGGCTCTTTATTGCACAACTCACTTCAACAAGGCCCTCTCCAAACAAGGACAGAAGTCCATACAGAGGCCCTTATCTAACTCACTCACTGCGCTGTGAGGCTCTGTAGGGCTGTTCTATTCTCTTTTATTCTCTTCACAAACATACACATTGTGTCGATGGTCATCTCGGGAAGTGAGATTGAGTGCCACGACCTTTCCGCTCTTGATGTGATGTGCTGTGGTTGTTAACATTATGCACGCATGAACACACTAGACAGGAAAGACATCCACCGCAAAAGAGTCTGTTGTCATGTGTGAAGTCAGACTCTCCATTCACATGAATCGTACCTGTCAACATTTGTATTTGAAAATAACCATTGTCTTTGCAGATTATTATTATTATTATTAAGTGAAAAGAACAACCCAAATCTACATGGCCATGTGTAAGAAAGTGATAAACCTAAAAACTGGTTCGGCCACCCTTAGCAGAAACAACTGCAATCAAGCGTTGGCATATTAGTCACTTATAGTGCTGTGGAGTAGATTTGGTCCACTCATCTTTGCAGAATTGTTGTAATTCAGCCACACTGGAGGCTTTTCCAACATCAAGCGCCTTTTTAAGGTCATCACTGCATCTCAGGTCTTGAAGCAGCATAACAGCCTCAGACCGTCACACTACCACCACCATATTTTACGGTTGGTATGATGTTCTTTTTCTGAGAAGCGGGGTTACTTAAACTAAAATAAGTGATTTCAAGAAATAATATGTTCAAGCAGTTGAAGTTTACAAAGTACAAAGAAGGAAAGTCCTGAACCACTGTGTACATATAATGTTATGTCTAACCACTTCTACACTTACTACTAACGCTTTATTTTTTAGCGAGAACATTGTCTATACCTGGGATCTCAAACTCATGCCATGGAGGGCCAAGACACTGCAGGTTTTCTCTTCAACCAGTTTCTGCAGCAGGTGCTTTTATTTGATGAGCTCCCTCCCTCAAGTGGAAGGAGGTGTTGATCATTAAAATCACCTGCTTTAGTGACCGGCTGGAAGGAAAACCTGCAGGGTCTCAGCCCTGCAGGTTTGAGACCCCTGGTCTATACTCACTCAACATCCAACTAGTAACTTTTTCATCACTTAATAGTATTATATCCATTCATCCATTTTCTATGCCGCTTATCCTCATTAGGGTTGCGTGTATCCTGGAGCCTATCCCAGCTTAAAATTATTATTAGTGCGACAGTTATATCTTTTTTTTTTACAGTAACTACAAACCTTGGTTCAGATTTTACCACATTATATACTGCTTTATCATTTTTCTATGTACTTAAAATTATTATTCATAATTGACTTGAAACAGATGTGGAGTATAATTGAATAAACTTTGCTTCTTTGTACTCTTTTTTGGACATGTGGAACTAATAATTGGACCATTTGATGTATGCCAATGTAACATTCAAAAAGAAATTAAACCATTACAATTACCATTACTTTTACACCAGGTGTAATGAAACACACACCTTCCAGAAAGTTATGCTTTTGTTGTCTTGGAGGTCATCACAATGTTTTTTTTAAATTAATTATGTTCTTATGTTATGTTCTTAATGTTAGCAGTGGTTTTTGCTGTTTTTGCAAAAAGGCAGAGTCATGAACACTGACCATAACTGAGGCAATTGAGGCTTGCAGTTCTTTGGATATTGTTGTGGGGTCTTTTGGGACCCTTTGGAGTTTTTGCTGCGCTCTTGCGGTAATTTTGGTTGGCTCCTGGGAGGGTTTACCACTGTTCCATGTTTTGGCTCTCTGGATAATGGCTCTCACTGTGGTTCACTGGAGTCCCAAAGCTTTAGAAATGGCTTTATAACCTTTTCCAGACAGATAGATCTCATTCATCCTCAGTTTTTTTTTTTAAAGGGGGCAATCACTTCACATTTTTATTCTCACTTCTTAATGCTATATTTCACTTAAAAACTGCATTTTATGTTCAATTGTGTTGTCAGTGGCTAATATTTAAATTTGTTCCATAATCCGACACATTTATGTGTGAGAAAAACCCGGAAAGGGGCAAACATGTTTTCATACCACCGTAAATTCATGACAAAATAAATTAAAATGAACTTGATAATTTTCCCAGCCTTACTATATCGCCACGTGCATGCGTGTTGGTTTTCCTTGTCTCCAAGACAAGGTACGTTTCAGCACCTTGGTGCCTTTGTTCCATTGAACAACGGCATTAACGAAGTGATGTAGAGTAGAGTGTAACGAAGTGGAAAATAAATTAATAGATTTCAATATATTATTATATTTGATATTTTTTCATTGTACTTTTTGCAAAAGTAAAGTTCAAATCTTGTCTTGCCCAAATTATTTGGAGTTGGAGAAGCCTTAACAATTAAGAAAGGGGGGCTTGCGTCACAGCGTAGCACATTGTTACACACCGCTGAGGTATATTGGCATGTAAACCATGGCACTGAAAAAAATGTAGTTTCTAAAACCCCACTAAAATAAGTCCAGCAACGCCACTGGCCATCCAACCATCCGTTTTCTATGCCGCTTGTCCTCACTAGAGTCGCGACAATGCCACTGTTTCAGAGTAAAATTGCCAAGAAGAGTTCAAGCATTTCAAGGTTATTTTGTATACATTATATAGTATATATTTGTAGGCTTTCATGCGTTTTACGGCAATATCAACAAACCACCAGTGGCTACGTTTAGATACAGTACTACGTAGCCAGCATAGTGCATATGATCGTGTCATCAGCAAGGTATGCTGTTCATTTTCTCCTGCACAGTCTGATTAGATGAACCCAGTTTAACTCAAGATTTTTAGGGCAAAATCCCCATTGCCCTGTGATTGACTGGTGACCAGTACAAGATGTTGTCTATCATTCAAGTCAGCTGGGAAACACTGCAGCCTCCCGTGACCCTGAACAGAATAATTGGTACAGAAAATGGATCAATCTGGCTTGAGTTAACCGTAGTGTCAACTGAGGTGAAAGGACGACACAGCAATGGTGTGATGAGAACATTTCTATATACTGTTAGGACAAATGTACAAAGAACACAGCTATCTCAAATCAGGTCTGATTTAAATCAAATGTACTTGTTGTACTGTTTCCAAGGTCACAAGCTGAAATGTCAAACCATATTTGTCCCTAATCTGATTTCAAATTTCATTCATTCATTCATTGGACATGAACCTAAATTCTACACTGAAATGACCCTTTGACATGCTCAGGAACTTATTGAGTACAGTCACTCTGGCTGCAAATGTAGATTACCATTACCACAGCGTGTGACTGTGGAGTGAATTAATTGTGGGTTCTTGATATAAAGCTCTTTGGGTGCCTAGAAAGGAGCTACATAAAACCAATCAAGTATTGTTATATATCTGTCGATTGATAGTTTTTTCTTTTAGCTCTAACTACATTTCATACAAGTTCCCTTGGATACAGAAGACAGGCCAAAATTTTGGACACATCTTCTCATTCAAAGTTTTTGCAGTCTTAAAGTAATGATGGCCACACGTTTTTCATTACTTAGCTGATGGGTTCTTGCCATAATATGAATTCTGACAGGTGTCCAGTAGGGCTTTCCGCAGTGCATCAACCCGACTTCTGCACAACTGATACAATAATAAGGCAATAATAACACAACACAGTAATAAGGCAAGAATTTCCACTGAGTGACCCTGACAAGACACGCCTGTGAAGTGAAAACCATTTCAGTTGACTACCTCATGAAGCTCATTGAGAGAACACCAAGTTTTTTTTAGCGCTATCTAAAAACCAACTACTACTTTGCTACTTTAACATATAAGACATTTTTGGAGTTATTTAAGATCAAGGGGTTCCTTTATTAGTCCCACAAGGGGAAGTTTCAGAAAGAAAGCATGGTTCCAATAGGGCTCAAACCCAGGACCTTCAGCGTGTAAAGCAGAGGTGATAACCACTACACTATGGAACCACACACTTTGTTTGTTTTTTGTTACCATTGGTGTTTTTCCTAAACTGATTAATAGGTTTTACATTATTTCTTATGGGAAAAAATTATTCTGTTAATGTCGGTTTTGGTTAGAGTCAGATCTTCTGGCATAAATTAATAATGCTAACCAAGTTTCCACTGTATATAATATGAATAATGTACAGTGTTCCCTCACTATATCGTGGTTCACCTTTCGCGGACTCGCTGTTTTGCAGAATTTTTTTGGTGTGTACGAATATGCATTGTGTTGTGCATCCTGATTTTTATCCCTAACAACACCCACGAGGTCGTTCTCCACCATTAAAAGCACCCAAAAGGCAGAGGAAGATGCAAACCATCAAAAGTAGAAGTTACGCAGCTGTAGGGCGCCATTACGCTCGATGTTTGGTGTTGAAGCACTGTTGATTGTCAATGTTACTGCTCAATTGTGGATTCTGCTGGTGCATGGCAACATTTAATAATAAAGACTTTTACCTGCACTTGGGTTCAGCAGTTGACTCTGTAGTTTTTTGCTAACTAATCCAATTACGCCACTTGTCCCTGCTTTTCTTATTGATCACAGCTGCAAAATAACCCATAATGGGGCCAAAGAACAGTGCAAGTGCCAGCAGACGTTTACAAACACTATCGAATTCATGAAAGAACTCCTAGCAAAGCACAAAGATGGTGTTCGAGTGCAACTTTGCTCGTCCCTTCTGTCTCATAGTTGTCTTTGTTAACTATTCAAATATTCAAAGTGAGTTTAAATGTTCATTTATCATTCATCTTTCCTATGTCATTTGTATACATTTTGAATTGTTTTCTGCTCTAATTTCAAAACTATAACAAAACATGTTTTGTGTTCACGTTGTTCGAATGGATTATTGTCTCTGCCTCACCTACAGCCCCTGACAGCACGCCACAGATAACCTCAGATGCTTATTTACCTTTATATGATATGTAACAAGGCAACATTGCTAACTGTTAGCTGTAGCAATCTGTGTTTTTGCAGGTAGCGCCTTTACAGCAAAGTCAGCGAACCCTCTTTGACCGACAACATAATAATAAAATAGCAAATATTATGATGCGTAGTGTGTGTCTGGTAGTGTACGTGTAAAATGTCTCAGTGCATGGGGTGAACAGCATATGCTTGCCGTGGTCCAGTGTGGAAGGAGTTGAAAAGCAAAGGGAAGCGAGAAGACATTTCAGCTGGAAGGGACAGTGGGGGATCGCACATAGCTCTGGGGATGTGTAACCACGGACAATGCAAGAGTGCTCTGTGTGTGCGTGTGTGTGTGTGTTTGTATGCACGCCCGAGGTAAAGCAGTGGATGTTGAAGCTGATTTGTTCTGATGGACTCAAACACAGACACAGACTCTGCCTGTGACTCACAGACGAGACACAAGTATCCCTTTGGGGACAGCCCAGGGCATGCACACACACACACGCACACGCACACGCACACAAGCACGTGCTTGCCAGGTTAGATATCTGCCTACTTGTGGATCTTGTTCCAGCTGGGATTTGAAGGGAGCTTTGCGTCATTTCAATGTTTGACTTCCATTCTTCAGAGAGCAAAGCCGCATTGAAACCTCTGATTGTGTCTTTTCCTCTTTTTTTCTGTGAAAATGAAATGGTATTTGGATGAAACTGGGTTGCTTTCTCACGTCTCTGTCAGTGTGACAGTGGCATAAATGTATGAAAGCACAAAGTCCAGTGTTGTTGCCTATGTAGTATAGTCAGTGTCATGAATGATGCTTATTGAGCAGCTGTGGGAGTGAGCTTTCTGGGTGCACGGCTGCCTCCTCTCAGGACGGCAGAAGTTTAGCACAGCCAATAAAGATGGATGATGAGGCCAAAGCCCTCGAGTTTGTCGCTCCCGGGTCAAAGACTTTTGCTCGTTCCCTCCTTGACTAACTGCTCATAATCGGACATTAAAAGGCAAGTGAAACACTTAACATTAGCCATCGTTCGATTGTGTTGTTGCGGACACGCACAAAGCAAACACACATTTGCCCTGCACAATCACAGCGGGGTGCACAGAGGCATCGGGGCACACAAAAGTGCCATTGGGTTAATATGAGCAGTGTGTGACGTCAACCGTATGCTCGTTATAATAGAGCTGGGAGCGTCAAAGTGACAGATATCACACACAGGCAAACACAATGAATTAGCAGTGGGTCATGCTGAGATCAAACCATTAATCACAATTGAATGCTTGCTTATGAGAAGCAGAAAATGGCCGGGCATTTGCGTTATGTGCCTGTTCAATGTGTGCGCCCACTATTGCAGACTTGTGTAAGTAGGTATGAAGGCGAGGGATGTCACTTGATTTGAATTTTTTAGTCTTATTGGACATATAATGGCGGAAGGCGGATTCTGTCCACTGCATTTTGGTCATGCAGAATTTTAATTATATAATATATATAATACTGTAATTTTTGAGGCAGTCACTTGGCAATTTTCTGTGGGATGTCACTCCAGCGAGCCACTCATTTGTTGTCTTTGCTGTATATTTTGGGTCCTTGTAAAACTGGAGAACCCATCCACAAGCCATCCTCAGTTTTCTGGCGGAGGCCAAGATGTTCCCATCCAAGATTCTATGCTACATGGCCCCCTTTCATTGGCTCCTCAATGCGTTTCTTTGTACCCTGAGCAGAGAAACTGCCCCAAAGCAGAATGTTTTCAGAATGTTTCCACTTCCATGTTTAGTACTTGTGTAAAGTAAGTAAGAAGGTGATATTGAAGAGTTTGAAGAGTGATATCAAAACGGGACTAAATAGCATGGCTACATAGGTAACTGTGAGTGGAACTGGTGGCGGGAGGTGGATTCTGTACAATGCTTCCCCTTTATGCTAAATTTTTATTTTAGTCCATACCTTTTTACAGCTCATCTCCAAATAGTGTAAGTTTTGAGGCGGTTACTTGGCAGGTCTTACTTTTTGCTCCCTCCACAGATTTTAGAGGGGATTGCATTGTGGTGCCACTCCTGCATCTTAATGAGCTTGTTCTAGAGCCACTGCTTTGTTGTCTTGGTTGTATGTTCTGCATCCTTGTAAAACTGAATAACTCATCCACATGCCATCCTCGGTGTTCTGGTAGAGGCAAGGAAGTTCTCATCCAACATTATATGGTACATGGCACCGTTTCATCTGCCCCTTAATGCATCTCTAGACATCAAAATAACACCCCAATAGGCGCCCCCTTTAAACATGGCATGTTACCAATTTTGCTCCAATTTACTCTTTCTAAACTTAAGAAAGTTTTTCAAACGAAGTTGGGAAGAAGGACAAAGGAAGATGCCAAAACCTTACCACTTCTACACTGAATGGGAGCAGAACTACGTTGTGTTGGACATGCCATGGCTGACTACATGCAATGTGAATTTAATCTAATCTATGTCATGCAACATTACTGAAACCTAGTGGCCTCTGAAGTGGTCTTGCCCGGGAGTAATCCAATGTAGAGCCACTACCGTCCATAGTCAACCAGCAATTATTAAGTCATTCATTTTTGAAAAACGGCGATAGAGTGAGGGACGACTGTACAGTGGAACCTCAGTTAGTGGTCCGCCCCGGTTAGCATGCTTTTGGTTAACAAATATTTTTGCTACAATTTTGCCTCGGTTTGCATGCATTCTCCGGTTAGCGTACAATATGGCGCTCGTCCTGTCATGTTACTAATGCACCGCAAGAATCCATCAGTATTCCTAATATACAGTATATTTTTTTTCCCCCAGAAAACATCCTTCCTTGTTAGCATCCTGTCAGCCAGTGAACAAAAAGGCAACCGGAACAGGACGTTATTTTGCCCGTCCATGTGATCAGTGGTATTTTTATTGTTTTATAACTATAGTTTAACATTCATGAAACAAGTCTAACTGCATGACCGGAATACCACACATAACTTGTCTTTCAATATTTTTTCATGAATAATGGGCCCAAGTCAACATTTTTGAGTTCCTGGAACAGACTAATATGGATTTACATTATTTCTTATGGGGGAAAAAATGTTTCCGTTGGCGTCCGTTTTGGTTAGAGTCAGACCTTCTGGAATGAATTAATGATGCTAACCAAGGTTCCACTGTATTGCATTAGTGACCGTCTTTAGGCTTTTTTTGTTTTTTTAAGTGACCCGAAAATTCAGGAATAGATGTTGGGAAGAAGTGATGTAACAATGACCTCATTTGCTAGAGCGCTAATGTGCTGCGTGGCCAGCAAATGGCTTCTAACTAATAGCTGCTGTTTGTGTCACCGCTCTGACAAATCGTGCCTCCATCACTGACTTGCATCATTTTCATCCGCATTCCTTTCATCTCTCCACTAGTTTCTTATTCCCCCTGCATGACTTCATAAGCGTGACGGCAAGCCTAAGGTCTAGTTTTACTGCCGCCCAGTCTGCTTTTAGGTAAATATTTGCAGCACGTGTCCAAAGTGAGGAGCAAACCTGACCACTTAGCTATTTGAGGAATGCACTGCATCATCACTCCCTGGCCCGATAACGTTGGAAAAGCCTGATTCCTATCAAGCGTGGATGGTGTAATCCCTTCCCCTTTCCTTCTTGTTGATGTGTGTGTTTATGCATGTATGTCAGAAGTGCAACGTGTTGTGTCCTCATACCATAATAGGCTTCCCCGACTAACTGTCCCATAATTCTAAAGCTGTGAGGAGATCCAGCTGGCTCTGGCCTCAAAAGGAAGGCAGAGCGGGGAAGACAACCGCTACACCTTCTCCCTCTCTCACCGCTTCAAACACTCGCTTGGCTGGACTGCATTTCACCTTCTCTGTCAGACTGAAACATCTCCACAAGGAATTCTAAGTATCCCTGACGATATCTTCCTGATTCCCAAAGGCTTTAGTAATACATGTATGCTCATCCTGTCTGGATCTTCCGCCAAGAAACACATCTCACACACCAACAAACGGGTGAGAGAGAAAGACGCTTGGCCCGGGCTGGTTTTACATCATGACATTGCGGCGGGGGAATGCTGCCGTAATCCCGACCATGCCGAATCACGAGTGATAAAGTCCAGCGGTGATGCTGAGCTGGCGACCACACACTCGGAAATACCTCTGAGGCAACAGAATATGCACAATATGTTCCGAGGGGGATAAATAAGACAAGTCTTGAGCAAGGAAGATAGATACCCTGCCGATAGCTGGTGTCTTGCTAAATGTGTGCTTTGTAATGACATTTTGGGCTTTCAGCACAGAGCCCCCTCGGTTGTTCATCCTTAGCAGACCCACAGCTTCATCTTCCACTGTCAGGGCAGGTTCCTCACTCGACTGTGTTTAGACAAAGAGTGACAAGATGGTGAAGAAACAATAAATGCCTTTCAACTGGGGGGAAGTCACTGACTGCACTGCAAAATCTACATTTCAAGAAAGTAAGAAGGCCAGTTTCTTTTTCCTAACTTTTTTCATCACTTTTGCTCAATCACAATAAAACTCTAGTTAGTGTCGTTAATTTGTTCCCGAATGTCCGGCTCTAACCCAAACGAAAACGTTAACTGAATACATTTTTCCCTTAAGAAATAAATGTCAATTGACATTCCAGTCAGCCAAAAATGTTGACACAAAACACGTTTATACTTTTACATGCAGTGAACAATCACAAATGCATATATTCATTAATTTCTTTATGCCGCTTGTCTTCGTTAGGGTAGCGGGGGTATGCTGGAGCCTATCCCAGATTACTTTTGGGGGAGAAGCAGGGTACACCCTGGACTGGTTGCCAGCCCATTGCAGGACAAATATAGACAAACAACCATTCACACTCACTGAGAGTGGCCGTGGCCAATTAACCTAACATGCATGTTTTTGGAATGTGGGAGGAAACCGGAGTACCTGAAGAAAACCCATCCACTCATGGGAAGAACTGGTAACTCCACACAGAGATGTCCACCGAAGGTTCAAACGCAGATCTTCCAAATCTCCTGACGGTGTGGCCAGCATGCTAACCACTAGGCCACCGTGCGGCCACCCAGATGCATAGAAGTCAGTGCTTCTCAAATAGTGGACAACCAGCATCATACAATGCACAGCATCATCTCCCAACAAAAGAGCACTTTCAGTGGCAGATTACTATCACTGTCCTGCGCCACTAACAGACTGACAAGATTATTTCTCCCACATGCAATGTGGCTTTACAACGCAACAGAGGGGAGAGAGATTTAAAAAAACACACACACACCAGACTGGACTTTTTACTTAATTATGTTTGATGTTTTAAAATGTAGCCGCAACGAGGCACAAGCCAGTGTCTTATTGTGCCGGTCCCAAGCCCGGATAAACACAGAGGATTGTGTCAGGAAGGGCATTCGACGTGAATATTTGCCAAACCAGAACATGCGAATCAAACAAATGACTTTCATACCGGATCAGACGTGGCCCGGGTTAACAACGGCCGCCATCGATGCTGTTCACCGACTGGGTGCCGGTGGAAACTGGATTACTGTTGTCCGAAGAAGGAGAGGAGGAAGGTGTCTCCGAAGGAGGAGAGAGAAGAGGAATGCTAAGAGTCTAGAACTAAGAGTTGGGACTTTGAATGTTGGAACTATGACAGGAAAAGGTAGAGAATTAGTTGACATGATGCAGAGAAGGAAGGTAGACATATTGTGTGTCCAGGAGACCAGGTGGAACAGTAGCAAGGCTAGAAGCTTAGGAGCAGGGTTCAAGCTGTTCTATCATGGTGTAGATAGGAAGAGAAATGGAGTAGGGGTGATTTTGAAGGAGGAGTTTGTTAGGAACGTCCTGGAGGTAAAAAAAAAAGTGTCAGAGTGATGAGCATGAAGCTAGAAATCGAAGGTGTGATGTTTAATGTTGTTAGTGGGTATGCTCCACAGGTAGGATGTAAGATGGAGGAGAAAGAGAAATTCTGGTCAGACCTGGATGAAGTGATGCAGAACATCCCTAGAAGTGAGAGAGTTGTCATTGGTGCGGACTTCAATGGGCATGTTGGTGCAGGAAACAGAGATGATGAGGAGGTGATGGGCAAGTTTGGTATCCAGGAGAGGAACGCTGAAGGACAGATGGTGGTCGACTTTGCAAAAAGGATGGAAATGGCTGTAGTGAATACTTTATCCAGAAGAGACAGGAACATAGGGTGACCTATAAGAGTGGAGGTAGGAGCACACAGGTAGACTACATCTTGTGTAGAAGGTGTAACCTGAAGGAGGTCAGTGACTGCAAAGCAGTGGTAGGTGAGAGTGTAGCCAGACAGCATAGCTAAGAAGAAGTGGGACACTGAGAGGATTGAAGAGAGTAGACAGGAGTACAGAGAGATGCTGCATAAGGTGAAAGTAAAGGTGGCAAAGGCCAAACAAGGGGCTTATGATGACTTGTATGCTAGGTTGGACAGCAAGGATGGAGAGAAAGACCTATACAGGTTGGCAAGGCAGAGGGACAGAGATGGGAAGGACGTGCAGCAGGTTAGGGTGATGAAGGATAAGGATGGAAGGGTATTGACAGGTGCCAGTAGTGTCATGGGAAGATGGAAAGAGTACTTTGAAGAGTTGATGAATGAAGACAATGATGGAGAACAAAGAGTAGAAGAGGTGACTGTTGTGGACAAGGAAGTAGCAAAGATTAGTAAGGAAGAAGTGAGGAGGGCATTGAAGAGGATGAAGAATGGAAAGGCACTCGGTCCTGATGATAAACCTGTGGAGGTATGGAAGTGTCTAGGAGAGGTGGCAGTAGAGTTTCTGACCGAGTTGTTTAACATGATCTTAGATAATGAGAAGATGCCTGAGGAATGGAGGAGAAGTGTGCTGGTGCCCATTTTTAAGAACAAGGGAGATGTGCAGAATTGTGGCAACTACAGAGGATTAAAGCTGATGAGCCATACAATGAAGTTATGGGAAAGAGTAGTTGAAGCTAGACTAAGGGCAAACGTGAGCATTTGTGAGCAGCAGTACGGTTTTATGCCAAAAAAGAGTACAACAGATGCAGTATTTGCTTTGAGGATGTTGATGGAGAAGTACAGGGAAGGTCGGCGGGAGCTGCATTGTGTTTTTGTAGATCTGGAGAAAGCTTATGAGAGGGTGCCCAGAGAGGAACTGTGGTATTGTATGAGGAAGTCTGGAGTGGCAGAGAATTATGTTAGAGCTGTGCAGGACATGTACGAGGACTGTAAGGCAGTAGTGAGGTGTGCTGCAGGTGTGACAGAGGAGTTCCAAGTGAAGGTGGGACTACATCAGGGATCAGCTCTGAGCCCCTTCTTGTTTGCTATGGTGATGGACAGGCTGATGGACGAGGTTAGACAGGAATCTCCATGGACTATGATGTTTGCAGATGACACTGTGATATGTAGTGAGAGCAGGGAACAGGTGGAGGAGAAGCTTGAGGGGCAGCTTGAGCTGCAGCAAGACGGAGTACATGTGTGTAAATGAGAGACCCAAGTGGAAGAGTGAGGTTACAGGGAGAAGAGATATAGAAAGTGGAGGATTTTAAGTACTTAGGGTCAACAGTCCAGAGCAATGGAGAGTGTGGAAAAGAGGTGATAAAGCCTGTGCAGGCAGGCTGGAATGGGTGGAGAAAAGTGTCGGGTGTGATGTGTGATAGAAGAGTTTCAGCTAAAATGAAAGGAAAGGTGTACAAAACTGTGGTGAGACCAGCCATGTTGTTTGGTTTAGAGACAGAGACAGACTGAGATGGTTCGGACATGTCCAGAGGAGAGATAGTGAATATATTGGTAGAAGGATGCTGAGTTTTGAAATATCAGGCAGGAGGCCTAGAGGAAAACCAAAGAGGAGGTTTATGGATGTAGTGAAAGAGGACATGAAGGTAGTTGGCGCAAGAGAAGATGATACAGAAGAAAGAGTTAGATGGACGCAATTGATTCGCTGTGGCGCCCCCTGAAGGGATAAGCCGAAAGGAAAAGAAGAAGATGTTTGATGTTTTATCCATCCATCCATTTTCTTCCGCTTCCGAACTGATCCAGAGTTGAAGGTCACGGATTGATGAAGCCAACAGGACCACATTTTTTATTAAAACATAAAAATATAAATATAAAAATATAAAACATTTTATGTTTTATAATTATGTATTAGGGCCACACGGTGGATGAGTGGTTAGCACATTGGCCACACAGTCAGGAGATCTAAAAGACCCCGGTTCAAATCTCCGTTGGGCATCTCTCTGTGGAGTTTGCATGTTCTTCCCGTGCGTGTGTGGGTTTTCTCCGGGTACTCCGGTTTCCTCCCACATTCCAAAAACATGCATGTTAGGTTAATTGGCGACTCTAAATTGTCCATAGGTATGAATGTGAGTGTGAGTGTGAGTGAGTGTGTGAATGTGAGTGTGTGTGAGTGTGAATGTTTGTTTGTCTATATGTGCCCTGCGATTGGCTGGCGACCGGTCCAGGGTGTACCCCACCTCTCGCCCAAAGTCTGCTGGGATAGGCTCCAGCATCCCCGTGACCCTAATGAGGATAAGCGGTACAGAAAATGAATGAATGAATGAATGAATAAAACATTTTATGTTTTATATTATGTATTGATATGATTTATTATTTATTGGTTAATATTATTTATTTTAAATGTATTATTGTACTACAAATTGGAAGTGAACAGTTACGTATTATTTCTTTATCCTTCTATTCTATTCTATTTCCCGTATTAATGTTATTTTGTGATCAAGTGATTAAGTTTATTTTCTTGGAGAGCTGCTTGAAACCTATTAAATGTTTCTTGGAAATTAATAAAGTATCTATTTATCTAGTGGGGCTGGCGGTACAGCTACATTACAGATAAATAAATAGATATTATCAGTTGTCAAAGTACAGCGGAACCCCGGAATAGGAATGCCCCGGAATACAAAAAATTCCGACTACAGAAATACCTTTCTGGTTCTTTTTGCTTTGGCGTGCAAAAATTTGTTCGCTTTACGAAAGTTTGTCGATCTTACCAAAACTTGTTTTTTCGGAATTTTCCGGATTTACCCTATTTTAAGGCGCATGCTAAAACATACGGTATACAAAAAAAGGCAACCGAAGCAAAAGAGTGAGTCTGTTGAACTATTTAACAATACACTCACTGTATTCTCTACAAATCCATCTTCTGCATCTGACTGGAACCGCTGGGCAATTTTGCCGTCAAACATGGCGGGTTCCCTGTCATCATTGTCGGCCGTCAATCTGGTTGTCTGTCGGCTGTTCAGCAATGATGATGATTTTGCGAAAGCTCGGGCAAGAGTTAAAGCAGATACCTTAGCCCAAGCATCCACAATCCATACACATATGGTGGCGTACCTCTCCCAGCTCTCTGCAAAAATGTTTTTCTGCAGCATACGGGTAGGATACCTACTGGAGGCATGGCGGAGGTGTACGTACGCTACGTATTACGTAATGTTCTCTGATTGGTTAATCGCTGCCAGCGTACGTATTATGTAATGTTCTCTGATTGGTTTATTACTGCCAGTTACGTACTGTACTGTACTGCACTTCGCTGCGTATTAAAGGTAAGAAACTTTTAGAATTTTAACTCAATATGCATTCTATTCCAGGTGTTGTTATTACATTACATTTGTATTGCAATACTCTTTATTTACACAGTATTAAATGTACCGAACAGTGTTTTTATCCATTGTATGAGGGGTCTTCCGGGTCAGTGGAACGAATTAGCCAATTTTCATGTTAAATGTTGTTCGGGTTACAAAAAATTCGGCTTACAAAAATCCTTTTGGAACAAATTCATTTCATATCCCGGGGTTCTACTGTATTTTATGTAGTTTTGTGTTAGTAAAGAGCTATTGCACATTTTTGAACACCCCCCTTTCAACTAATTGCCCAATTTCTCAGCTTTAAGAGCATGCATATCTTGAATGCTGGGTCTTGTTTGTTTTCTGAGACTCTGCTGCACCAACTGGTAAGTTGTTTGCTATGTGGTTAGTCACATTGCACTGCTATTATTTGGGACGCTGCTGTATATGTATTTACAATTGAAGAAGGCAAAATATAGACAGGGAGGACTTTTAATATTACTGCAGACCTGCCAAAATGCATGAATTTGTCATACCCTGCAAGAAGTTTGACTCTTGAATATGCTTGTGTGCTTCACTGCTCTCCATTGTGTTGCCTTTCATTGGTTTCAGTTCCGAATTGAGTCTGTACAGTACAGATGAGTAAATAGATATGATCAGTTTCTTCAAATCTGAGGTCTGTCCCCCAGTGAGGGCATGACAGAAAATAATTGACAACCACAGGCTTAGTCAGACATCATGTGTTGTATCTTTACCACCAAAATGCATTATTGTTGCTTTGGAAGAGGCAAACGGGGGGCATGTCCCTGTAGACTGGGCTCTGTAGCATGCAAACAGCACTACACATGGATTATAGCAAAGATTATTATCAATCATAATATTGCTTCATTAAGAAAGGTCAGCTGTCTAATTATTGGATGCTGTCGGAGGGCCTTCCATGTGGTTTGGCTTTATCAGCGGAGCCAGCAAGGGCAATATCTACTTATGAGTATGAAAATAATGTTTGCTGAATGTTTAAATACCGGAGCTCAATGGACACCACTAGCACAGTCTGGAACAAACATTGGTTTATCAATTAATTTGTTTTCTATACTGCTTCTTCTCATTAGTGCCTATCCTAGCTGACTTTTTGGGTGAGAAGAGAGTAAATCCTGGACTGGTCACCAGTCAATCACAGGACACATCGTTATTAGCGTCATTAATTTGGTCCAGAAGGTTAGACTCGACTGACATGGATGCTAACCAATTTTTCCCATATGGAATGATCTCAATCCAGTCCATCTGTTACAGAAAGACAAAAATGTTAACATAAAAGGTGATTCTAAAATAGCATTACAATTATAGTTTGACATGCAGAAAAAAATGAAAATGCATATAAATACATATTAATGACGACTGAAAATGATGAATGAACATTTAAGGTTGCTTTTACCGTCAATGTTGATATGACACAACGTGGCAGTGATAGCAACCACTACCACCTTCTTGTTTTGACATGAGCTGAATTCAGTAGTGTTGCTCACTTCAATACTCTAACCCAAAATGGAAAGTTGCAAGTGCCAGCATCTTGCTAAAGAAGGTGAGAAACACTATTGAGTTCATGAAATAATTCATGACAAAACAGGAAGTCCATCGTGTCTTGCAATGTATTAAGAGCACAACAGGATGTGTGCCATATTGTATCCTCAGTGGAGAATGTACGCAAACCAAGGCAAAATGTTGGTGTAAATTTCCAACATTAACCAAAATCACACTAACTGAGGTTCCACTGTAGCTCCTCGATTAACTTTATCTCCAGATAGCGATGGATTGCTTTCTGATTGTTCAGATGGACTATTAAGTTTGTTTTGTGAAGTGGACTGTAAGGCTGTATTTAACTGCTTTTCTTTGTTACTATCTGCCGGGATGGGTTTCTCGATAGTACCTCAATAATAAATTCTACTTTGCCAAATCTGGCTCTCTTGAAGTAGACAAATCTCAGGTGTAAAGATAAATCTCGGATTACAGATATACGTGAAAGTCATCTTTGGATTACCTTCAAGGTTTTTTGTAATATTTTCAGGGTTGCACAAAGTTCGCACAATTTGTCAACCGATTTGGGGAAAAAAGAGGCAACATATGCAACAATTTTGGAGCGGACTCTTTGTGTTTGCTGGTACAACCGTCCCTCGCTTATTGTAGCATCATAATTGAATTTTTGCAGGATTTTCATAGGTTTTAATATCAATAACTTCTATATATTTGTAATTACAGCAAAGAAAACCTCTCTATGACCTTGTAAATACAGTTTTTACCATTATTAGAGCCCTCTGGACATAAAATAACACCCCTATAGACACCCTTGCACTCATATTCCCCGATATCGTAGACATCAAAAGTGATAAGACATAACTCATGTTAGCAGTGGGAAACTTCCTTCTTGTTGTGTCAGTAAGTTCACGTCATATTATAATATTTAGTCAGTAAAGGAAAGAATCTCTCCTCCCAGGGCGAGACAAAATCTCCCCCAGCACATTTGTCATCAGGTAATTTTATTATACAGCTTTTTTTGACACTTAAGAAATATTACACGTATTACTTTGCCCGTATATTTAATAAAGGTTAAATGATGGTGACAGTTTGACCCGGAAGGAGTTTATTTCTACTTCCATTGCTGCAATGGGAAAATTGTTGTGGAATATGAGCAGATGGGAGCTGCCTTCATCGGCGCACGTATGTTGAACACATTCAGTGTGCTCATGCCGCTCTCGAACAGGCCACCTGAACATAATCAGAAATATTTCACACTCGTCGCCATTTACCACTTGCTCGTTCACTCCAATTAGAGCTGTGGCACTCCACGGAGGACAAGGGCTAAGCGAGTGCTTTGGAGTGTGCTTGAGTGTGGGGCCGGTGGAGTGGCGTGTCCCTGAAAGACTCTTCTTCCTCCACTTGGCGCCGAGCGAGGAGTGGCGCAGCCATGGAAGTGAGAACCCTCATCCCCTTCAACGCGGTGAGGGAGAGCCACCGGGTCAGCATAAAGTGCTGCCGGGTGCTATTACTGTGAAAAGGACTCCTCTCGGGGGTGTCCTTTCAAGCGCCTGATGAACAGGACACTACTGGCAGCCATGGTCAACTACTGTAGTGTGTGTGTGTATGTGTGGTCCAGCGTGCCGGCTTGTTTAATGTGTTGCTGGGAGGGTTTACATGGCTGAAACCAGATCAGATGAGTGTGTGACAGCCACCGCGTGAGCGCTCATTTATAGAGCAATATGTGTGGGACAGAGTATTATTGGACCAGCGGTGTGTTTGCACCGGCCACTAATAGCAACGTGGCTGATATTAGTGGATCAAGTTCTGTCACACACTGTGTGGCGTAGAAGCGCCTGATTCAGCAGGTGTCCCCACACATCCCTGTGAATGTTCTGTGCTATCTCGGATTGACTTGTTATGTGGCCCGGACACACACACACCGACCTGGCATATGCTCACAAGGAGTATTCATTTATATGATTAAACTGGCTTTTGGTTCCCGTGCCTGGCCGCACGGTGGTCGCGTGGTCACATGGCCACATGTTGCTGGACATTTGGAAGACCTGGGTTCAAATCTCTCTTTCTGTGTGGATTTTGCATGTTCTCCCCGTGTGTGGGTTTTCTCCGGGTACTCCGGTTTCCTCCCACATTCCAAAAACATGCACGTTAGGTTAATTGGTATCCATAGATATGACTGAGAGTGTCAATGGTTGTTTGTCTGCCCTGCGATTGGGTGGTGACCAGTCAAGGGGGTATCCAACCTCTCGCCTGAAGTCAACTGGGATAGGCTCCAGCATACCCAGAGACCCTAAATGACCCTAATGCAGCATATTACATGCCTGACACACAAGGTGCTTTGGAGTTTAGCGTTCACAAATCCATCTGGGAAATTGCTGATAGAAACTGTTTGGAAAAGGGATGGTACTTAGATATTGCTTACTCCCGATTATTCCTGATTAATCATTCACAGCCCATTAAATTTTGTGAATTTTTGGTCAAAAAATTTTAATTTATATATACAGGGTGGGCCAAAAGTAGGGTTGCAGTTATGACAGTTTACATTTATTAGACATTTAGTCATTTATTTACATACATTATATTTACATATTAGACATTTTACATTGAATATTTAAGTGCTCAAATAAATGTCTATATATGTGTTAACTGTAACCCTACATATGGCCCACCCTGTATATACAGCGGTGTGGAAAAAGATGGCCGAGAGCTACTCATTTTTGTAACAATTGTGAAATAGCATTGTTTTCAAGGCTTCTTTTAACCCAAACAAAGCAAATACGCCTGTTTCATCCGAACATGAACATAATTGACATTTTGTATTACAGAATGCATTTTGTTCTAGTGTTCTCACATTATTAACTGAAAACATGACTGAAAAACATGGGTGTGGGGGGCTACCTGGCGCCCGCGGGCACCCTGTTGGTGACCCCTGCTCCAAAGGATAACATGGTGGCTGCCATCAAGCAAAATGTTGGGACTTAAAATAATAGTCCACGAGTCATTGACCATTCGTCTTATGATAATACAACTTTGAGGAAATCTGTACTGTATGACATGTAGCATTTTCATACGCGGGGGCCACAAATGTCAGTGGGAGTTTTCACATGACTGGAAGTTGATCAGATCAACAATGAAAGTAGTGGCCAATATCTCTTTATTAAAGCAGCGCAGATGAAGAGCAAAAGCATCCTAGTCTTCTCTTCTTTTTATTTTCAGGCCACGTGCACACATAACAAAACACAGAACGCTTTGTTTATATAAAAACAATCAGTCTTGGAAAGTCTGAGAATTTTCCGAAAAGTTTGTTTGTAAACTGACTTTGTGTGCGAACACGTCAAGTCAGAGAAAAACAGCGAAAAGGAGACATAAAAAATAATAGAGGTTATTGTTGATATGATGATCATCCTGTCTAGGTCTCATTAAACTGCTCAGATGCCGGCATCCATGCAGGTACCATGAAGCTTGCCAGCTGCTACGTAAGTTTATGTTGAAGACGAGACTTGTTTGTCTTTGGCACACTTGGTACTGATTGGCAGGGGCCCAGCGCAATTGTTCATGCACACGCACGTGCACAGTCATGGAGTGACTGTAATGCAATTGCTTATCCTCATGTTGTCTATGATCTGTCAGGCTTCGCTATGATTTTGTGTAGCATTACACTGCGGTGAACGAGCGTGGCGGCTGGTTGGTTCAATAAAGGTTTTAATTAACAGAAGATAAACGCACACCGAGCGGCATGCCGCGCAAAAAGTCAAAATAACAGAGAATTCTCGGAGGTACAGCTAAGGCAAACCTAAAACTCACCAGGGGAGGTGGAAAACATGAAAAGGAGAATAATACCTGGAAATGGAAACCAGCTAATGGAGAGAAGGGAAAGCATATGTCCTTATCCCATCCTTACTGAAACTTGATATTTACTTTAACCATACTTAATATATGTCATCTATTATTTTCTCAGTGACGCTTGTTAAAAGCACATGAACGTTTCTATCGTTTTTATTCACCAACTTAAAAACGTACGTAATAGACTTAGCGCATGCGCACATGCGCTGCAGATATTTGAATGTAAATACTTTATATTAAGGTGCTTCTAATAAGCTGTAATAAGCAGTAATTAAAAGTAATAAGCCTTTTTATATTAAAGTCTTATCATATTGATAAAATTATAAATTAAATGCTGATTTGCACTAATAAGGTTCTGTAAATGAAGAGATATGCCACTTAACTATCATGATGAAGTAACCCAGGAAAATTGCAGTACTACTAAGAGCACCAATGGTCAGTGTGGGGGAAGGGCAAGTGCAACCCTAACAACCAAATCTTCATATACTGTACACAGGAGGTGCGTAATTTGGTTCTGATCCAAATTGGCAGAGGTCTGTGTTTTGTTCAGTGCAAATGTAATTCTACTATAATTGCAATACACAGTAACTGGGCTATTTCAGTGCCGTTCTAGATTAGAGTTGTTTTTAACTCACTTTATTTGTTTCTGAAAGAGTTTTCTGTCGCCCGGCGAAGGGACGTGTAGCGTTTCTTGTCGATCTATTGTCGCGATCCAAGTTATGTTGAAACGAGATACCGCTTCCCGTCGACACCGTCGCCTTCAAGGATGCTGCCGCCGCCGCGGTGTGAGTCTCACACTTCTGGGCGCTTCACTTTACGAGGAGTTAAGAAACTGGTTCAATCCGGCTGCTGTAGTTTGTGGTCGATCCAATTTCTGCGGCGGGCAGTTGAATGGACAGGTGGCGTGATCGTGTTGGAGCATGCGCGTGCGTATGTGTGTGTATGCTTGAGTTGCATGGGTGCTATACAAGCCCATAATTATACTTTCAGACCTAGTGGAACAAGGCACACATGCATGCACTCGGGGTACACATGCACACACGGGAACAGCATCATGAGTTGGCAGTAAGCTTCTTTTCCACCGAGGGTCAGCCTTAGTTCATGCACACACAGGAGAGAGTTAGGATGTGTGTCAGAGTGTGTGTGTGTGCGTGTGTGTGTGGTAAGCCCGCTCTGGTTTTATTTTTAAAGTGAGCTCAGACAAAGGCCTTCAGTCCAACTGCTCTGAGAACAGGACCTTGGGAACATGACCAGTGGCTGTTGCGTCACATTGTGCGTGGATGTGCTCTTTGTTTTTATGTGTGTGTGAATGAGACCGTCCAACTTTTGCTTGTAAAGAAGTCACTTGTTCGTGCTGGAAAGGCACAAAGAGAGGGGGGAAAATGTTTTTGAAAATTCTTGCCAGATGTGTCACACATAGACGCGCACAAACGCACGCGGTCTAATAGGGTGGAAGGAGCTCATCCTTGCCTGCCAAAGCCGCACAAACACTAGAGCTGGACTATACATTTACTATCAGTCTGATACAAAGTCAATACTGGGACAGAATTGCTGATACCAGTACAGATGATGTGATTGTTGCTTTTAACTTGATGATCGTGATCAGTTTTAGACACAACAAAGACTGTAGGCAACAACAACACACTTAACAAACCAACCATTCCATTTTCCTCTGCTTATCCGGGTCCGGGTCACGGGGGCAGCAGTTTCAGTAGGGAAGTCCAGACTTCCGGGTCTCTGGCGAGCTCTTCCAGCTCCACCGGGAGGACACCAAGGCGTCCCCAGGCCAGCTGTGAGACATAGTCCCTCCAGCGTGTCCTAGGTCTTCCCCGGGGCCTTCTCCCAGCTGGGAATGCCCGGAACACCTCACCAGGGAGGCGCCCGGGAGGCATCCGGACTAGATGCCCGAGCCACCTCAACTGGCTCCTCTACTCTGAGCTCCTCACCCTCAGTTTAGCCATGTACAGTATAATACATTCTCAGGGCTTTGAATCGACCACAACTGGACTGTTCAGATTGTCTTTTGGCCGTGAAGAATTGGATGATTCCCAGCATATAAGACAATTAAATAATAATAAGTACCACAGAAATGCAGATGTACAAGAACACGCACACCAGTTACATGAGGTCAGGGGAGGCAGGTGAGGTAGAGCCTCACTTATCATTGTGAAACCCCCCCAAAAAGTAATAATAATTTCTGTATAATTCCAATCGTTTTTTGAAAATTGCTGAATTTGCCCATTTCCTGATCAAATACAGGGCAGAAGCCTAAAATGAGGCCACCCTGAGAGTCGCTTCTCCGCCTAGTGCACAAGCAGTGGGCACACTGAGTGGGATCATGGTGCCCATCAGTTTCTGCCAATAGTATCATGTTGTAGAAACATATACACCATGACTTTTTTCAGCCTGTGTAATGTCTAATTAAAAATGTCATGTAGGTGTGACATCACTATTTTTGCTCATCAGACAATAAAAAAAATCAAAATGTGAAAGGGGAGGCACTTGCAGTACCACTGCCTCCTGAAGGGTTCAGGCGTGTGTGAGCAGTAAGGTGCCTGTCACTGCTGTTCTTCCGCATACACATTTTTTACTAATAATAGGAATATGAACCACTAAACAGCATGATTGATTAATTTATGTATTCAAAAACCGTAATAGAGTGAAGCCGCAAAATTCAGACGGCAGTGCTGTGAGGGTCTACTGTACTCTCTCACAATAGGAAAGGAAAAAAGCTGTTTTTCTTTGTTTTTCTCAAGCTTCTGCACCGCCCATGAAGTCGGTCGGCGCCGCCTCGGGCTGTGAAAAGCCCCTGCTCGGCATCATCGTCAACGTGACTGTGTGATGTCATGGGAAGGTTTTCAAATGTGGTTTTAGATGATGAAGGAAGGAGGAAAGAAAGGTGGAGGAGAAACGCTGTTCTCTGGTGGTTTCCTGGACCTGCCAGGGGAATGGGGGAAGCCTGATCTCTGTTACATCACACACACAGAGCACGAGCGCAATCTCTCCCACGTCTACACACCACTGCCTGCCCCCGTCTTTCCTTCTCCATTTCTTCCTGTGTTTTTCAGCTCTTTTATTTCCACTCGTGACGCACTCTGCCATAATGAAAGCGTTAAGGGGAGTCCGGTTAAGACTTTGGCTGCAGCAGATAGGAGGGAGTGTGGAGGCTGGTTAGTGATGTGGTATAAAGTGTCACCACGCTACAGTATATTTACAACGTGCCTCTTTAACACCGAGCCTATTTATAGCTGCCAGATCTTTTCTCAGCATCCGCCGCACATTGTTGCACCGTCACAGACGCGAGCATCAGATGACAGCGGCAGTGTGCGCTGCACTACGCTGCCAAAGGGAACACGCCTGTTCTCCAGCAAGTTCCTGCTCAAATGTGACCTCCCTGTTTCACACACACACACACACACACACAAACAGTCACCACACACACATATTCTAGACTTTCCCTGCATGCAAGCACATATAAATATATTATATTTTCTCAATAAATAACTCCATGTTTATGATGTGTAAAATACACCCACAGATAAGACCTCAAGTGCACTTCATAAGGGCTCGGCTCCCACATAACTCAAACCCTACTTTAGTGTTTGGTATTCTCCATTACAAACAGAAATTAAACGTATACGTTTTGCTAGCCTTCACCTTCACACGCATGCATCCCAAAATCAGGTTTGTAGCACAAGTGAGGAATTTTTAAGTAGAGTTAGTGGCTGCCCGGTATGTCTGGGACTGACTCAGTAGGCCTTTTCTGTCCATTAGCTAAGCTCAGACACACACACGCTTAACCAGTATAAACGCAATAATTCCACATCGCGCCCGCAGGCACATCAAAGTGTACATGCTGGCTGCAGCGTTCTGTTTTGGTCGGCGTCGATATATTTAAAGAATCTATTGCAAAACCTTTCAAGAGAATGCATTTTCCATGAAGTCATGTACTTGAAACATTTGGGTTATTTAATTATTTAGTTAGCCAGCTTTTCAGGTGAACCAAATAAATATCTCTTAATGCTGAACACTATCTGTTCTGGTACAATAGTTGACCTCCAACTTGTTCAAATTTTGTATAAATTCTACACCAGTGTCAAACTGTGGCTATCACAGGGATGTCCAAACTTTTTCCACGGGGGGCCACATAGTGAAAAATGAAAGGGTGCAAGGGCCGCTTTGATTTTTTTGTACAACCAACGCATGTAAATGTGCTAAAAAAATGATATATGTTGCAAGAAAAAAATATCATATCATGGAAAAGCCTATTATTAAGATGAAATTTGGTCTTTGCTCCTTTTTCTACATTTGTGCAGTATATATATTTAAACTTTTTCTTTAATTTTTGTACATTTTCTTCTCATAATATTCTGACTTTGTTCCCATGTTATACATTTTTCCCCAACATAATATTCCAAAAAGTACACCTTTACTTTTGTTTTGTTTGTTTTTCATAATATTACAACTTAAAATATATATAATTTTAAATATTTCAAAGCCATCAGTTTTCTATCTTGCTTATCCTCATCAGGGTCACGGTGGTGTGCTGGAGCCTATCCCAGCTGACTTCGGGCGGGGGGCGGGGTACACCCTGTACTGGTACAGGTCGTCAATCGCAGAGCAGACAAACTTTCACACACACATTCATACCTATAGACCCATTGGGGTTAGCAATGAACCTAATTAACTTAACATGCATGTTGGGGGTGAACATGCAAACTCCACACAGAGATGCCAAGTGGAGATTTAAACCCACGTCTACCAAATCTCCAGACTGTGCGGCCAACATGCTAACCACTTTACATTATTTTTACTCATATTAGTACAAGTTCATATTCTTTTAAAACGTCATTTAGAAAATGCTTTCTTTCCCTTCAAAATTTTGGGTTTATTCTTATTAAATTGCATCAGTTTTTTTCCCCCATTTCTGCTGTTGTTTTCTTTTATTTTCCAACTCAGCGTGATTTGACCTTATTCCCTTATTATTTTGACCGTATTCTTGTACCATTATAACTTTTCCTCCAAGCTGCTTTTCCAAGCTACTAAAATGATGTTATTTTCCTTATAATATCAGAAAAGTAATGAGGTGACGGTTAAGAGTAGGATTGTCAGGAAACACCCAACTCATGAAATGAGAAGATGTTTTAACTTTCATTTGAACAAAAATACAGTGAAAAAACAATGACTGGAGAAACAAACTTTTTATTTTACCGAGTCACAAAACAAATTGACGCTAAACATCTTCTGTACGATAGAGATAGTGAGCACTGTGGCAACAAAGCATGGTAAACATCTTTTCATTCATCCATGAATAAGCCAGATTTAGAGATAAAACCCTAATAAGCGTGGCAGCCGAAAATGGTGTGTGTGTTTTGTCTAATTTCCCCGTGTGACACAAAAGTGTATTGACAAATGGAGGCCAGTAAACCCCAATAGAGGCGTGCGCTGGCGAGTGTAGTGGCGGCGTGTCGTGACTAAATTGCTCTGAACCTTGAAGTGGCGCTGTTTGTTGGGTCTGTCGCGGCTCACCAGACGGCTGGACATGCTCACATGCAGTCAGCCATCCGAGTGTGCAGGAGCGGCGATGTGTCGCCGCCAGCCGCCGCGGTTCTGGCTAAGGTGTGTGTTTACTCAACAGGTGTGTTAATGTCAGTCGGGGAAATCAATGTTTATCCTCACATGTGTCAGGAGTGGAGCATGTCAAACCCCACATTTTGCTTTGCCAGCATCACTGTCTGCTGTCTCCAAACACACACACACGGAATATTATGGGATGCTGAGGCTTTTCCATTGTAATTTCTAAACTGTAGTGGGTGGCGTAAAAGTGTCACTGATGCTTCCTGTGTGCAATGCGCCGCATATAAGATGACTTTAGAGACTGAAGATGACGATACAAAAGAGAACAACATAACAGCTTGTGTTTTTTCCCTCTTAGTTCTGTGGTGAGGGCGTCCCTTGTTCTGTCTTTATGGCCACTTTCCCAGCACTCCCTTGGGAGTCTTTCACAGCTGCCACAATTCCTTATGGTCCCAAACCGCAGATGACCATTGCGGCGACCCATGCATTGACATCACTGGCCGGGCCTTCGCACAGAGTCGTACGCAGATGAAGGCTAGCAGATATGCACCCGCCCCAGAGATGCCACAGCCTAAAGGTGTGACACTAGATGTAGTTCCCAGGGCCTAAGCGTCTGTGCAATGGCGACTTTTAAAAACCCGTACATGGCTGAATGACACACGGGAAAAGATAATCCTGTTATGTTCCACATGCATCACTTCTTGTCCTCTACTCTTATTTTGGCAGGCCACACTTCCTGTGTGTGGTGAGCCGCAGCAGCTTTGCTCCATGGACGTGGGGCGCAGCTGTGGGCAATCCCAATTACTGAGGTTTATAAGCCAGCGCCGTTCAGGCGGTTTTTGTTACCTTTTGTGTGTCTTTGTGCCAACTGTTTTTGTGTGACATTTCTTGTATCCAAACATGTTCCTCCCTGAGCTTTGTCGTCTCTGCATCCCGGGGGTCAACCACTCGACTGCTCAGCTAAATCCGATCAAACCCATCGTGTGTCTGGGATTGTTTAGCAACTGGACCACTGATAAAGGTAAAGTGATATGCCGTCTTTGTAAGAACAAGTTATCACCGAAGCGTCTCAAGTTTAGCCTACCACATCAACGCAAAGCACCCACTTGCGTTGGCGGCCAAAGCAGCAAACAGTTTTTCCAAACTAAACTTGAGTAGAACACTCCGCGTATGAGCAAGTCTGTGACCAACAAGCTGATGAAGGTTCTTGCCAAATGAATGGCGATGAACTGCGGGCTGATAAACGTAATGGAAGAGGAGGGATCAACAGAGGTGTAAAGGGCTGCGACTGTATCTGTTTCTCTCAAATATTTAGGTGAGATTAAAAAAGAGCTTAATTAGATCAGTTAACTATAAAACATAATTAATTAATTTCACCATCTTTTTAATCTCTTGACAGGACTAACTGTAACATCTACCCAGACATAAGGATGACAAGGAGATAATTGATCAACATTCTCTTTATTGCAAAAACAAGACAGGTTACTGTCAGCTGAACCACGACAAAACAACATCAGCAAACTCAACTCTCCTATCTGCACACAGCCACACACAGTCAGGACACATGTCACGTTCACAATCACAAAACTCTTTAACATTGGACACAACCGCCAGGGTGCCCTGCGATTGACTGGCGACCAGTCCAGGGTGTACCCCGCCTCTCGCCCAAAGCCAGCTGGGATAGGCTCCAGCATCCCCGTGACCCTAATGAGGATAAGCGGTACAGAAAATGGATGGATGGATGGACGACCGCCAGGGATGCTAATAATCACGCAGTGTAGTGGTCTTATCATTGACAGGGAAACGTTGCTTGTGCTTTTATTTTGTATTACTGTTTTATTCTTGTTTTAAGTGTTTTACGACTGTATTTGATGTGTCCTTTGTGTGTTCCGTGTACAGCGCGAGTGACTTAGGAGTTTATTTTGGTATAATTTAGATGTGAGATCTGACTTGCACCAAAACTCGCAAACACGGCATTTCAAGCACACAAGCATCTTTTCTATGTAAGAATACCGAGTGGAGATGGACTATAAACTTTCCATAACTGTGTGTTTGTGCAAAATGACAGCTCTTGCTATCGGGCCCTTATTTTAGCACAGGGGGAGGAGATGCTTTTGTTCATTTGGTTGTTGATGGTCCACCCACACAAGTGTTTTCACTCATTTCCTACCTCTTCTTGAGACTGTTGAGTGTACACACACACACACACACACACACATAATTTGAGAGGCTTTTTATCTATGGTATTGTCCACGGTCCCTAAACAGCACAAAGCTTTGGTGAATGTTATTCCACAGATGGTATGCAGGCCCTCGCATTGACAACATGTGCAGCTTTGCGGTTGTAGTACTTGCAAACTAAAGAACTCAAGTTTGATGAATCAGGGAGGCATCAAGTAGCACGCATGGATAGTCTCTCCTTCCTCATGAGTGCAGCTCCCGGCGCACCAGTCACGTTTTCCTCGTGGAAAAATATAAATATTCATGATGAGTGCGTGAGTGAAAACTGGACATAAGAGTTGCGTGACACAATTTACTGAGATATTGTTCATTCTTCTCCATTTTGAAACGTGTTCAGAAGCTGTTCTGTTCTACTGACAGCTAAATTATATGCAATACGTATTTTTCTATTATGCAATACATGTGCAGTATACATGTATATTCATGTTTATCGAGGTTATATACTATAAAATACAATACTAATTGGCAGACTCGAGTCGCAATTTTTGAGGACTTGTGACTTACTTGACAAATGTTCTAAAAAGACTAGACTTCACTTTGACTTGATGTTCTTGACTTTAGTCTTAACTCGGACTTGAGCTAATTGACTTGAAATGACTTGCTTTTGGTTTGATGTAATTTTCAAATATCCAAAATATACCTGCATTTCAACAAGTCGGCTTTCGGCTGCTTAATTTTACGCATGTGCTCACTTTGGCACAATCTGGCAGAACACATGGATAATCCGGAAGGAAAAGATTGACACAAAGATTTTTGTGAATGTTTGTTTATATACCTTGTTTCACAACAGTGCCCGTAACACGGCAGTAAAACAACTCAAACATAACGGAAAAGTTGTTTTCATTCACCCTCTTCCTGTTGAAGAGCCTCAGTTACCGCTGAAGTTGTGGTGTTCTCCTCACGTAGCAGTCCAGCTAAGTCATAAGTCATTTAGCCTATGACCCAGGTCAAGGGTCACACATGTCCCCTGTGTTTATAGCTGTCTCGGGCAATGCCTGTTAAATGAAGCATTAAAATCAAAATTTCGAGAATTAAGTCGTAAATTGACAACAATAAAATTGTATATTTACGAGAAAAGTGTCATATTATGAGAGTAAAAACGTAACTTTATGGGAATAAAAATCGTAACTTCAATTTATCGGCATTGCTTGAGACCGCTATGAACCGGGGAGTCGTATGTGGAGGGGTGGGGTATTAGAGTGTAGCGGTGAGATGATGCTAGCTCATGCTAACCTGAAGAACTATGGTCTAGTATCCCTCTGACATGAATGAGACAATGACACGTAAAATTTCCACTTCAAATCTTGTAATATTACGACTTTTTTCCGTAACAGGACAACTAATTTTATTTATTTCATTTTTTTATTTTGTTTTGTCCCCTCCGTGAATCACCACCTTATCGTGGTGGAGGGGTTTGAGTGCCCGAGTGATCCTAGGAGCTATGTTGTCGGGGGCTTTATGCCCCTGGTAGGGTCTCCCAGGGCAAACAGGTTCTAGGTGACGGGCCAGACTAAGAGTAATTCAGAAGAGCCTAATGAAGAAGAACAAGAGTGACCGCACCTCGCCCGGACGTGGGATACCAGGGCCTCACCCCGGAGCCAGGCCTGGCATTGCTGAGGCAGCCAGTCGCAGTTGCGGCCGCAAGGTGGTCGGTGCCAGTTGTGGTGGCAAGCCTCGAACCCGATGGTGGAGACCGGGGGTTAGGGCCGCTGTCAAGCTGCAGAAGGAGTCCTATCAAGCATGGATGGCTTGCAGGTCGCCTGAAGCAGCTGACAGGTACCAGCACGCCAAGCGGCACGCGGCTTTGGCGGTGGTCGAGGCAAAAACTCTGGTTGGGAGGAGTTTGGTGAGGCTATGGAGCACGACTTTCTGTCGGCCTCTAAGAGGTTCTAGCAAACCATCCGACACCTCAGAAAAGGGGAAGCAGCCCCCAGTTCACACTGTTTACAGTGCGGACGCGGGCTTGCTGACCTCAACTGTGGATATAGTTGGTCGCTGGAATTAATACTTTGAGGCCCTTCTTAATCCCACTGACATAAGTCTGAGTCTGACGATACGTACGTGGACAGTTCTATCACCGTGGCTGAGGTAATTGGTGTAGTTAAAACACTCACCAGTGGCAAGGCTCCGGGTGTAGACGAGTTCCGCCCTAAATTCCTCAAGGCTCTGGATGTTGGGGGACTGTGTTAGTTGACACGCCTCTACAACATTGCATGGAAGTCGGGAACAGTACCTCTGGACTGGCAGACTGGGGTGGTAGTCCCCATTTTTAAAAAGGGTGACCGTAGGGTGTGTTCCAACTATAGGGGGATCACACTCCTCAGCCTCGCTGGGAAAGTCTACTCCAGGGTGCTGGAGAGAAGGGCACGACCGTTAGTCGAACCTCGTTTACTGGAGCTGCAATGTGGTTTTCGTCCGGGTTCATAATCTTCATGGACAGAATTTCTAGGCGCAGTCAAGGTGTTGAGGGAGTCCAGCTTGGTGACCTTAGGATCTCGTCTCTGCTATTTGCAGACGATGTGGTCCTTATGGCCTCATCAGGCTGTGACCTTCAGCGTTTACTGGAGCGGTTTGCAGCTGAGTGTGAAGCTTCTGGGATGAGACTCAGCACCTCCAAATCCGAGGCCATGGTTCTCAGTCGGAAACGGGTGGACTGTACCCTCCGGGTTGGGAGTGAGGTCTTGCCTCAGGTGGAGGAGTTCAAGTATCTCGGGTTCTTGTTCACGAGTGAGGGAAGGTTGGAGCGTGAGATCGACAGACGGATCGGTGCAGTGTCTGCAGTAATGCGGTCGCTGTACCGGACCGTTGTGGTGAAGCGAGAGTTGAGCCGGAAGGCAAAGCTCTCTGTTTACCGATCGATCTACGTCCGGGAACGCTTTGGTGTCCTCCCGGTGGAGCTGGAAGAGCTCGCGGGAGCCTGGGAAGTCTGGACTTCCCTACTGAAACTGCTGCCACCGCGACCCGGATAAGCGGAAGAAAATGGAATGGAAAAATGAAAAGAAATGTTTTTTGGTTTTTTTTTAACTCCGCTCTATTTGGCCCTGCAATTTGTTCGTTGTCAAATATATTATAAAAAAAAGTCTACAAGTTTATAACTCTTGTTTTTAAACTTTGAATCGTTAAACTGGCCTAATTAAAACGTGTACGACTTGACACAACTTGCAGATGAAATGCAGTGACTCGACTTGCTTGACAAAGATCAGTGACTGGACTTGACTTCCGTGGTTCTCATCAAGATTGACTCGGACTTGCTTGTAACTTGAAGGTAAAGACTACTTGTCACTTGTACATAAGTGACTTACTCCCACCTCTGGTAATAAGTAATCAATACAATTTACTGCAGTCAAATGCCGGTTTTTGACCCCACCCAGTTTGTTTGTTTTTGATTTTAAAAAATGGCCAAAATTTTGCCCCTGTTCTCGTACATTCTCAGTTATTGCATAATATAGCGCATAACAAAGTAGTTTGTTTGCTACGTACTGTATCATTCCGCGGAATCGAGTGCCCAAACAAAGCAGCCTGCCCATTGGTGACTCACTGTCCGTGCATTTTCTTTTATTGATTGTGACTGCTTAATAACCTGCCGTGGGTTAAAGGCAGAAAGAAAGAAAGTTGAAAAGTGCAGTCTAGCAATTTGGTGAAAAAAGAGACAAACACTATTGAATTCATGAAACAAATCATTGCAAAGTACAATAATGCTGTCCCCTTCCCCGCCTCTCGAATAAATAATTATGTTAAATATTCATTTGTAAATTTGTCATTTTACAATTATTTTGCATAGTTTTGTACATATGAGACTATAACACGTGCCACGAAGTGCCGAGACACTGCAGGCTTTCTTTCCAGCTGGTCACTAAAGCAGGTGATTTTAATGATCAACACCACCTTCACTTTGAGGGAAGGAGCTCATCAATTAAAATCAGCGGTTGGAGAGAAAACCCGCAGTCTCTCGGCCTTTCATGGCACAAGTTTGTTTCATGTTTTAGAGTGTCTAAACTAGATTAATTAGATTTATTATGAGGAAAATAATAGCAGTCCAATGTGACTAACCAGAGTCACCACTGTTATTAGTATATTTTTATTCCTACAAGGCAAACAAGTTACCAATAGGTGCAGTAGATTCTCAGAAAACAAGACCCAGCATTCATGATATGCATGCTTTTAAGGCTGTGCAATTAGTTGAAGGAGGTATGTTCAAAAATAGCAACACCAGCTGAAAAACTGCAAGAATTTACATTTCACACTGTTGGATCTTAAGGAGGTTGCAAGAAGAGCTTCAAAATGTAAAATGAAGAAATGTGAGGGTTTTTTTGATTAAGCAATTAATGCAAACAAGCATTCAAATGAAATAGGCTGTTCCTCAGCTAATCAAAAGTTTAGTGTTTTAATGTTTCGCCTTTAAGAGGCAAAAATATGAATTCAATTTCCATTTTTGTAATAGTTGATTACAACAAACACTGTGCGTGTATACTGTATGTGTGTGTGTGTATATATATATATATATATATACATACACACATATACATATACATACACACACACAATTTCACACTTCCACTTTATAGCTCATCGCCTCTCAGAGGGCTTCTTTTGCAGCCCTGTCCATCAAGACCTCGAGTGCTTGCCTCACACTCTGGTTGTCACCCCTTGAGGTGGACACTCACATGTTCACAGCTCAGTACAGCAAATGTGGAGCGAAAGGAAAATCATTTTCTGAGAAACAAGGAAGAGGTGGGATGGGGGATGGACAGAAAGAGCTTGAGGGCGTCGGGCTGTCCTGCATCCATCTTAGCTCAATCCATCAGTCGATCTCATCAGAAACAACGCTCCAGTGACCGCAGGACAATATTAAACATGACATCCAATGGCAACGTGGATCCAACCCTCCACACGGGGCCGCTCACTTGCACATATTTGTGTGTAACTTAGAAAATCCGTGACTCACGCCGGCTAAACAGTGTGACTGTGAAATCATGTTGTACGAAAGAAATGGGAAAGGTCATTTGGCGTGTTCTCACAACAACCTGACGTGGAATCAAAGTCATTGGTGTGTGCCTACAAATCACTGACTCACTAAAGAGTCATCAATATGAAACGCCCTCATAAATGAATTACCAGTTGCTCGCTAAACAGATAAAGCTCCTGTGATCTCTTGTCTTTCTTGGCTTCTTCATTAGTAATGAGGCTAAAACACACACACCGCCATGTTTCTCTTATTCCCGGCCTGTCCCTCCTCATCAGTCATTCACCGAGACAAATCTATGTGAGAAAAATCTGCAAGTCGGCATTTTCCCTCCGCCTGTAGGTTTGTTTTACCTGACTCTCCTAACATCTGCTCATCCGTGCAAGCAACTGGTGAGCAACGAGGGGGTGCTTCACTCCCTTCTCCTCCTTAAACAAGTGTACAAAAAAGCCTGACTGGCTTGCGCTACACTTTACTGCCCAATGTTGGGAACGTACAAGTGCGTAGTTCCTATTTGCGATTTGGCCCAAAAAAAACACACGTTGACATTTACCACTCATGGAAATTGCCGTGTATGGATGTTGGATTTTTCTAAAGTAGATTTTTAAAAGGATTATACTTCTGTCAATCCAACAAACAACTTATAACCACTGGAATACGCCCCCTAGTGGGTGCAAACAGTACAGGGGGGACATAACAGGTGGTAGCGGGTGGTTAAGTGCTTTGAGGCAATGCCACGACAACGATCATTGCATCTCCCTCCACAACGTCACACTTTATGCTCATGCAGAAAAAGTCTCATGTTTTGGCTCAGGTCAAATTTGTGTTATTCTTTGTACGAGCAAAGCCTCTCACAGTGCGCCATTGCTGCTGAGGGCGTAGCCCTTGGATCCAGCAAGAAAGATCAAAGATCCTGAGGGTTTGTAATAAAAGTCAAGTGGTAGACACAAAAAATTTCGCTGGCCCTGAGCCGGCGGATCCGATTAGCTGTCCCATTAAATGAATGTTTTTACTGGTGCCGAGTGCAATTCATTAACCATCAGACGGCATCTGCAAGAGAAGGGTTTTAAGTAGGGATGTACGTAGGGGCTCTCGTACGACAGAGGTATTTGCTGGTGCACAAATGCCGACCTAATCAAATTGCATTGTGAAGTGTGTAAACAAGCGTTGGTGGATGCATTAAGGAAGCTTTGCCGGAATAACATTATGTCTGTCATGCGCAGTAGGTTGAGATCCCCACAAGCAGAGCCAGGCAGAAAATCAGTTCACATAATAAGGTCTTTAATGGACGAATCTCCAGGAACAATTAGCCGCTGGGTGCAAAAATCCTCAGAGTCAAAAACTAAGAGTGACCGGTGCAACTAAGGGAGCCTAGGTAAGGGCACCGTGGCAAAATCAACCACAAAAAACAAATAGTTAGGCTCAACGCAACAAACACAAAACTCACAGGTGAGCAGGACGGCGTCACAAGGAGCCAGGAGGACGTGGGAACAAGCAAAACTGGAATTGGTACCAGAACACCTGAAGCAAGCAATTGCAAGACCGCATACAGGTAGAAGCAACGATCCCACGTCCTCCTCCTGCTGCAGCCAGGCAGCTTAAAAGCCCTTGATGGCAGAGTGGATGCAGGTGCGCCTCAAAACACCGCCCACTCAGGGAGTGAAGAGATCTACAAGGAACAACACAAAAGGTCAAAAGGTGACAATAAAGAAACCAAACAAACGGATCCTAACAATGTCTGTGGTTTGGAATCATTTCCAAGTGTCTCCCTTGTATATTAAACTTGCAGTTTGCAAAGACATTTTCCTTCAACACTTCCAGTTCTCAAAGGGAAAATTATGGGGTGCATCGTGCTGGATAATCAGCCCTCTTCTATCATGCAAGACATCAGATAGTTCTCTGTTTGCTTACCTTGTTGTTTACAGCCATGTTGAGAAGCTAATCGCTGATGCTGTATCCATGAGCTTCACAAAAGAAATACGTTCATTTCACGACAGGAGAAAAGTGATGTTACATATATCGCATTAGTATTGGTTCATCGGAATGGAAAATTGAAAGTTGGACAATGTTAGCATATTTGATATTTCCAAAAAGCCCATATTGGACAGCCCTAGTATTATGAACGTTTGCCCATTTGGAATTTGCATGAGTGCACCAAACATGGCACTTTGAAAGGTGGAAGAAAGTTTTATTCTCTGGAGGGGAAAAATTGTGACTATGACCATCCGGATGGCTTCCAACATTACTTGCATGACAAGATCCTACCTAGAGTGGAGCGCCATCATCGTTATCTGGGGTGCTAATTCCTTCATTGGAACAAAGGAGCTTCATGTTGTGCAGGGGTGTCAAACAGTAGCGGGCTATGTGGAGATGTTGCAGGGGGCATCCTTCATGAGGACCTCTTCTGTGCCGTAATGATTTGATTTTTCAAGAGGACAATGCTGCCCCTTCACAATGCCCGCCTGACAAAGGACTTCTTTAAGAGGAATAACCTCAATTTATTTTGACCATCCTGCGTGTTCCTCTGTTTTAAATCCAAATGAAAACATTTTAGGGATGGGATGGCAAGGGCAGTTTAAAAAATGGACATCAGTTCCAGACAGTGGATGCCCTCACTGGAGTCATTTTTGAGGTCTAAAACGTTTGATCAGCTAATAAATAGCTTATTTCATATTAATGGTCGTTTGCAACAAATTCCTGAATCTCTTTTGTCTCTCTCCTATTTCTTCTTTTTTCATTTTTAAGCTCTACTTACAACCTCATTTAGATCCAACAGCGCAAAATGTACTGTACATTTTGGCAATATTGCAACTGTCCTAAAATTTTGACGATGATATTTTCCGACTCTGTGGAGCGCATTACTGAGTGGGATTTGGGATTTTTATACAGGATACACATCCTGGCAACATTTGATGAGTAATATGTCCCATATGTTATTGTCTCCAATAATAATAACAAGGAGAATAAATCAAGCAGTTTTAAGATATTGTACTGTGCCTCAATGCTCTGTTAATAACAATAATCCTGAAAATAAACAACATTTGCAATTTAGCTGGATGATGATAAAAATTTGATACAAAAAAGTGAGATAAATGGAGACGATATGACAAAAGGAGAAAAAAAAGGACGTTGCCCTCCCTCTATCTCACCAGCACAACCAACCAGACAGCCCGTGGTTAGAGGAGTAATATGACTTCAGGGCTCCCTTGTCATTATTGACGTGCTTGTCAGCATTCTCGCACCTAAACCCGTCTAACCCCCCACTCCCTTCCTCCTGAAATCTTACGTAACTCTGCAATTAGGGAATTTTCTTACAGTAGCTAAGCAGTCCGAAAATGTAACCATTACTATGGGCGGTATCATGAAGAAAAAAAATGCATAGTACAAATTTATGCAAGATGTTTCAATGTGAAACTAAAGAAATATTACCCTTTGTGTAGTCATGAAATGTACTGTGCGCGCACACGCACACACACACACACACACACACACACACACAGAGCTATTAAGAAGGAATGAACAGGACACGCTCACATGACATGCAAATAGACCTTTATTACAGATTATGCAAATCAACCTGCTTGGGAGATGTTCGTACATGGTAAGGAAGGTGGATTGGCAACATATCTTGAGTTTTTTGGAAGGAGATGAAATGAAATTTACTGCATGTTGCATTCTGCCATGTGTCATCACCAAGGCAGCATGTTCACTGGATGACAATGTGGATGAGTAATATAATTAACACTGCGGGAAGCAACTTTCCCAGTGATGCATTGATGTCTTTGTAAGTGATTTTCTGTTGGAAGTGGATCAAATGAATCCTCAAACTGCTGTAAACTATCATTAATAAGGTGCCTTTCTGACCTTAATCTCAGTAGTCAGTTCCTGACAACGCGTCCTGTCCTTTCCAATTGTCCTATGTTGCTAACAGAACAGCCTAGTACTCATAACTGATGTACAGTATTGTACTCCAAACAGTGCTGCACTAATTCAAAAGTACCTTCAAGGGAAACTGCAATTTTTCATAGTTTTGCTCATCATCCACAATCATTATGTGAGACATGAGCACACGTGCCTTTCTCTTTTCTGTGCATTCTAAAGATACAAAAACAGATCAAAAGAAGCAGCTCATTCCTGCATGTAAGGGGACACACTTATGCTGCCTAGAAAGTCCGCTAGTAATGTCCCACTTCACTGGGTTCTGTGTGAAATCCACAGATGAATGCATGCAAGATCTTATGCTACTGGCGCAGCATTTTTGCGGGATCTCAGTGTGATGATGCAACTACTGCTGACGCTGTAAAATTGCCAGGTTGACAATGACCCCCCATTCTGTGTTGTTGCTGTTCATACAGAGCAGTGACAAAAAAAACAAACGGCAGGCAACACAGCGGCAGTGTGAAAGGCACTCCTGGAACAGCTGTTTGACAACTGAGACTCTCTGCTTTGTTAAAAGCAATTGCCGTGTGAATATGCACATTTTTACGGCAATTTTATGGTTCTGTGTGAAATGCACAAATACTGTGGATAGCGTTGTTTGTCTTGGAATGCTGTGTTCTTCATCCGCCATGCATACCGTCCCTTGCTATGTCCAAATAACTATTGTAGTGTCATCAGTCCATAGCACCTTGTTCCAAATGATGTTGGCTTGTCCAAATGTGCTTTAGCATACCTCAAGCGACTCCGTTTGTGCGCAGAAACAGCTCCTCATACAGCATCCCCGCTGAATAGTTGACCAATGCATCGTGACACCATCTGCAGCAAGATCATGTTGTAGGTCTTTGGAGCTGGTCTGTGGGTTGTGTTTGACTGTTCTCACCATCACCTGTGCTTGTCTGAGATTTTTCTTGGCCTGCCACTCCGGGCCTTAACCAGAACTGTGATTGTGGTCTTTCTTTACCTCACTATGTTCCTCACAGTGGAAATTGACAACTGAAATTTCTGAGCTAGCTTTTTGTATGTATCCTTCCCCCAAACCATGACGGTGAACAATCTTGTGTTTAGGTCATTTGACAGTTGTTTTGAGGTTCCCATGCTGGCACACTTCAGAGAAGATGCAAAGAAGAGAACAACTCTCAATTGGCCACCTTAAATACCCATTCTCATGACTGGCATGACCTGTGTATGAAGGTCAAGGGTCAATGAGCTTACCAAACAAATTTAGTGTTCCAATAATTTGGGTACAACAAGGGTGCCCAAATATATGCACCTGCCTAATTTTGTTTAAATAATTGTTGCACACTTGTCAAATCCTAAAAACTCTGTGTTTGTCTTCTATATAAAATATTTACCTGAAACTGCTAATCCAAACAACTAATGATTTATAGAGAAAAGGAAAATATTGAAAATGATCTGGGGTGCCCAAACTTTTGCATACCATTGTATGTTAACCAGCCAGGCGATAATCCAAAGCCCCTCCTACTTGCTCCTCCACTCTTTGTCACTAACCCCATGGGGCCTCAGAAGGAGTGGAAAATATAGTCGCCTAAAAATACACTTACAAACCCTCAGGCGCACACTTGCATCCAGGCCAGGTGTCTTTAATATTAGAAAGCACAAGGCTGACACCTGAGCCACTTTGGCACAGAGGCGTCGCTCTGCCACATGTGTGTGCGCCCCCCACCTCCCCTCCCTCGCCACCCGACAGGTCATAAGCATCACAGCCCAGTTGTCGACGCATACTTTGGCAGTCACACGAGCATCACCAGGCGTGACGTGGCCCCCTCGACGCCGGTGGGAGGGGACACGAGTGTGGGAGGGAAAAGGTCACGCAGTCTAATGTGGACCAAGTGAGGAAATCTTACTCATCTTGGTGTTTTTGTTTTATTGATCTCTCATTATTATTTTGCCAAGCTGGATTATTATTTTGTGGTACCATTCCGTTAAATCCGGCGTCACTGTATGCGCTCCCCAATCATTTTAGAATGTTCATACTTCCTCTGTGATTCTTTGTTATTGTGATTGTCAGAGTAGCTGAGGGTCTAACAGTGGAATGGGTCCCCTAAACAGAGTTACATTGAAAATGTTACATACAGGAGGTTCTTGGTCTATGTGCGAGACATAAATTAACACTCACGCTGCACACAGAATAAATATTCAACATATAGAACGCAGGAATACTGAGATTGAACACAAAATTTATTGAACAGTCATATCCAAAAATAAATTCCTTACTTTTTCCCCCTTGCACACTGGAAGGGGCGTTGCAAGGGAAGGAGAGACTTGCTTATTGGAAGGAGGATGTCTAAGTAATGAGCCCGCTACACTCCACCATATCAGAGGAGCACATCCTTTCACATGTTCAAGGATGCCATCTTTATTCTTCATGATGATTGCAAATGTCGAATGACTTAGACTCTAGGTACGGTGTCCCGATCCACATTTTTGGGCTTCTGATCCGATTGACTTTTTGAGGCGCAGTTGGCACACCTACCATGTCGGGGTGTGGCCCAGAGTTACTGTAACCAGACTGGCCCGATGAAGATCGAATGAACACTCACAGCGGGTGGTGCAGTGCAGAAGTTGTTTACATTTACAACAACATTTACATTTTTACATATAAATGGCATAATTCCTTCCTGCCCCTCAGTCGTATAAAGTGTAAATATTGTACCCACCCGAAAGAAATATGTTCATTGATGACCACATCATCAGATACATGTAAATGAATGTTAAAAAAGGAGAGAAAATAATAAAAGCAATGAAAAATAATAATAAATGTTGTTATGACTAATTATACTTTACCTTTTTGGTCGAGCGAGGTGAGCTTGATGGTGGAGGAGGAGGAGGGATCGGAGTTTTGACAGATGGCAGGAATCATACGTACTGTAACTTCATTTAAATGAATACACTACATTACCTGCTAAACTTAACTCTATGATTTTTTTCATTGTCATTTTTAACAGGAGCTTTTCGGTACGCTGAGCAAAGGGGTGCCATCATGATTGGCCATTATTGGGAGGAAGAGAATGATGGGAGATTGGAATTGGAACCAATTGGGGGGCAGCATCCATTACTTTTTTGCATTACCGCCCCGAGGGAGGGCAGCTTATATGACAATGCAGTACAAATCTGGGCCATTTTCATTTTTGTATTCTATCTTCATAGCCCAATTTTTGTAAAGTATCATGATTTTTTCTTATAATGAAAGTCGAAGTTCTACTATGTATTTTTATTGAAAGAAATATAATCCATGACATCTGAATGGGATGCTAATGATTCTAACGAATATATAACAAATATGTATATACTGTACATGTACTTTAATATTGTTAAACATATTTCGAAGGTAGTACTATATAAATCTTTTGTTCATAGAGGAGGAATCCTACTTTGCGGAAATTCGCTTATTACCGTCAAGTCTGCAACCAAGTAAGTGCGATAAATGAGGGATGTACTCCCATCACTGGTAACAGTCAAACCACTTTGATGGAAATGAGCAATATTGCGTTTGTTGTAAATTGGATAGCACAGAAAGTCATATCTACTGTATGACAGGACGTGACTGTTTAGACATGCTGACATTTTAGAAATGTTAAACTAGATTTAGATCTAGTTTGCACGTGTATATAATACATAATAATAATCACAAGTGTGGAATGGTTATATATCTGCAAATGAACACTCTTGTTTCTAACGCCTGCAACAATGCATGTCTTTTAATTACATCTTCAACTCCTCTCACCCGAGTCTAGAAAGACCCAGCATTCCACGCACACTCTCAAACACACACCTGACCCACACAGAGCACACATGACTTTGGATGGCATAAAACTTGAGTCAAATTTACAGCGAACAAGCTCTCGCCTCTTAGCAGTTGACGGTTGTGCCCATACCATCTCCCTGCTGGGGGCACCACCATGCAGCTGGACATCGTCAAAGTCAAAAATAGCAACCTGTTAATGTACACGCTTTATTTTAGTTATTTATTGTTTTTAATTACATTTTTTTGTCCAGGTCAGGGTGTACCCTGCCTCTCACCCAAAGTCAGCTGGGATAGGCTCTATGAGGATAAGCGGCATAGAAAATGGATGGATGAGTTGGAATAAGGTTAAACGTGTTAGTCAAGTAGGAATCTACCATTTATGTTCTGACATGGGGGTAGTGTGGGTGTATTGTGACCTATAGAAAGACCTATACAGAAAGAGGAACTGTATTTGTAAACATACAGTAAGTGTTTTGTTTATTTGCATGCTTGTTAGCATACAAAATTAACAGTTTAGTTGACTTTTACCTTCATTGAAGACTACAGTTCCCAAAGACACCATGTGGCATCGAGACACCCCACGGACACCACCTTCCTGTTTTGTCATTGATATATATACTGTATATATATATATTTAATATTATTTCTTCAATCCAATAATGTTTCTCAATTTCTTTGTCTAAATGCTGCCACTTGCAACTTTCTTTGGCTTTATTTTGGGTTGCATTATTGGGGTAAGAAACTCTTCGGAATTCACAAAACAGCTCATGTCAAAACAGGAAGGTGGTGGTGGTTGACCTCACTGCCACGTAGTGTCTTTGGGGGCAATTGTCAAGAATAACGTCTTCAGTGAAGGTAAAAGTAACCTGAATTGTCCATTTATCCCTTTCATTCATCATTTTCGTGTATTTATTTTTGTTTGCAACAATTCCAATTGTTTTCTGCTTGTATACTTTGAACATGTTTTGGCTTTCCGTAACAGATTCAATAGATTTACATTATTTCTTAATATGGCACCCGTTATGCATTTTTATGACGTATTAGTCAGGTAGGACGCGTGCTTCTCTAGTGACTTGTACGCCCCAAACAAGAATTGGTAAAAACAACATTTGTGTGCATGCTAGTTAGCAGGCTACTTCCTGGTGCATTGAGAATGATAAAAGAACGGAAAGGGGAAGTTTTCTCTAACATCTCTTCTTACCTAATATGTTAAATTATTCACTATGTCCTTACACAGGTGAACTTGAACACACCTTGTGGTGGTGATTTTAACTGATATTTTTAATTACTGAGGAAAATTGTTTTGCGCGTTACCAGTCTGACCTGTCTTTACTGAAATATATTTTCTATGACATAAGTGGATCCTCTCTTGAATATGTTTTTTCTTGCATGTTTACAAACGGAACTTTCAGAGAACTGAACTGCCACAACGCACACATGCCACGGCATAGAAAGGGTAGTGTAGTTGTTGCATTGCTGTTACTGTTCTTTTTGGGACATCCCTCAGGGTTCACTGGCTGGGCGATCGCCGATCAATTCTAGCCGCCCGTCCATGCCACGCTTTACCAACCGTGTAACCTGCTCAAAAATCAACCCGATACTTGAGATGTGCGCGCACATGACAGGGGAACTTGCCTAAATAAGGCATGTTCCGCTCAACAGGGTGTGCAAGCATTCTTGTGTTTACCTGCAGGTAGGAATACTTATGAGTGTGTGTGTGATTGGTGAGTGACACAAAACGTGTCATACCCAGACCATTTGAAAAATTGCAAGAATTTACATCTTGCACTGTGTTGAATCTTAAGGTTTTAAGTAGGGCTTCAAATGCAAACAACCATTAAAGTGAAATAGGCTGATGTAAAAGTTTAGACCGTAGCTCAAAAAACCTTTCTCTAGTTGATTCCATTTACATTCTAATTTTCTATGGGAAACATTACTCTTACATCCCAACACATTAGATGTCAATCGGTGTCCTGCAAGAGATTGTGTCCCACCTTCAATGTGTACCGCTTACCTTTTTTGGTATGAATCCCAAAAATACTGGTCATTGCGGGCTGTAATTTGATAATTACGTAGCGTAACAACGACCAAACAGGGTGTGATCAGTACTGTATTTCAACTATTTTACATGTAATTGTCCCATGTGAAATACATCACAACCTTCAAAGTGGACCAAAAGCTTTCCTGCTTTTCCCGTAGCGCGTAATGCAAGCCAGGAACCTGGCATAATTCAACCATTAGTCAAAAGCAAATGGCATTCTTAACTGTCAGAGAAGGTACTGTATGGTAACACTTTCAACATCTCAGCTACATGCTAAATAGCATAGCATCTGCCTGTTCAAAGTAGCGCATGGCACTAATTGCACATATCGACCCTATCCTACACTATGTCATAGTAACATTTCAGGTTCTATGATTACCATCACACTTTTGCAGTGCTAATCCAAGGGACATCAATCACAAAACACAAAACTAAATTAGTGTAATATAGCTAATTAATCGTCAATACTACATGTAATAAAAATAAAACACATTATTAAAAGAAGTACTCAAAATATGATACAACTATTCATTCATTCATTTTCTATACCGCTTATCCTCATTAGGGTCACGGGGATGCTGGAGCTTATCCCAGCAGACTTTGGGCGAGAGGCGGGGTACACCCTGGACTGGTCGCCAGTCAATCGCAGGGCAATGATACAACTAATAAAATTTAATTTAAAAAATATGCCTAGGTTTAATACAAAGCTGTAATCTAATTCGAAAGAATCTTAACTAAACCTGTATGCAATTTGTAATGACTTTAACACTGCCATGCGGGTGTAAAAATAAGTTAAGCACTGTAAATCGGACCGGTGCCATATGCTTACGCTTTGCATGGTGTCAGTTATGAGCTTTAATATTCTACTCTTCTATATTTGACTTTTGCCTCCCGCTCGCCCCGATGAAGCATTGCGTTGACGATGTCGCGAGGAGTTTACAAGTCAGGCCCCTCAGCCGCCGCCCGGAGCCCGCCGCCCCCAGCACTGAGGGACAGCTTAGCCACAGCTCCTCCATATTTAATTGTTATGTTGAATTATTCTGGCTCAGTGCCGTGTTGTGCCACCGTGAATTGGGCCGTGGAGTTCACTGCGTGTGTGTGTGTGTGTGGGGGGGGGGGGGGGGGGGGGGGGGGGGGGGGGGGGGGGATAGGGACGGGAGGCAGCGGTTGGATAGTGCCTGAGTTTGCCACGAACACCGGGGGCCTCTGGGAAGGCAGAGCCATAGCAACACAATGAATTAATGAAAAGGGCCCAAATGCTACGTTTAACACAACCAACAAGCTCTCTTCTCACACACACACACACACACACACACAGTGACAGCTGGTGATTTCATATGCAACATTCTGCTAACCAGGCGATGCAAGTCGGGCCCAAACTTGGTTTACAATGATAAAACCCGTCGCCCGCTCATGTACGCAACTTTACCTTCCAGTTCTAAAATTGGGAAAATTGCTCTTTTATTGTGGTGTGAGAACACCGCATCCAAATTAGCAAAGTTTTGTAGTCAGTGATTACAAAGGAGCTTTTACAATCAATGACTAGTGGTGATTAACTTCAGTTGCCAATATATATTGACAGAAGTACCCAGCAGTCAATGGCTGTTTACAATGCACTTCAAAGAGTAGTCTGCTGCGCCCTCTTCAGGAGACAAGCAGTACCAACAGGAGCAAATGCATGCAGTTTTGTTTTTCCGTTTTCAAATGCATGTGGTGAGATCCATCTAAGAGTTACTTTGATAAATGTTTCTAAACGAGTCCAAATCATTATTACGTATAGAATGACACAGAACACGTTTGGATATGGGTTTTTTTTAATTGTACAATAAAAATCACATTTTGTACAAATGCTTTTAACAAAAAAGTATTTCAGGCTGCAAGGAGAAAAAGAGGCAAGGGTGCCTGAAATGAATTCATTGTCCTTGAGAGCTGCTCTGAGCCTTTATCCCGCAGCGAATGACAGTTATTTCACATGAAAAATAAGAACCTTTTTGTACTGGTGGGAGGGGTCTGCAATTTGGTCCTGCTCCGATGTGTTACGATGGCGAGGGGCGGCAGTCATCAGGTGTGGGTGGGTTAAGAGCGTGTATATTTACCCCAGATGTGAAGCATGAAGACCGAGGCAATGAAGAGCAGGCTCATCACCAACACTGGAACTGGGCCGCTGTTAGAACACACACGCGTGTAAATTACAGTCGGGAATCATAATCCTCTTTTACACAGCCATTTTACACCAACACAGAATGCAGGAGTCAACTCGACAATTTTCCAGCTATGGGTGTAGTTTGAGAGGCGTCACAAAGGGCAGGACGGCACCTCACTTGACCCGCACTGCTGTGTTGAAAGCAAGTGCCATCAACCCAGTATTTTATGCGTCACCCCGTTTCTAAGGATCTGAATGTGGAATGCAGTGTCGCTGTGTGAAAGTACACACGGTTGTGTCACTGGGTCCGTATGAAAGGCACACGTGAATTTTGCAGAAATCTCTAAAAGAGGCATGGGACCTTTAACATTTATTCACTGTGCCACATTATTGCTACTGTGTGCGCACAGCAACATGGCATTCCATCGGCGCTGAGTCTGGTGTGGCGTGTAGAACACAACTTTCAACATAACAGCGAGGAAGAAATGAGTGTCGGGTGCAAAACGTAGCACTTGAGTTGCGGGCTTTGCAGAATCCCCCTACACACAGGCGTTGTCCTGCCTCTGGTACTACCCCCCAAAAGGGTCCCCCCACCATTCCATCTAAGAAAATAAATATTTGATTTATTGATGGTGGCCTGCCACGAATAGATATGGCACAACGTAATGTACCTGGTCTGCCAGAGAATAAGATAATGTGGCGACTTTGTCCGACCCCTCTAGATACTCATTTTCTAAAACACAACTAGTGACAAATCTAGTGAAGACACTTTTGGTTACTCTGACATAAAAGCATGTATTGCTCTACTCAGCAAGCAGCGGGTGCTGCTGAGGGCCCCTTCCCCGGCTAAAATCACTCACAGGTGGTTTTGTTTTGTTATTGACATTGGAGGAAAAATGACTAAAAGAAGCGACAAAGGAAATTTCATTTGTAGTGATGGTTGTGGTTTTTATTTAAGTGCATTTTTTGCTAAAGGATTGAATGTTCCTTTTATTTTCAATGAATTTTGACTTTTTTGTTTAATTTAATTAAAAGCTCTTGTCATTCCAATTACAATATTTCAATACTTGAGAAATTCAAGTGTATTGCTTTTGAAACAATGTACTCTTTATTACATTATTACGCCATATAATTAATGAAAAAAACGATCTCGAAAAATGTCAACAACATTGATAATCGAAAAGAATTTGTAGGGCAATTATCGTCCAGCAAAATGTGTTAAGATCAGGCCTACTTGTCATGTTTGTTTGTTTTTTGTATTTTGCAAACACTTCATGGCCAATTATGTAAACGTGACGATTCCGTCCCTCCTGCACTCCTACGGGGAAACACTAGCTTGTGTTTCCCCGCTCATAATGTTTCCCTAATAACATTATGAGTGATAGCGATATCATTAGGGGTGTCACGAGACACTCAGCGCACAAGATGAGACAATACACAAGATTGTATAAGAACGGAGACGAGACAAGATTTTAACATTACTTTTAGGAAGAAAAATGCAAATTGACAATATATTGCAATATACTTATCATTTCTATGTCACACTCTTCTGCCTTCACCCACAGAGACAAGGAAGGAACTGTCACTTATACAGATGTGCAAGCAAAATTGTGCAAGAGACTGCATGGCTGACAAAATAGCTCACCCCGTTTGTGCCCCTCTTCTAGGGAACAAATGCTCCACGGCACTGAAACCAATGCACAGACTGAACTCTCTTCCTGCCTGTCTGGAGCCGGGAGACGAGGAAAACAGACACGCACGCACATGGCAATATACAGTATTGTGGCCGGCAAAATTATTGAGTTCATTTTCATTTACTGTGTGATTCATTACGGCAGTTTTTTTCTGAATGAGAAATCTCATCACGTTTTAATTCCGCGTGATCTTGTGACACTCCTGGATATCATCCTTTAATATTTCATTCCTCCCCTTGTTTGTCTCAATGATGAGCTTCCCTTACCAGTCACCAAAAATGGCCGACCCTTAACCTTGATTCAACCCAAACAAACAACACCTCGGAGTGTACAAACAAAAGTAAGAAGTTTGAAATGGTTTCTCATTAGTTTAAGTCCGAGGGCTTTGTGGAGTGGCTCATTTTATTGATGAGCAACTGACATGGGGGTGGGAGGTCCTCATCCCTGAAGGAGGGCTGGGGTGGGGGTTGCATCGCTACGCAACAGCATCGCCATGCTAACCGTCTCCTCCCTTCCCTCCAACTCCTTCCCCTCCTGTCAGAAGGCTGTAATTGAGTTGACCTTTCAGAGTGGCTCCTTTAATGAAGCTTTGCGAGCGCCGTCTAACGCGGGAACAAACGCGCACTCGATATACAGCGGCGTGCGGGGAGTGTGCCCTCCTTCGACGTCAGGAGACACACACTCGATAAGCGGCACAGCGCCATCGATCAACCACGTCTGCCAGCGACGAGGGGAGGGGATGCTTTTTTTAATAGTGAGGAGGAAGGCTTGATGTAGGGATATAGACAGAAAGTTATGGGAGTTTTATGCATTCTACATGTGCATTCTATATGTACCACTGAACGAGTGTGGTTGCAGATTAAAAAAACAAAACAATACTCACACTTTGAGTCCTGGCGAGTCCTCTGTGTAGAAGCGCCACATTCCACCAGTACCACCCGCCCCAGCGGTCCTGGCACCACTGCGGGTACTGCTGCTGGTTGCTTTCCTGTGCAACACACAGCCAAGAGCATTAGACGTAACAGCGTATTACAAAGGCTTCATCTGTTTCCTGGAAAACTTATTTCATGCCTTTGAACAGCTAAACAAAAAAGTTGAACCTAAAAAAATTCGTGGTATGAGTCGTAATATTACCACAAAAGGTCATTACAAGAAAAAAAAAAACCTGAGTAAAAATATGGGCTTTTACCACTAAACTTTTTCCAACGAGAGCCACTTCGTAAAAAACTGAAAGGATGAAGGGCCATTGATATTTTGTAAAGCCACCCATGTAGGTTAAAAAATATTCTTTTTTTTTTTTTAAACTGCAACTCAGCTTTGTGATATAGGTGAAATGCTAAAAAATGACACATTTCTTCAGAATGCTACAACATTTACTCTCATAACATTGCAACCTTTCTATCCTTATTTGATTATGACTTGTTTCTCTAAGCATTTTGTCTTTCTCTGCACGGTGGTCGAGTGGTTAGCATGCTGGCCACACAGTAGGGAGATCTGGAAGACCAGGGTGTGAATCTCTGTTGGGTATCCCTGTGCTCTGGTTTCCTCCCACATTCTAAAAAGATGCATGTTAGGTTAATTGGCAACTAAATTGTACATAGGTATGAATGTGAGTATGAATAATTGTTTGTCTTCCCTACGATGTACCCAATGTCAGCTGGGATAGGCTCCAGCATATCCGTATGAGGATAAGCGGCATGGAAAATGGGTGGATGGATTTTGACTTTTTTCCTCAAATAATTATATCTGTTTTTTCCCCATTGCTGCTGCTTTTCCCATAACTATTTCAACCTTTCCTTTTGTACATGTTCTTGTAATTCTGCCTTTATTTCAATATTTTGACTGTATCCTCGCACTACTATTTAATGCGTTATGCTTTTCATGCTCATTTTTCCCTAATCTAACTTTCCAAAAATTACACAGTTTGTTTTGTTTCATATTTTACGTCTTTAAAAAATACTTTGTTGACGCTCCACGCTAATAAAATAACACTAATTTTCTGAATATTATGACTTTATTCTCATAACATTGTGACTATTCTCTCATTAGAATACGACTTTACCTTAAATTTTTGAATTGATTCAATTTTTTCTGTTGCTTTTTAAAAACAATATTTTAGCTTTCGGCCTGCACGGTGGCTGAGTGGTTAGCACATTGGCCACACAGTCAGGAGATCTGGAAGACCTGGGTTAAAATCTCCGTTGGGCATCTCTGTGTGGAGTTTGCATGTTCTCCCCGTGCGTGTGTGGGTTTTCTCCAGGTACTCCAGTTTCCTCCCACATTCCAAAAACATGCATGTTAGGTTAATTGGTGACTCTAAATTATCCATTAGAGTGTGAATGTTTGTTTGTCTATATGTGCCCTGCGATTGACTGGCGACCAGTCCAGGGTGTACCCCGCCTCTCGCCCAAAGTCTGCTGGGATAGGCTCCAGCATTCCCGTGACCCTAATGAGGATAAGCGGTATAGAAAATGAATGAATGAATTTTCTTCTTGTAAATTAATGACTTCATTCCCACATTTTGACTTTATCCCTGTAAAACTTAATTTGTCAAAAATTACAACTTCATTCTTTGTTTTCCTTCTCATAAAATTACCACTTTTACACAAAAAATATTTTAATGCTACTGAAATGACATTATTGTTCTTCATAACTCATAATATTGACCTCTAAATATTTTGACTTTATTCTTGCAAAACACAAATTTTTGCAGTTTCTTTTTAATTTGGTCCTGATCATTGAGCAAAATAAAAAGAGTAACCCAATTTTGTGATAAAATCATCATACATCGTTGTGATCCGTCAGCTACAACATGTGATGATTGGGCGTCATTTGATGGGATTAAAAAGAAGTTAATGAAGATGCTTGATAATGAGTTCACAGTGAAGCCTTTTGATTGGGCACCGATTATGAAACATCTATCTGGCATTTTAATCTGCTATTACTGAAGGAACACGGTTGTGGAGAGAATGAGGCTGTTTAAAAGCAATCATGGTATGATCGCCTCAGGGGTCTGGCGGGGTCAATCATGGGTGTTGAGGGTGATTTGTCAGGTAGAATCTCCATTCCATTTTCTTCCGCTTATCCGGGGTACGGGTCGCGGGGGCAGCAGTTTCAGTAGGGAAGTACAGAATTCTCGGGCTCACGCGACCTCTTCCAGCTCCACCGGGAGGACACCAAGGCGTTCCCAGGCCAGCTGTGAGCCATAATCCCTCCAACGTGTCCTAGGTCTTCCCCGGGGCCTTCTCCCGGCTGGGCATGCCCAAAACACCTCACCGGGGAGGCATCCGGACTAGATGCCCGAGCCACCTCAACTGGCTCCTCTCGATGTGAAGGAGAAGCGGCTCTGATCTGAGCTCCTCCCGGATGGCCGATCTCCTCACCCTATCTCTAAGGGTGAGTCCAGCCACCCTACAGAGGAAACTCATTTCCGTGATCTTGTTCTTTTGGTCATGATCCAGAACTCATGACCATAGATGAGGGTGGCAACGTAGATCTATCGGTAAACTGAGAGCTTTGCCTTCCGGCTCAGCTCTCTTCACTGCATCGGACGCTGTACCGGTCCGTCGGTCGACCTCACGCTCCAACCGTCCCTCACTCGTGAACAAGACCCCGAGATACTTGAACTCCTCCACCTGAGGCAAGACCCCACTCCTAACCCAGAGGGTACAGTCCACCCGTTTCCGACTGAGAACCATGGCCTCAGATTTGGAGGTGTTGAGTCTCATCCCAGAAGCTTCACACTCAGCTGCAAACCGCTCCAGTAAATGCTGAAGGTCACAGCTTGATGAGGCCATAAGGACCACATTGTCTGCAAATAGCAGAGACGAGATCCTAAGGTCACCAAGCTGGACTCCCTCAACACCTTGACTGCGCCTAGAAATTCTGTCCATAAAGATTTTGAACAGAATCGGTGACAAAGGGCAGCCTTGGCGGAGGCCAACGTTCACCGGAAACAAGCTCGACTTACTGCTGGCAATGCGAACCAGGCTCCTACTTTGATTGTACAAGGACCGAATGGCACGTAGTAGCGGGCCACCAATCCCGTACTCCCGGAGCACCCCCCACAGGACAGCACGAGGGACACGGTTGAATGCCTTTTCCAAGTCTACAAAGCACATGTAGGTCGGTTGGGCAAACTCCCACATACCCTTGAGTACCTTTGCTAAGGAGTAGAGCTTGTCCAGTGTTCCGCGACCGAGGCGAAAACCACATTGCAACTTCTGTAAACGAGGTTCGACTAACGGTCGTGCCCTTTTCTCTACTTTTCTGGAGTAGACTTTCCCAGGAAGGCTGAGGAGTGTGATCCCCCTATAGTTGGAACATACCTTCCGGTCACCCTTTTTGAAAATGGGGACCACCACCCCGGTCTGCCAGTCCAGAGGTACTGTTCCCGACTTCCATGCAATGTTGTAGAGGCGTGTCAACTAACACATTCCCCCAACATCCAGAGCCTTGAGGAATTCAGGGCGGAACTCGTCTACCCCCGGAGCCTTGCCACTGGGGAGTGATTTAACTACCCCAATTACCTCAGCCTCGGTGATAAAACTGTCCACGTGCAGATCCTCAGACTCTGCTTCCTCCATGGAAGTTATGTCAGTGGGATTGAGAAGCAGAAGAAGAAGCAGGTAGAATCTGCGTTATTTTATTTCATAGGCATCTGGTGTCCTGAGATTGAGCATGCATTCATTTTCACCCGACTTGACATTATTATTCTTTCTGTGCATATACCTAAACCGTTTAAAAGTCATAATTGGAGCTTTGTGGCCATGTTGGATTGAAATTGTGAGTACCTCTGTCGGACTGTGGAGCCTGCTGCCCGGGGGGCCACTGTCTTACTGGGGGATCGGCTAGAAGCCCCAACATTGGTTGCACTTGCAGCTGGTCCAGGCTGGGGAAAAAGACAATTAAAGCCAACATCAGTATACCATTATTTACTACCACATACATTCTTACAGCTAAGAGGTGACTGACTAGTGGCTGAACAGGCCTAAGATATCATTTGCTAGTTTTTATTCACATAACGTCTCAGACATATGCATGGTGTACATTGAATTATTTCATATTGGTGTTTGGATCACCAAGTTATAAACACCTTATAACCTAGAGAGGGAAAGCCACGTATACGTATGGTGAGCTAATGCTAGCAGGCTACAGAAAGCAAAAGCACAATTATATTTAAAAGCACGCCGCGTTGTCTCAGTGGAACAGTTGCAGATGAAGATGAGTCTCACCATGTTGCTTTATTGGTTTGAAGCGAGCTGAGTCCCTGGGCCCCTCTCCTGACGATGTCCACGTCAAACGTAGGGATGGCAGCGGTGAATGGAGTACTCAAAACTTGAGAAGGGACCAGCGAAGCTGACGCTAGTCTAAAAAGGACACGACTGCAAAAGCCACGGACCAGCGTAGGTGGCCAAAGAGATGCCTGTGAGAAATTCAAGTTCGACACAGAATTATTAAGTGTAATCCACACCACACGATATTAACTTGATGTTTCAGTAATATGTTCTATTTTAGGGATATTATAGATTATTTTAAATTTGATAAAATTACCAATACTTTGTATTTATTTGTAGGCAAAAATAATGAACCTCCATGCCGCTCTGGGTGACGTGTCTACTTACGAGACGTGATTATCAATGGGGAAACTGGCGCCATTTTGGCGCAAGCAGGAAGTTCAACGTGCTTCATCACAAGAGTGAATGTAGAGCCACTATGGCAGTGTGGTGTTTTGTTTCATGGCAGTTTGTTTTGGCAAGAGGCACCGAAAGGAGCCACATCACAGGTCTCAAAACTTGGATAAGATAACAGAAAAGGTAAACAGAAAATGTATGAAACAGTCTGGGATCAACGTGCCTTCGCTGATCACTTTTAAAAACAGATATTTATCTTATCGTATAGTTTTAATTTGGTCGTTATTAGCCACGCATGCAGGCAAAGTTGTAGTGTACTTTTTTAAAGACACTCTATTAAAGCATCTAGCTTTACCAGAAGTGAATTTTTCTTTTGATAGCTTTCATCTAATTCTGCCTATGGAATACTTATCGGGATGGGGACAAACTATTGTCATTGTGGCAACCGTGCTTGTTTACATTTCAAATGGCTTTAACGTAATTAAACCCTAGCCTCCAATCTTCCTGAAAAGGTAGATAAATGTCAGTAATTGTTGTAATTGTGTGTGCACATCTTACTCTGACACATCTTAAAGGATTAGGTTAAGAAAAGTAGTTCTAGTCTAATCTGAAATGTTGAAGCCAATTTTTATGATCCATTAATTTAAATTAATATTTTAGCTCTATGGGTGTATGCGCAGGATGGTACAGGTGGTGTTTCTGCATCCAGACCTTGGTATAGGTGGAGCGGAGCGCCTGGTTGTCGATGCTGCTGTCGCACTGAAGTCTCAAGGATGCGGTGTCCAAATCTGGACTGCCCACTATGACCCGACCCACTGTTTCTCTGAGACGCTTGACCCAGACCTACCTGTGGTAAGACAATTGTGCTGTGACTGTGTGTAATATTTTCTTAGTCCATGAATCGTCTTTTTCCCACAGGTGTGTGTGGGTGACTGGCTACCCACCAATGTTTTTGGTTACCTCCATGCCCTTTGTGCTTACCTGCGAATGATGTATGTGGCGCTGTATTTGGTTTTCCTGAGTGGCCTGGAGTACGACGTCATCGTTTGTGATCAAGTGAGTTGACCATGCTCTGTTTTTTGCTGTTTGTGCATGTCACACGTGTACAAACATGGCTCTCCATTGATATTTTATACTAACAGCTCCATAAGTACGCTTATGCCAATGTTACCGAGGTATACCTTTATTTTGAATCCCATCCTAGGTGTCAGTGTGTATTCCAGTACTCAGACTGTCGCGTCACAGGAAGAAGGTGTTATTCTACTGTCACTTTCCGGACCAGCTACTCACTCAAAGGAAATCGACCCTGAAGAAGCTGTACCGTGCTCCCATTGACTTTCTGGAGGAGCGCACCACTGGCATGGCTGATTTGGTATGTAGACGGATGAGGGTAGTTTACTTTGCACTACATACATTTTATAAAAGTATTATTGTATGGATTTTATGTGTACAATACTTTATTATAGTAAGCAGTTAAGTATAATTGTTTTTTTAATCACAAATTTACATTAAAAACCTACTCAGATAAAGCAGAGCAGTGAGATTGTTAAAACTTTCAAATTGTTGGATAGGAGGATGGAACAGCAGTTAGTAGTAGTAATGTTTAAGGAATACGCTTAATGTTAGTGTCTGTACTTCCATTTGACAGAAAAATGTATGTTAAAGGTATCTAATTGTCACGGATATGTGAGGAGAGTGAATTTCTCTGAATTGCATTGAATTATATTCCACTTCCTGCAATTCAAATTGAATTCAACATCCTGTGGGTTGGAGTCATTCAAATTCATCCCTTGAATAAATTCTAAAATTCTGAATTTTGCACAGGCCTGTAGCAGGAGTACAGTGGATCCCCGCACGTTAGCCATTCAGCATTCACAACCCTGCAAATTCGCAGATTCTTGATCGAAATATTTTTATTCTGCAGAAATAAGGCGTTTTTTTACCCGCAAATAACACATTTCAATCACCATCATAATAATAACACAATAGTAACACTAAGATTTCGAACTTTAGCTGTTCGGCAGTACTTGAACACACCGTACATACTCCAATTCCATCTGTTCATATATTATCTCACATTATCATTCATACATGTGGGTTGCTATATGTTTTACATTTTAAGTGTGTGAGGCGAGTAAGAAATGAATGGCAATTGAAGAGAGAAGGGGAGGATTGTGAAGCAAATGTAATAATTAGCCAGTTTTATTGCAAATGTTGATCCAACATCGAAAGAGAAAGTAAGTATTAGTAGTAGTAGGGGAGTGTGAAAGGGACGGGGGCGAGCCTTGTGTCAAAAGACATTTTTGTGACTAAACTGATTATCCGTATTTTTTCACCATTGTGAAATGCGAGGATCTACTGTGCTTGTGTATCACGTAATGTAACAAAATATCGTCCCCAGGGCCCCGCTGCCTAAACAAAACATGTTTGAGTGATACTGCTCCACTCCGGTCCTGCAGTTGGCAGTATTAAGCCTTACAAAGTGGCACTAACAACAACAAGACAAATTAAGATTTTTGCTCACCATGTCACTACCCCATGTGGCTCCTATGCAAGTGGAGTGAATCAGTGAAAATCAATTCCTTGTGATTATTATTATGCATTTTCTTCTAACCATCTATTTAGCTAACCAACTAACTCATTTAGTACCATACTAACTAACCTACAAATTGTGATCCAAACATGATGCTGTATGTTCAAAGTGTGGGACAGTGAGCGTGCCTTCAAAAAACACGTAACAAAACGCCCAAATATTGTGCACAGTGCTGCTTTTCCTATTACTAGTTCAACATTGTGTCAAAATCATGTTATCTTATGTTAGCTCTTCTTTCTCAGAGGTTCAGATTATTTTTTTCAGGAGTGTGTGGCAGTTTGTCTGATGCAAGAGTGCAAGAAATAATTGGATTCAGATTCTTTGGTGGTTTCCTTTTATTTGAACCCAGAATGCTCACTAATATACTTTCTGGAATTTTCTTTACTCCATGCTTTCCTATTTCCCTTTAGGAACTAAAAAAAGATCCATTTTGGCTTTGACATCTAGATTCATTCATTCATTTTCTATGCCGCTTATCCTCATTAGGGTTGCGGGTATGCTGGAGCCTATCCCAGCTGACTTTGGGTGAGAGCAGGGGACCACCCTGGACTGGTCACCAGTCAATCGCAGGGCACATATAGACAAACAAACATTCACACTCTAATGGACAATTCAGAGTCGCCAATTAACCTAACATGCATGTTTTTCGAATGTGGGAGGAAACCAGAGAACCCGGAGAAAACCCACGCACGGGGAGAACATGCCAATTACACACAGAGATGCCCTACAAAGATTCGAACCCTGAACCTTCTGACTGTGAGGCCAATGTGCTACCCACTCATACACCGTGTGGCCTGACATGTAGATGAAGTTAGCAAATTTTGAAAATATTTGATCTTCCTATGTGTTTTTACAAGCTGCTCTGCTATAATCATCTTCAGAGTGTGTTAGAGATTTTAATACAATGAATCAATGAACTGATGATTAGTTATTTATCCATATAATAGACAGCTATTTTGATATTCAATTAATATTTATATATATTTATATTTAATAATGGAAATATTATCTAATCGCAGGCATTCAAATGTGAATATTTTTTAGCTTAGTCATGCATGAAAGCAGACCTTTATGTTTTAGGCTAAACATGATATTCACACAAATCAGATTTTTTTCGGACTCGGTAACTCAATTCAGATATGTTGCAAACCAAACCAGTAACTGTTTGTGTTAGTAAATGTTGATTTGGCCCACTAAGCGCAGGATTTTCCAAAATGCTACCCGGGGTCCATTTGCGGCACATTGTAAAAAATATAGAAACTAAAATAACTAGAAAACTAAAAAAAACAATAACAACAAAAAACTGCAAAGATAGAAAAATCAGCTGTAATTTTACAAGAATAAATTCAAAATATTAAGGGAAAAAAGTTGTAATCTCAAGAAAATACTTTTACTAAAATAGCATATTTCGAAGAAAGATATTGTCATTTTAGTAGCTCAGAGTTGAAATATTGAAGAAAAAATATGCAAATTTTTTAAAAGTCATAAAATAAGAAAAGAAATATGGAAAAGGGGCAATTTTAGGAGATTAAAGTCAAAATATTATTAGAATAAAGTAACAATTACAATAGGAAAGTGTACAATAAAAGAGTAGAAATGGTTGGAAAATGAAAAAAAAAACCATCAGTAAAATAAAATAAAAGAACTGGAATTTTATAAGAATAAAGTCAAAATATCAAGAGAAAAAGTTGTATGCTAATAAGAAAAAAGTTGCATTTTATCACTAATACTATTTCTAGGAAAAATAATGTAATTTTAGTATTATAGTCATGAAATATTGAAGAAAAAAAAATATTTTTTAATGTCATAATATAAGACACAAACAAAACTAAAGTTGTAATTTTTTGAAAATTAGGTTGGGGAAAAAGTCACAATTTTATGAGAATAACAACATAATATGTCAAGAAGAAAATTACTAAGATTGATATGAAGTTCAGTAAAGATTTTGTCACAGCCGCTTCACAGCCATTCTTACCACATACACATCAATGGGCAGTAAATAGTGTGCATTAATACGATGGAAGAGGAGCTGAGCAATTTGCGAGGTCTGATTTTTTGCATGTTTGCCATGCAAATATTTTACTTTTTTCAATGCATATTGTTTTGAGAAGCCAAACTTTACTTAAGTAGCTCCAGCAACAAACCTGATCTAAGTTCTTCATCACCAAAATCCGACCAGAACTGGACTCAGAGGACCAATAGAGGGTAGCTCACTGATGTACTACACAAATAATAGGGATGTCATACAACTTCATGTCCAAATTCCTTGATATTCCTTTTACAAGAACATTGAAATATTTGGACAAAAAACAGAAAATATGAAGATATTGGAGCAAAGAATGTCATTCCTATTTATAATAGTTTTCACGTATATCACAAGGCTTAGATGCAGTTTCATTTATATATATAAACTTTGTAGCATACCTCAGTGGGTTCTCAATTATTTTCTATCATGCCTCCCCTAAGGAAGGGGAGAAATAAAACCAGAAATGTTTTCGACAACAAGCTTCAGATGAACTGTTAATTGCAACCCATACTTTGAAAACTCCTGCTCTAAGTTTTAGGAAAAGCTCCTGATGCAGTTTTACTCCCTTTTAGATTCTGGTAAACAGCCAGTTCACTGCAGGCGTCTTCAGGGAGACCTTTCAGAGTCTCAAAGGGGTCCAGACAGACGTCCTCTATCCCTCCCTCAACACTTGCACCTTTGACCAGCCGTCCGCTGAAGCACAAGGCCTGGAGGGGCTCCTCCCTGAGGGAACCTCCCACCTGTTCCTCTCGCTCAATCGATATGAGCGAAAGAAGAACTTGGGTTTGGCCCTGAAGGCCCTGGCAGCGCTGAGAACCGTCCTCCCTCCGGGCCGAAGTGCAGGCATACACCTGGTGGTGGCAGGAGGCTACGACGACCGAGTGAGTGAGAATGTGGAGCACTATACAGAGCTGAAAGAGCTGGCATCGCAACTCCACTTGGAGGACTGTGTGACTTTCTTGCGTTCCCCCCCGGATTCCATCAAGGTGGCACTGCTCCGAGGGAGCCACGCGGTGCTGTACACCCCGAGCAAGGAACATTTCGGGATAGTTCCCGTGGAGGCCATGTACTGCCGCTGTCCCGTTATCGCTGTGAACTCCGGGGGACCCTTGGAGAGTGTGGCGGATGGGAAGACAGGCTTCCTGTGTAAGCCCACAGCAGAAGCATTCTCCAAGGCCATGGAAAGGCTGGTCATGGAGCCACACCTCCGTAGGGACATGGGACAAGCTGGCAGGAGGAGGGTACAAGATAAGTTCTCTCTTCAGGCCTTTTCAGAACAGCTGTACGGCTACATTGTTGGCCTCAGCCGCTGACGTCAAAACTGCAGAAATTTTTCTCTGGAACTGAGTGAGTGGAAGTGGGAGTCTTTATCTGACAGTGTGGCAAAGTGTAAGAGGGGAGGACAATTAATCAGCTTTTCCGAGGAAGGGTTGCCGAGGAACAGAATTCTATACCAATTATGAAGAGACTAAAGTGTTTGTGTACGTCGCAACACAGCAACCAAAAACTATTGATTCATACATTGAAGTTTTTTTTTCTCCAGCATCTTTATGAGTGCAACATAGTTCTCATCAGCCCGCACACAGCCCTAAATCAATAACCAGGATGCCTTCCTCCACTTCCTGTCTGCACAGAGCTTTGTTCCAAAGACGCTGGCCTGGTTCGTGACTCTTGCTGCTGCATGGAGGTTATTAGCAGATGATAGAGAGTCTTTGGCTTCATTAGATGCCTGGATGGTGGGCAGAATGCCACTGTCTGGGTCATCATGGTGGAGAATACCAGAAGGTCATTGTGTCTGCGCACTGGCCTCCTCAGCTTTGCTTTTTTATGGACGTGCTCTTATTGACATTCCACGAGTCTTAATAAACTAGACGACACACACAAAGTTTCTCCAGCCGCTTTGTTGGAAAGTTTCTTCCTCCTTTTTTGTGCTTTGTGGGGATGCCAATAAAAGTATGGCCTTTGCTGTGAGAACATGTTTGAAAGTAAAAAATGTTGCTTATTAGGAAAATGGGTGGGGAGAGCTTTAGTTTGTTTCTCCATCCGCTGCTGCATTATCAGTTCAAGAGTTGCAGTTGTGTCAGCGTGATCTCTGTTCTTTTTCTGGAAGGGAATCTGAAATCAAGAAATTAACATTACTGGTGGGCCTCAGGTTAGGTATGAGTTCCATTCGGACTGAATGGCGGAATTGACCAGTAAAATGTAATACTGTTAAAATGCGGAACCTTGCGGAAATGTACTTATTGTGAACGAAATGCTGTCATCGTGAGCAGGAGTATTTGTGTGGGGTCAACATTTCCCTCGCGGACTGCTCAATCTCATAATGTGAATCTCATCACAAACACTAACCTGCCCCTTCCCAAACTAAACATGTCAAAACAGCAACCTGAAACACCGTCGAAAGTTGGCGGAAAAACTTTGAAATATCTCTAACGGAGCGTGAATGAACGTTAGCTGAGGTAGCATAGTTTAGCAGAGCATGCTAGTGCCCTGTGTGTGTGACTTAGGTGTGTTTACACCGCAATGTGTTTTACCGCTTGTTAATGTGTTTTACAATGCCTGCTGAGTCATGCAAGTTCTGAGTGAAATAAGGACCTAAGACTATTGGAATTGCATCTGTGACTACTACTTTAACCACAACCCAAGTTACATCCATTTCTGAAATACTGGGAAAAACTGGTCAGTTATGTACATCAATAAATGTAAGGGTTTATGCATTTAATGAAAATATATTTGATATACTGTCATACAAGTACACATTCTATTCTGGTAAAATAAGTGTAGAAGATATAAATATGATAAAAAGGAAATTTCATACAGCCCTAGTCAGTTTCTTTATTGTTGCTGTAGACCAGGGGTCTCAAATTTGTGGCCCATGAGCCATTTGTGGCCTGCGAGATAATTTTGGCCCCCACCTTAATATGAAAGTTTAATGTTAGTACGGCCCTCGAGTTTTATATGAATGGCACTTTTTACAGTCTTGTGAGCGGAGCTGACGAACCATCCAATCACGGTGGGGAATATGGCTCTCAGGGGCGTTACATCGACCGGGCTTGATGCAAGCAGAGAAACATTTTTCAATGAGTGAAAAACTGATCATTGTTACTAGTTTTGCACACAAATTCTTTACACCAGTGTCCTTGTTTATCTTAAATTTGTGTTAAAAAAGTTTGAGAAGATTGAATTTTTAAATTTACGCTGCGCGTGTGTGCATGTGCGCCGAGGCTGTGGCTCTGCCTCCAGCGGCCCCGAGGTAAGTTGAGTTAGAGACCCCTCCAGTAGACAGAAAACAATTGGGTTTGGCATCAAAAGACAAATATGAGACCAAACAGCAGCATTTCCAGGAATTTACATCTGTAATATACAGTTTTGGGGAGTCAGCGCAGTACATAAAAAAAAAATGTCAGACTGTGCAACTCTGTCAGGACACAACTATAACATGCCCCATTATACCATCGGTAGTGCTAACAGCTTAAGTAATGTTTCAAATAGTAATTAATTAGATCACACGTTACTGGAAAACTAAAACACTGATCGCAACCAATACCGCAGGTGGTCTTTGAGTTACGCTCGAGTTACATTCCTAGACTGATGGAAGTCAAGTTTTACATCCAAATTATTGCTAAATTTACCCCTAAGTCACTCACACTGTACAAGGCAAAGCCAAAGCTTGGGCTGCACCAATTACAATTTTCCCGCCGATCTGTAAAAAGCCCGACCTGTTGTTGTTTGGGCATGTCGCGGTCAACAGTAGTGTAATGTTTTGTGCATTAAAGAGATTGTGGATCTACCACCTCCTCATCATCGTTACAACATCCGGGTAGACATTACAATACCATCTTTATCTTCCTGAGAGTAGTGTGGCAGCACGTGAGCAGTATATAGTGTATTCTTCCGCTCAAAGTACTTTTTGAGCGAGTCTCGTGTTGATGGATCAACATTTAGTTTTTATTTATTTGGTAATTTGTGTGAACACATTCGTAACCACAAAACACTGAAACTTGGAACGTCGTAAACCGAGGACCACCTGTATTGAATATCAGTGTCATGTGTCTTTAACAGGTGAGTAGTTTTACTCTATTTTAGTTTTATCTGGTATTATTTTACAATGACTTAATGACTTTATACTTGTAATACAGTTAAGGATCGAATTTTTTACAGGAAGATTTTTAGCAATTTGTATAATTAATAGAACACAAACTAGGCATCGTATGACCAAATAATTTTAATAAAAATATTTGACCAAAAATTATTTGACCAAATAATATTATTTTGTGCATTAAGAGTTAATTTCATTTATATTGGAATCACTGCACGGTGCAGTGATGTCACTGTGAGTGGGCATTCCCCCTTAAAATGAGGTTTCATCATGGGCTGTATGTTGTTTTTTTACTTTGGATACTGCTTTATCGTGATTATCAAACATTCCCCTTCAATTTAGCATTAAATCAATATGCAGATTTGAAGCATTGTCATCGAGTGGAAAAAAAAAAGTGAAGTATAAATTCAAACGGAAGCATCAGACTGGAATAAAAGATGATTACTTATCTATTTATCTGTGCTCATGTGAAACTTTATCAAAATGTGAGCATGCAAAATACACATGTTTGACCCAGAATTACTATAAATTGATGAACCAATTGATTAAGTTCAATATTTCAAGTTAATTAAGATAGAAAAGGGTTACAATTATTAAGTTTGCAGAAGGGAGTAGGGGGTACATGGCTTCAGTTCAAATGTCTGAAAGAGTACGCCTCTGTAAAAAGCTTGGGAACCACTGCTCTAAGTTATCCATGTTTGACTGTGACAAAAACCCACCTGGGTGCACACGGCCTGGCCATAGCGGACAAACGTGCCAAAATGCCCGCTGTTGAAGTTGATCAGGTCGTATCTGAACTCCTGATTCAGAAATGTGTGACAGCGCTGCATCATCAAATCCACCGTGGACGGAACCAGCTGGTGTTTGTCATTGTTGACCCGGATGCGGATTCCTGCCGACACTCTGTCAGTGATGGGCACAGAAGTGATTGTGGTTTTCTTCAGAACCCCGTTACTTTTGGACCTGGGGAGGATGAGCTGCACGAGGTTGTGGCACGCTTTTTGCGTCATGTTCTCATCTTTGGAGCAAGGAGAATGGACAAGCTTAGCAAAATGATCCTGGCCTTTTCTTCCTTTCACCAGTTAAATGAAATCATATTTTACTCTCTCACCTCCAACCCCAAAATGGATCACATGACCTTCTCCCATGTAAACTCCCCAGAGAGACAACCCCAACCATGGATTTACAAACTCTATGAGGTCTCCAATCTCCGCTGTGGATACATCCGGAGAGAGAAGTTGTTCAAATGAACAGACGTGTCAGAATTTGTCAAAAGCCACTACAAAAACAATGAGATTGTGATGAAGATGATTTAAAACAGTTTAAGGAAATAGTGTGGTACTCAACATTCAAAAACTAGGTATCATAGTTTACTTCTATGTTTAACAAGTACACACACGCCTGCAAAATTTGACTGATTTTCAAAGCAGGAGATTAACCGGAATTGGTGATACTGGAATACTGAGGAATACTGATGTATTAAAAAAAACCTGAACATTTGCGGAATTGCAGATTATTCATTCATTCATTTTCTATACCCCTTACCCTCATTAGGATTGCGGGTATGCTGGAGCCTATCCCAGCTGACTTTGGGCGAGAGGCGGGGTACACCCTGGACTGGTCGTCAGTCAATCGCAGGCCAGATATAGACAAACAAACATTCATACCTATGGACAATTTAGAGTCGCCAATTAACCTAACATGCATGTTTTTGGAATGTGGGAGGAAACCGGAGTATCCAGAGAAAACCCAAGCACGCACAGGGAGAACATGCAAACTCCACACAGAGATGCCCAACGGAGATTCAAAACCAGAACCTCCTGACTGTGAGACCAACATGCTACCCTTTCATCGACCGTGCGGCCCCGGATTGCAGATTAGTTTATATCAATTCAAAATCACAGGAAAGAAAAGTTTGCATGTAATACATTTTAAGTTAGGGATGTGCCGATCTTCCGGAATCGATAGTGTCTGCCGATCAGCTGTATTTTGAAGATGGAAAAAGATCGGCTTCTGACAAAAATCAGGCCGATCCGCTTGCGGTGGTTCTAGGGCACGCTCCATCATGTTAGGTGCGGTAAATGCTCGTCAAAGCTGGTTGCCACTCGACTCCTGCCACCTGGATGAAGTTAACTTCACTGTCACGATTCGCTCTTCGCGGCATGGTGTTGATGACCCCGAGGATGCAGACAGCTGGATGTCAGACAGGTAAGATTGGTGGAATATTTAATAAAGATGCTGCGAAGAACCTGCAAGTACTTGGAAACAACTCGGAACTCGAAAACAGCGAACACTAGCCACGTGGAAGTAGCATGGAAACAAAAAACAGCTAAGTGCCAGCAATGGTAACAATGACAATGAGCCGACAAAGGACTGGCACACACACCTGAACATAAATAGCATGGCACATAAACGAGAAACAGGTGCGCGTAATTAACAAAGGAGAAAAACTAGAAGGCAAGGAAAACATATGAAACTAGGAAAATAACAACAACACAGGAAAACCAACTAGAACGAAACCAAAACTGTCACAAATACAAAAAAACGATCGTGACATTCACGTTAGACGCCGGATGTTTGGCTCGCGGCTACAGAATTGACTTCCCTTGCTGTGTCCGGACTCCTCTGTCATGGTGCCAGGAGATCACACAGTAAGTGCCGCTTTAACCGCTGGTTGTTCTAAATCACAACACAAATGGATGTATAACCATGTCAAATGATTATCCTACCCTAAACGTATTGTAATGGCGCCTGAATAATTCCACGTCAGGATAGCTGTAATTCAGTTGGCCATTTATTTGCATGTCAACACGGAGCACTCACTCCTTCGACAAAACGTTCCTCTTGCTCGTTTTCTTATTCTACGCACTGGACTCCAAACGCTTGCTCTAGCCAGCATGCTGAACACCACTGCCCTCTACAGGCCACACAGTAAACAGCAGCTTACAACACAGTCAACAACCCAACGCTGCAGGATTTTCATGAAGGACTCTGACTCACAAGGATTTGTTACAAAAGCCAAACAATTGTGTTGATCATATTGTGTAATAAAAATAGTAAATTCATCAGTGCTTTGGTTGGACCCCTGATGGGATAAGCAGGTATAGCTGAAAGGAAAAGAAGATTCAATTCCACAAATTCATGTTTGTAACAGAAGTTTGATTTAAAAAAAAAAAAAAAAGGATCGGATCGGCAAGACTATAAAAAAAATTGGATCAGATTAGGTGCCAAAAAATGTGTATCGGGAGATCCCTAATATAAATCAATGACCTAACACTGCCAGTTCAATCACCTAAATTCCCACAATTTACATTTCAACCTGATAGCCTTGACTGATACAGCTAGAAGATAGGCAGTCTAATATGTTACCAAGTATCTTTGACATGATCTCTTATTCTTACATGTGCAACACAACAAATAGTTCTTGTGTCATCTAATGAGTTCCACAAAAGTTGTGGAACTAATGGCTTTGAGCTTTGGTGAATATTTCTCCCGTAAGGTCTCATTAGTGCTTGCAGCCTTGATTTGATCTAGTATAGATTTTAGTGTCTAACATAATTGAAACGACATTAGTATGATTCTGTCAATCTATGTATGTGGTTTGGTGACTAACACTGCATACTGGTTTTACCGCATGAATTAATTTTTTTAATTTAATTACAACATCACGGCCAGTCCCCAAAACATGCTCATTAGCGCCCCCGCCAGACAGTGAAAAATACATGCCACCAATGTTTAGATTGACAACAGGACAGGATGCATGAAAATCAACAAAGAGCCACACAGGTAGTCCACCATGTTGGTTTGCAGGTGCTATTTTTTTGGGTTTCATTGTTTTCTATGTAATGTTGCTGTTTTTTGTTTTTTTTTAGTATGCCGCAAGCCCGTAAAAAAAACAAAAGTGTGGGTGAAACCGGGCCACTGGCCCACACTTGGACACCCTTGATTTTGGCTTTTATTTTGTAATACTGTATTGCACAGTACAGACAACACTAACTGTCTTTGTTTTTACTGGAAAGCACATACTGAAAATTATATGTGTGCCACTTTTATCATCATACGTGAAGCTACTGTGTATATATACAGTACTACCCAGAAAATTAGAATATCCTGAAAAGGTGGTTGTATTTCTGCAATTCAACCTAAACGTTGAATTTGACATATTATATAATCAAATAATCCATACATCCATTTTCTTCCACTTATTTGAGATTGGGTCGTGGGGGCAGCAACCTAAGCAGGGAAGCCCAGAGGTTTCTCTCCCCCGCCACTTCTTCCAGCTCTTCCCAGCGGATGCCGAGGCGTTCCCAGTCCAACTGAGAGACATAGTCTCTCCAACGTGTCCTGGGTCTTCCCCGAGGTCTCCTACCGGATGGACGTGCCCTGAACACCTCCCCAGGAAGGCGTTTGGGAGGCACCCTAACCAGATGCCCAAGCCACCTCATCTGGCTCCTCTCAATGCGGAGGAGGAGCGGTTCTACTCCGAGTCTCTGCCGGATGACAGTGCTTCTCACCCTATCTCTAAGGGAGAGCCCAGCCACCCTGCGGAGAAAACTCATTTTGGTCGCTTGTACCTGCGATCTTGTCCTTTCGGTCACTACCCAAAGCTCATGACCATAGGTGAGGGTAGGAACGTAGATCGACCGGTAAATCGAGAGCTTGGCCTTTTGGCTCACTACTCGATGAAGCCAACAGGACCACATCATCTGCAAAAAGGAGAGACCGAATCCTGCGGCCACCAAACTGAAACCCCTCAACCCCCTGGCTGCGCCTAGAAATTCTGTCCATAAAAGTAGTGAACAGAATCGGTGACAAAGGGCAGCCCTGGCGGAGTCCAACCGTCATTGGGAACGGGTCTGACTTATTGCCGGCAATGCGAACCAAACTATGACACCGGTCATACAGGGAACGAACCGCCTGGATTAGGTGGTCCGATACCCCATATTCCCGGAGCACTCCCCACAGTATTCCCCGAGGAACACGGTCGAATGCCTTCTCCAAGTCCACAAAACACATGTAGACTGGTTGGGCAAACTCCCATGCACCCTCAAGGACCCTGCCGAGAGTATAGAGTTGGTCCACAGTTCCACGACCAGGACGAAAACCACACTGCTCCTCCTGAATCCGAGATTCGACTATCCGGTGAATCCTCCTCTCCATAACCCCTGAATAGACCTTACCAGGAAGGCTGAGGAGTGTGATCCCACGATAGTTAGAACACACCCTCCGGTCCCCCTTCTTGAAAAGCGGGACCACCACCCCGGTCTGCCAGTCCAGGGGCACCGACCCCGACGTCCACGCAATGCTGCAGAGTCGTGTCAACCAAGACACGCCCACAGCATCCAGGGCCTTAAGGAACTCCGGGCGGATCTCATCCACCCCCGGGGCCTTGCCACCAAGGAGCTTTTTGACCACCTCGGTGACCTCAGCCCCAGAGATAGGCGAACCCGACTCAGAGTCCCCAGGCACTGCTTCCATGTTGTAAGGCGTGAGTGTTGAAGTCACACAGCAGAACAAGGGAATCCCCCGAGGGAGCACTCTCTAGTCCACAACATCTCGAGTCGAGTTCAGCAGCACACCGTGTCCACCATACACGGTGTTGTTTGTGCACTGCTTCCCCCGGTGGAGACGGCGGATGGTGGTCCAGAATCTCTTTGATCCACTGACTCTGCCAGGCGTTCCCAGCAGACCCTCACAGTGCGTTTGGGTCTGGCAAGTCTGACCAGCGTCCTCCCCCACCATCGGAACCAACTCACCACCAGGTGGTGATCAGTTGACAGCTCCGCCCCTCTCCTCACCCGAGTGTCTAAAACATGAGGTCGCAAGTCCGACAACACAACCACAAAGTCAATCATCGAACTGCGGTCAAGGGTGTCCCGGTGCCAAGTGCACATGTGGACACCCTTATGCTTGAACATGGTGTTCATTATAGACAATCCGGGACAAGCACAGAAGTCCAATAACAAGACACCGCTCGGGTTAAGATCAAGGGGGCCGTTCCTCCCAATCACACCTCTCCAGGTCTCACTGTCGTTGCCAACATGAGTGTTGAAGTCACCCAGTAGAACAAGGGAATCCCTCGAGGGAGCACTCTCTAGTACTTCCTCTAAGGACTCCAAAAAGGGCGGGTATTCTGAACTGCTTTTTGGCGCATAAGCGCAAACAACAGTCAGGACCCATCCCCCCACCCCAAAGGCGTAGGGAAACTACCCTCTCGTTTACTAGGTTAAACTCCAACGTGCAGACTTGGAGCCGGGGGGCAACAAGAATTGCCACCCCTGCTCGTCGCCTCTCATTGCTGGCAGCACCAGAGTGGAATGAAGTCCAGCCCCTCTCGAGAGGACTGGTTCCAGAGCCCTTGCCGTGCGTTGAGGTGAGTCCAACTATATCTAGCCGGAATTTCTCCACCTCTCGCACCAGCTCAGGCTCCTTCCCCGCCAGAGAGGTGACATTCCACGTACCGACAACTAGCTTCTGCAGCCGAGGATAGGACCGCCAAGGCCTCTGCCTCCGGTCGCCACCCAGTTCTCTTTGCACCCGACCCCTTTGGACTCTCCCACGAGTGGTGAGCTCATGGGAGGGGGGAACCCACGTTACCTTTTCAGGCTGTGCCCCATGCACCCCATGGGTGCAGGCCCGGCCACCAGACGCTCGCCATCGTGCCCCGCCTCCGGGCCTGGCTCCAGAGGGGGCCCCTGGTGACCCGCGTCCGGGCGAGGGAAAACGAAGTCCATTGTTATGTTGCATCATTGGGGTCTGTTGAGCCACTCTTTGTCTGGTCCCTCCCCTAGGACCTGTTTGTCATGGGTGACCCTACCAGGGGCATGACAGCCAACGACAACTTAGCTCCTAGGATCATTGGGACACACAAACTCCTCCACCACGATAAGGTGGTGAGTCAGGGAGGAAATCATAAATCATCATATCATTAAATAATATGCAAATCAATATACAGTATTTCAAGTTTTTTTTCTTTGGATTTTGCTGATCAGGTCTTGAAGCTTAAAAAAATTCTAATTTTCTGAGTTTGTGTTTTTTATAAGCTGAAAATCTTAATCAGCAACGTTACAACAACGAACTGCTTGAGATACGTAAATTGTGTGTTATGGCCCAATAAAATGTGTTGGTTTCCTCTTTTATGTTAAATTGCCAAAATAAAACAACCTTTACTTGATATTCTAATTTTTCGAGTAGTACTGTATTAGTACGTGGCAATTATTTGAATCAACATTTTAAGTTTTTATATAATAGTTTATGGCTTTTTGCTGTTTTTTTTTCATTTTTGCTGTTGTTTTTTTATGGGTTTTTTTTCCAGATTTATTAAAAAAAATTTGATATGGGCTGCAAATGTCCCCCAGGCTGCACTGTTGACAACCCCGCTGCACAAGTATTGCTGTCATACAAGTGTGAAAAGAAGTTATAATTCTCACTACACTCATTACAGCCACTCAAGTTAGTCCCTCCCCTACCCAGAATAGTCAAGATGGCGAGCACCCGTGAATCATTGAAAATCATTTGTCTTTGCCAAGCACTCGTAAGTGAGTGAAACTCAAGTCTTCATTGAGCACACAAGTCATCGGAACTCTAGTCTTTGTTGAGTCCCCGCGTCAGTGAAAAGTGTTTGCTGAGCATCCATGAGTCAATGAAACGAGTCTTTGTTGAGTACTCGTGAATCAGTAAATCAGTGAACCACGAGTATTCCTTGAGCACCAGTGAGTCAGTGAAACTTGAGTCTTTGTCCAGTTCCTGCAAGTCATTGGAACGCAGGTCTTTGTTGAGCACTCGTGAATCCTGTGAGTGGGTACAACTGGAGTCTTTGCTGAGCACCCGTGAGTCAGTGAAACCTGAGCTTTGTCTGGTGAGTCCTCCTCAAGCGCCCATCGGTCAGTAACACGCAAATGCAACTCAAGTCTTTGTTGACCACTTGTGAATCCCGTGAGTCCATGAAACTTGAGTCTTCATCCAGCGCTTGTGAATCAGTGAAATTCGAGTCTTTGTTGAGCATCAAGCTCGGGCGGGAAGCGGAAAGGAGAGTTAATTTCAGGCTAGGACATTGCCTCGGGGTCTGTTGTAGCGTAACAATGGCACAACTTACGATGTGTTATCTGCTTTACGTTTTTAATTTCGCTAGCGGGGGATGAGTAAGCGAACACGTTAACAGAGACGAGCTCCCGATTCAGTAAAAAGTGCCATGTCTCTATTTTCTGTGTATTTGTGTTGTAAATATATCGGTAACATCCTGGTGAAATGACGAGGCCGTGCTACAAACCTTCCCTAGAAAGTAAGCACACAAAGAGCGTTGAAATTCAGAAGGAAGAAAGTCCAAGTAGTAGCAGATCGGGAGGAGGCGTGGGTGTCCGCCTGGCCTCCCGGTGCCCTGTGGTGAGGTTCTTATTGAGATCACGGTGTGGCTGAGTGACAGCGATAACCAGCACCCAGGTGCCACCGGCACACGCCGTTTAATTAATTAATGAGACCGCAGGCTTGCTTTTCTAATTCCAACCATCCGGCGCGGGGCGCGGGGGGTGTGGGGGCTGGGAGTGCATGTGCTGTAGATAGGCCTCCAATGTCGGTGAGGTGTGTTTTCAGGCGAGGAAAGCGGAAGATGTATGTGCGGCGGGTGGCTCTATATCTGTTTCCACGGCACTCTGGGACCTGCTCTCCTCGTTAGTGTTTGAATATTAAATATGTGCGGAATATTTTTACTGCGTGTCGTGATTGGGAGTTAATCATGGGCTAAATGAAGATGATGATGATGATGAGAATTACAGGGTTAGTACATCAATTCCTGCTCCCCGTGTAATAACCAGGTCATGGACTCGTGGCCCAGAAAACATGGTGCAAGTTGGTGAAGGTGCTTAGAGCAGCACACGTGTCTCATTATGAAGAAGAAGCTTGTGTTAGTAGATGAGAATTAACAAGCTTTTCTTTTTAGATTGCTCTCTTAATCTCATCTGTTCTTCTAGGAGACAGCCAATAACAAAACCCAAACAGGGGTGCTGTAATGAAAAGAGGTAATGCTTTTTCTTTGCCTTGTGACGCTCGGTCTATGTACCAGCCTGTATTTTGACAGTGTGTTTATTATAGTATGTTATTGTAGGATTTGTTGTGGCGCTGCAATCAAAGATGATTGTTTGGATTTATTGTTGCACGCTACAGATAAGCACGTCATAACCAAGCCAGTTACAAATCAACACTTCACTAGCCCAGCTCTGGGCCAGCTGCTATATGCAATATCGGTTTCAACGACAGAAATTCATCCAGAACTGGACCGTAACAGTTAAGAAAGTGCTGGAGTGAACAATTCCTTTCTGGTCTCCGGAAGAAGGGACAAAAAGCCTCAAACCAACTGTATGTATTTCAGAATCAGAAAAACTTTATTGCCATTGTAAGTGAACAATTCACAAACTAGGAACTTTCTTTGGCGACTCAGTGCAACGTAGAATTCTAAGTAAACATAGAGTATTAAATAAACATAGAACTAACTAAACATAGAACCCTGAGTAAAAAGTTGAAGTCACTGATAAGTAAAGGCATGAGGGTGTTTTTAGTGCAGGTATTATAAGGTGCCAAAAATACTGGTTATAAAGTGAGCATAGTGCAAATGTTATAAAGTGTTCATGAGTTCAACAGCAGCAGAAAAGAAACTGTTCTTGTGGCGAGAGGTTCTGGTCCGAATGGACCGTAACCTTCTGCCAGAGGGGAGTGGCTCAAATAGTCCATGTCCAGGGTGGGAAGGGTCAGCAAGTATCCGGCCTGCTCGCCCCCGAGTTCTGGAGACGTACAGGTCCTGGAGAGATGGAAGGCTGCAGCCGATCACTTTCTCGGCGGAGCCCACGACGCGCTGCAGTCTGTGTTTGTCCCTGGCAGTGGCCCCGGCGAACCACACTGTGATGGAGGAGGTGAGGATGGACTCAATAATGGCCGTGTAGAATTGCACCATCGTCTGGACAGGCAGCTTGGTTTTCCTAAGCTGCCTCAGGATCTACATCCTCTGCTGAGCCTTTTTGATGAGGGAGCTGATGGTCTGCTCCCACTTGAGGTCGTGGGTGATGTTAGTGCCCAGGAAGCGGAAAGAGTCCACAGTTGTGATGGGAGAGTCTGTCAAGACGAGGGGGGGCAGGGGGGCTTTGACTTTCCTGAAGTCCACGATCATCTCCACTGTCTTCTGAGCATTGAGCTCCAAGTTGTTGCAGCTGCACCACAACACCAGCCGGTCCACCTCCTTCCTGTAAGCAGACTCATCACCGTCTGAGATGAGCCCGATGAGGGTGGTGTCATCCGCAAACTTAATCAGTTTCACCGAGTCGTGGCCGGAGGTGCGGCTGTTGGTGTACAGGGAGAAGAGCAAGGGGGGAAGTACACAGCCCTGTGGGGATCCCGTGCTGATAGTCCGAGTGTCCGAGACAAAGAAATGTTAAGATGTCCGTGAAGACAGGCGCCAGTTCTACCGCACAGTGTCTCAGGGTGGAAGGAGAGACACCATCCGGACCTGGAGCTACATCTAACAGAGGAAATATGCCTTTCAGGGTTCTTTATCCTGCGATAACTTGTCCTGCCTCTCACCCAAAGTCAACTGGGATAGGCTCCAGCATGCTGCCACTACCCCAGTGAGGACAAGGGGCGGAGAAAAGGATAATAAGATTATATAATAATTATGTAATAAGAACGTTTTGGTGTCTTGAGTGGGTGCGCGGCGTGATTGCTTTCCGTTGTTAATCTAGTTGGAAAGCAAAGCATGATGTACATACACTGCACATATTCTAATGACACACATACAGTAAAACATGAGCAACTTTCAACCGGGGGACAGAACCTGCGCTGTCACTAAAAAACTAAAACTGATCACCTATTTGTATTCACAGCTCATCCTTTAAGGACGCTCTTAAACGCCGAATGTTAGGAAATGATTGTATTTCATTCTTTACTGTCCGCGTTAACTACCCAAGTACACTAAATTCCTCCCCATAAATGTGGAAACTGTGCATCTCTCACACTCGCAAAGACAAACAATCTCAGATATGAGGCAGCCCAGCAATGATTTAGCAACACCAAATAAAAGTCCATGCTCTGTGGAAGATCACAATAAAACATTTATGATCTCTGATAGTGGAATATTTTACACAGCGGCGCCTCCACAAAAATAACTTTATAGCCCGAGAAGGAGACGCCTGACGACTTGTTCTGCTTTGTATGTTGCAGTTTCGACCATCGTAAAGCTCCAATATTTCACCGCCAGTAGCTGTGCTAATAATCCTGTATAAAATACGCAACGCATTTCTTTTTCACGCGTTGATGATCTGCTGATATTATCGATCTCCTTGTTGCTCCTTGAATTGACATGCATTTGCTTTGTCAGAGGTCAGGTCTTCTAGTTCACGTCATTATTTGAGGACAACGCTGCTTGTTGTCGCTCCAAATAAAGGGAAACAAATCAGGCCAACCGGGGGCCTGAGGAACATTTTGTCTTTCTCTCCTGCCTCGGGCGGCCTTGTTGAGAATGCGTTCCCTTGGAAAAAATGATTTCACAAAATAACAGAATTCGTGTGGATTTTCATTTGGTTAAGTTCTTCCTCCATAAAAGCAGACTTCTGCTGTTCTCCAAAAATCCTGACAAAACATCATGTCAGAATCAACATGGATTCAGGAACAGCATCCCGCAAAATCCCTGCAATGCTTTATTCTGCTGCCATGGTGTTTCTCGCTGGGCAGTCTCCAATTTTCTGGTACTATTTTTTAAAAAATGTTACTATACTGCTTGTTATTTGTGCTTGAAAAAGCTATGGTTGCCTTAAAGACCGAAAAACTTAAGTGCTTCAGCTTTCGCACTGCAACGGCGAGCAGCCCTAATACTAAAGGTGCAAAGTGGATTACCACAACCAAAACCACTGCCAAAACTGGAATAATCTGCCAACAGAATGAGAACAATTTGACTTGATTTCCTCTGTTTCAAGCAGCAAATTTTCTTTCGCTTTTTTCAGTGATTTTACGTTAAACATCTCAAAATTGAGTATGTATTTGTATACATACATGTATATGCAAATGGTCTCTTTCTAAAGTATTATTATGTAAATTAATTATAGTAATACTATCATCTATTTAATTCCGTCATGCAAATATATTATGTAGTCAATTTAAGGAGCAAACATCAGAATATTTAACATGAAAGTAAAAAAATACATTATTAACATCGTTTTTTCTGTATGTATTTGACATTGGTTCAGGAATAGAGTTCAAGTCCTGAACTGTTTTTTATGTCCACCTTTTCCATGCTCACTGAAAACAAATCCGAAACAGGGAACTTGGGAATTTAAAGCGACTTTACAAAATAAAAAAAAACAAGCCCAAACTCGCTTATGACAGGGAGACAGACCTGGCGACACTGATGTGTGTGTGAGTCTATTTATGTCTTATTATGCTTACTATATTGGGTAATATGAGTATAAAGCTGACTCTAGGGGTGTTATTTCATGTCTAGAGGGCTCTAATAATGTTAAAACTGTATTTAGAAGGTTGTAGACAGGTTTCCTGTGCTCTAAAAAGATGAAAATATTCCATTTCTATGGAGTTTAAAATTCTTCTTCTTACATATAGAGCACTACGCTGTCAGTACCAACATAGCTTAAAGAGCTCATAGAACCCTGTCAACACTGCACTCACAGAATGTACAATTACTTGTAAGTAGAATGGCAGGTAGAGCCTTTAGTTAGCAGGCTCCTCTGTTATGGAACCATCTCCCCGACTCAATCCGGAGAGCAAATCCCTCTCTTCATTTAAAAGTCACCTCAAAACCGTCCTCTTTGCTAAAGCATACAGTTAGAACTGACCCTTGATATGCTGATATGCATCAGAGACAATTCTCTTTGTTCCTGGTCTAAGACTCAGACATCTGGCTTGATCTACCACGTATGCCTCTCTTCTTTTATATCTCAGCCCAACCGGTCGAGACAGATGGCCGCCCTACAGAGCCTGGGTTCCGTCCAAGGTTTCCTCCCCAGAGGCAGTTTTTCCTTGCCTCCGTCGCCAAGTGCTTGCTCATGTGGGGTTTCAGTTGTCTCTCTGTTTCTGACCTTCATGTGTAAAGTGCTATGAGATGACTGCTACTAAAAAAACATTATTTTTCCTCATTGTCTTAGGGGTTTGTTATTGTACAATTGCATTTTTTCTCTCATTAAAATTTCACTTTATGCTCATATAGTTTGGTATTATTCATTCATTTTCTATTATTCTTGTCAAATTAGAGCTGCTCTTCTCATTTCTGTTGTTTTATTTTCCAGTTATTTAAACTTCTTGCCCCGATTATGACTACTTCTGTAATATTTTGACTTTATTCTCATAAATGGAGAATAATACAACTTGGGGAAAAAGCCAATCGCGGAGCAGAAATTAAATGTAAAGAGTGGAATTGACAACACGGAGCAAAACATAGATATTTGGGGAAACAAAGAACAAATAAACAGCTGGATGGATGGACCCAGCCCTTGTGGGTGGTGGTGGTGGAGTGTTGGGATGGAGGGAGTGGGTCGGCGACGGGAGAACAGACCTCCCGCTGAACTTGGCTGTCTTCCAGCGCTCATTTCACTCGTTAATCTGCCGCAAACAAGTCGGTCACGGCGGCTTTAAACAAACACATTAACATTTGAGAGACAAACACTTTCTCATTCTTTCCGTCCCGCTGCTGCATCTTTCTGATCAGCCTCTCATTGGGGAGTTTCTGCATACAACCTATAGCCTGACGGGTGTGTGTGTGTGTGTGTGTGTGTGTGTGTGTGGCACATAGATTCACATCCCGTGCACCTGTGACCCACGAGGTAGTCAAACAGACCACAGGTGTGACACCACATAGCTGGATGTCAATCATCACGTTGATGTGTGTTTAGAAACAAAGCCTCTTTGATTCTTGGTGTTATGTTAACGCCACATTATCTGTCTTAATGTGTGTGTGCGTGTGTGTGTGTGTGTGGGCCTGTTAGATTGAGCTGTCACGTCGGCAGGCAGCAGATGAAGATTAATGGAGCGGGCAAACAATAAGAGGCTGGCAGTGATCATGAATATGCTAATGGACCAACACACTCCCTGACATGCATGATGTGTGTGCGTGTGTGTGCGTGTTATAGGAGGAGATGCAGGTTCTCTCGGGACGGGCACCAAAAAAAGCAGGGTGATGGACAGGTTTGGTGTACATGAGCGAGTGTATTAAAATGTGTGTGCTGCCAGGTCCGTGTAATGAGAGGCTGCTTGTTAGAAAGAAAGCAATAGATGGACGGATCTATTCACTGAGAGGATGATGGGTGGAGGGCTCCTTTGTTGTCTTGTCCCATTTTGCTGGTTCTCAGGGGTGCTTCCTGTGTTTGCAACCATTTAAGAAAAATGCTCTCTCCTCTCACGTCCCGCTCATTTTTGCCGCCCATCTGGGTCACCCCCTTCCCTGGCCGGCCACTCCATCACCTGAATACACTCTTGTGCCCCTGGGGAAACATTTCAGCGGGGCCGGGGGGGGGGTCTCTGACCTTCTACGTCCTTTAAACGCACATACACACACCTGCGCTTAAAGCGCCACCGCCACCCCCTGCTTTCTCCCCGTATCCCGATGGAGAGCTTCATTTTGTGGCAACGGATGGCACGTGTAAAGCAGTGCAAGGAAGTGGTTATGATTGGCGCTAATGAGCTCACAAGGGACGCGGTGCGGCAAGGGAGCCGGCCAATGGCGGCGGCCGCTGGAATGCGATTCCCGGCTGAGCTGAGGCCCTCGCGTCTAGGGAGTTTGTTTGTGAGTGAGTCCCAGTGGTCATTATACACTCGTTCTACTCAACTGGTTAGCGCTGCAGTGCTTGGCCAGCAATACTTAAACACTTGGATGTTGAGTTACATCACACAGAGTCAAGGTCACCTGGCTTTGGAGCATTAGGGGTCTGCTAGGGCACAAGGAGGAAATACTGTGCAAACGCCATTTGCATCCCCTGGAAATAAAATCTTCCAATCTTTGTTGGGCATCTCTGTGTGGAGTTTGCATGTTCCCCTCCTGTGTGCGTGGGTTTCCTCCGCGTACTCCGGTTTCCTCCCACATTCTAAATGTGCCACTCTAAAAAGTATGAATGTGAGTGTGAAGGGTTGTATGTCTGTCCTGCGATTGGCCGGCGACCAGTCCAAGGTGTACCTCGCCTCTTAATGATGAGGATAAGCATAGAAAGTGCATGGATGGATGGATATTACCTCTTTTTCCCCCCTATTTTATTAGGTACAGCCCAAGTGTTCTAGCCAAGTTAATTCCTTTCAGGTTTGCACTTAAAAAATGCTGATGCATTGTATATTTAGTTTGCCAGTTTTGTGTTGTTTTTTTTATGTTGTATAAATGCACAATAAAAGTAACCATAGAATGCATTTTTGGATGGAGCATGCATATTTAATTAAATAGGAATTTTCAACTACAAAATTGTGTTTTGTGTTCCCGATTCCTAAAACTTAAGTTAGCTTTTTCTTCAAATTAAATTTCCAAAATTCACAGCTTCATTTTGTTGCTTTTCTCATAGTGTTGGGTTTTTAAAAAAGAATGTGCTTTTTCTTCTTTTTAACTATATGCTGGTAAACTACACTTGTACTAAAAAACAAGTTTATTATTGTAAATTTGCACATTTGTCTCATTAAAATATGACTTTTTTCTCAAAATATTTAAACTTTTTTCCTGTAAAATTACAGCAGCTATTTACATTTCTGTTGTCTTGAAAATGTTTTTCTCATAATTATAACTAAATCCACCCATCCAGATTCTATGCCGCTTATCCTTATTAGGTATGCCGGAGCCTATCCCAGGTGAGGCTGGGTACATCCTGGACCGGTCACCAGCCAATCACAGTTATAATTATATATCATTTCCACAATATTTTGACTTTATTGTTATAACATTATAACATTTTTCCCTATGTAATTTTCTAAAAATGACAACTTTGCTGTGATTACGACTTTCTTTCCCTTAGATTACATCTTCATTCATTCATTCATTTTCTATGCCGCTTATCCTCATCAGGGTCACGGGGATGCTTGAGCCTATCCCAGCAGACTTTGGGCGAGAGGCGGGGTACACCCTGGACAGGTCGCCAGTCAATCGCAGGGCACATATAGACAAACAACCATTCACACTCACATTCATACCGATGGACAATTTTAGAGTCGCCAATTAACCTAACATGCATGTTTTTGGAATGTGGGAGGAAACCGGAGTACCCGGAGAAAACCCACACACGCACGGGGAGAACATGCAAACTCCACACAGAGATGCCCAACGGAGATTTGAACCCGGGTCTTCCAGATCTCCTGACTGTGTGGCCAATGTGCTAACCACTCAGCCACCGTGCGGCCAGATTACATCTTTTTTTACTAAAAATTTAAACTTTATTCTTGCCCAATTTCTGCTTTTTTCATTATTCATGTTGAGAAACAAAAAAAAACCAAAGCTTTAATTTTGGAAAATTAGGTTGAAATAGAAGTTATTTAATGGGGGTAATGTTACAAAAATAAAATTATTTGAAAAATATTATTTGAGAAGAAAGTTTAAATATTTGGAAAATTTAAAAAACAGCAAAAATTGTCTGAAGAAAAGAAAATGCACTTTTTCACCTATGACACTGAGATGGAGTTAAAAAAAATAAATATAACTTCTTAGCATATCTACATGTGTTGCTTTACATAATATTAAAGTGCCTCTTGCATCCTTTCATTTTTTGCTATGTGGCCCCGGGTGGGAAAAGTTTGGTGGGAAAACACAAGTTAACACTTGTGTTACACAGTAATATCAAATCTGGACAAATTTGCGTTTGTCATTCCTGGGGGGATCTTAGACAGCACATAGCAGGGGATCTACTGGATAACAATGTAACAATATCAACCAAACGTCAGATATTTGTGAACATAGTAGACAACTGAAAGATATCGATCTCATCATGCTAGCATCGATGCGATCGATATTAATCCTATCCATATTTGGATCAAAGTGCCCAACCCCAGAAACTGAGTGACAATTGCTGCTGTAGAAGAAGGTGTGTGTGTGTGTGTCTGATTACCATGCATCATGTGTCAGTGTTGTCCAGCCGGCTGAGCCTTGACACCGTGCTCCAGGGGGAGGGAGTTACAGATTACTGGCTGGAGCAGGCAGGGGGCCAAGGGAGCTGCCGGGGCCCAGACCTGAGCACTGTAAGCCGGGCACGGCTATCTGCTCATCATCCTGTCTCTGGAGGCTGCGGAGGCTTAACCTGGAGCAAGGCTCTGATTAACCAGACTAATGACGCCGCAGCCCCCAGCTCCCACTCCTCAACACTATAATCACTGCTTAAGGCCCCCGGCCAGTTGCCGTGTCTATATGTAGAGGGAGAGATAGAGTGGTGTTCTTGGAGATGTCTGTGGACAACATGCATTTCAAGGCAGATGAACATTTTCTCATTAGGACTTAGTAAGAAATTGGAAAAAAACGGTGCACTGTGGTATTATTTCAAGGCAGTCCATGGGGAGTTTGCATGGTCTCCCCGTGCGTGTGTGGGTTTTCTCCTGGTGCTCCGATGTCCTCCCACATTCCAAAAACATGCATGTTAGCTTCATTGGAACCTTTAAATTGTCCATAGGTATCAATGTGAGTGTGAACGTTTGTTTGCCCATTCAGCCCTGGGATTGACTGGCGACCAGTCCAGGGTGTACCCCACCACTCGCCTGAAGTCAGCTGGGATAGGCTCCAGCATCCCCCTACAACCCTAGTGAGGATAAACGGCATAGAAAATGGATGGATGGAAAATAAAGATGGAGTATTATTGGATTTTTTTGAAGTTGTAATATTATGAAAACAAACAAAATACCAAAAGAAAGTTGACATTTTTAGAAAAAGATTGGGGAAAAAGTTATAATGTTACAAGAATAAAGTGAAAATATTACGTGAATAAAGTCACAATAACGAGAGAGAATTAATGTACATGAAGAAAGTTGGGGAAAAAAAAGCAAATATATATATAAAAAAACTGCTGTAATTTTACAACAATAAAGTTGGTTTGTTTATTTGGAATCGCACAAAAAATACACACAACAGAACATAATGAAAATACACATACAGACAATTTGGCTCGAAAAGGAGTAGGAAGAAGACAAGCTTAGTCAAAAGTCAAAATATTTAATATAAGTTGTGTTCTAACAAGATAAAAAAAGGCACAGTTTTAGCGTAAACTCATAATTATATGAGGAAAATTTTCATTTTAGGAGCATGGAATTGAAATGATAAAAATTTTGGATTTTTTGGCAAAGGATTGCAGTCAAAATCTGATGGAATTAAAGGGATAAAGAAATAAAAAAGGCAAAAAGAAGAACATAAGATTATTTGGGTGGAAAGTTTAAATATTTCAGAAAAAAACAGCAGAAATTAAAAAAGTCCAGCTGTAATTTTAAAAGCATATAGTCAAAATAGTAAGAGAAAAAAAAAACATTCTGCCAAGAAAATTTCATAAACTTAAACTTGTAATACTGTATTATGAGGACAAATGTAATTTTAGGAGCATAGAGTGGAAATATATAGAAAAAACACATTATCTGTAATAATATGAGGCAAAAATACAAACAAAATAAAGGTGTATTTTTTTGGTTAGGAAAAGGGATAAATTATTATGGGAATGAAAATATAGTATAGCATAGGAAGAGTTAAAATATTATAAACTGCAAAAGTGGGAAAAAATAGCTGAGGAGTAGAATTGATTTTTCTTGAATTATACATCACTTCTTAGCATATTTACATGCGTTGCCAAACAAAATATCAAAGGGGCCCTTGCAGTCTTTCATACTCCATCCATCCATCCATTTTCTTCCGCTTATCCGAGGTCGGGTCGCGGGGGCAGCAACCTAAGCAGGGAACCCCAGAGGTCCCTCTCCCCCGCCACTTCTTCCAGCTCTTCCCAGCAGATGCCGAGGCGTTCCCAGGCCAGCTGAGAGACATAGTCTCTCCAACGTGTCCTGGGTCTTCCCCGAGGTCTCCTACCGGTTGGACGTGCCCTGAACACCTCCCCAGGAAGGCGTTCGGGAGGCACCCTAACCAGATGCCCGAGCCATCTCATCTGACTCCTCTCAATGCGGAGGCGCAGCAGTTCCACTCCGAGTCGCTCCTGGATGACAGTGCTTCTCACCCTATCTCTAAGGGAGAGCCCAGCCACCCTGCGGAGAAAACTCATTTCGGGCGCTTGTACCCGCAATCTTGTCCTTTCGGTCACTACCCAAAGCTCATGACCATAGGTGAGGGTAGGAACGTAGATCGACCGGTAAATCGAGAGCTTTGCCTTTTGGCTCAGCTCTCTTTTCACCACGACAGACCGGTGCAGAGTCCGCATCACTGCAGACGCCGCACCAATCCGCCTGTCCATCTCGCGTTCCATCCTTCCATCACTCGCGAACAAGACCCCGAGGTACTTAAACTCCTCCACTTGAGGCAGGACCTCATCCCCAACCCGGAGATGGCACTCCACCCTTTCCCGGGCGAGAACCATGGACTCGGACTTGGAGGTGCTGATTCTCATCCCAGCCGCTTCACACTCAGCTGCGAACCGATCCAGTGAGAGTTGAAGGTCACTGCTCGATGAAGCCAACAGGACCACATCATCTGCAAAAAGCAGAGATCGAATCCTGCGGCCACCAAACTGAAACCCCTCAACGCCCTGGCTGCGCCTAGAAATTCTGTCCATGAAAGTAGTGAACAGAATCGGTGACAAAGGGCAGCCCTGGCGGAGTCCAACCCTCACTGGAAACGGGTCCGACTTATTGCCGGCAATGCGAACCAAACTCTGACACCGGTCATACAGGGAACGAACCGCCTGGATTAGGTGGTCCGATACCCCATATTCCCGGAGCACTCCCCACAGTATTCCCTGAGGAACACGGTCGAATGCCTTCTCCAAGTCCACAAAACACATGTAGACTGGTTGGGCAAACTCCCATGCACCCTCAAGGACCCTGCCGAGAGTATAGAGTTGGTCCACAGTTCCACGACCAGGACGAAAACCACACTGCTCCTCCTGAATCCGAGATTCGACTATCCGGCGGATCCTCCTCTCCAGAACCCCTGAATAGACCTTACCGGGAAGGCTGAGGAGTGTGATCCCACGATAGTTAGAACACACCCTCCGGTCCCCCTTCTTGAAAAGCGGGACCACCACCCCGGTCTGCCAGTCCAGGGGCACCGACCCCGACGTCCACGCAATGCTGCAGAGTCGTGTCAACCAAGACACGCCCACAGCATCCAGGGCCTTAAGGAACTCCGGGCGGATCTCATCCACCCCCGGGGCCTTGCCACCAAGGAGCTTTTTGACCACCTCGGTGACCTCAGCCCCAGAGATAGGCGAACCCGACTCAGAGTCCCCAGGCACTGCTTCCATGTTGGAAGGCGTGTCGGTGGGATTGAGGAGGTCTTCAAAGTATTCCCTCCACCGGTCCACAACATCTCGAGTCGAGTTCAGCAGCACACCGTCCCCACCATACACGGTGTTGACTGTGCACTGCTTCCCCCGCCGGAGACGGCGGATGGTGGTCCAGAATCTCTTTGAAGCCATCCGGAAGTCGTTTTCCATGGCCTCTCCGAACTCCTCCCATGTCCGGGTTTTTGCCTCAGCGACCGCCAGAGCTGCAGACCGCTTGGCCTTCCGGTACCTGTCAGCTGCCTCCAGAGTCCCATGGGCCAAGACGGCCTGATAGGACTCTTTCTTCAGCTTGACGGCATCCCTCACCACTGGTGTCCACCAACGGGTTCTGGGATTACCGCCACGACAGGCACCGACCACCTTACGGCCACAGCTCCGATCGGCCGCATCGACAATGGAGGCACGAAACATCGCCCACTCGGATTCAATGTCCGCTGCCTCCCTCGGAACATGGTCAAAGCTCTCCCGTAGGTGGGAGTTGAAACTCCTTCTGACAGGGGACTCTGCCAGGCGTTCCCAGCAGACCCTCACAATGCGTTTGGGTCTGCCAGGTCTGACCGGCATCCTCCCCCACCATCGGAACCAACTCACCACCAGGTGGTGATCAGTTGACAGCTCCGCCCCTCTCCTCACCCGAGTGTCCAAAACATGTGGTCGCAAGTCCGACGACACAACCACAAAGTCAATCATCGAACTGCGGCCCAGGGTGTCCTGGTGCCAAGTGCACATGTGGACACCCTTATGCTTGAACATGGTGTTCGTTATAGACAATCCGTGACGAGCACAGAAGTCCAATAACAAGACACCGCTCGGGTTAAGATCAGGGGGGCCGTTCCTCCCAATCACACCTCTCCAGGTCTCACTGTCGTTGCCAACATGAGCGTTGAAGTCACCCAGCAGAACAAGGGAATCCCCCGAGGGAGCACTCTCTAGTACTTCCTCTAAGGACTCCAAAAAGGGCGGGTATTCTGAACTGCTGTTTGGCGCATAAGCGCAAACAACAGTCAGGACCCGTCCCCCCACCCGAAGGCGTAGGGAAACTACCCTCTCGTTTACTGGGTTAAACTCCAACGTGCAGGCTTGGAGCCGGGGGGCAACAAGAATTGCCACCCCTGCTCGTCGCCTCTCATTGCCGGCAACACCAGAGTGGAATGAAGTCCAGCCCCTCTCGAGAGGACTGGTTCCAGAGCCCTTGCTGTGCGTTGAGGTGAGTCCGACTATATCTAGCCGGAATTTCTCCACCTCACGCACCAGCTCAGGCTCCTTCCCCGCCAGAGAGGTGACATTCCACGTACCGACAACTAGCTTCTGTAGCCGAGGATCGGACCGCCAAGGCCTCTGCCTCCGGCCGCCACCCAGCTCTCTTTGCACCCGACCCCTTTGGCCCCTCCCACGAGTGGTGAGCTCATGGGAGGGGGGACCCACGTTACCTTTTCGGGCTGTGCCCGACCGGGCCCCATGGGTGCAGGCCCGGCCACCAGACGCTCGCCATCGTGCCCCGCCTCCGGGCCTGGCTCCAGAGGGGGGCCCCGGTGACCCGCGTCCGGGCGAGGGAAAACGAAGTCCAATTGTATCATTCATCATTAGGGTCTTTTGAGCCACTCTTTGTCTGGTCCCTCCCCTAGGACCTGTTTGTCATGGGTGACCCTACCAGGGGCATGACAGCCCCCGACAACTTAGCTCCTAGGATCATTGGGACACGCAAACTCCTCCACCACGATAAGGTGGTGACTCAGGGAGGAGCTGATCATACTCATACTTGGAAATTCCAGCTTTTACAGGCAGAATTAAATGCCTTACATCACAGTGAAATAAGAACGGATACATTGCAATCAAATATGTCATTTATTTGCTGACACTTTATTGATCACCAATCTGCTTAGTTGATCATCTCTTGACTAATACCTGGCGTTGTAAACACATCTCCCCCATACTGGCCTTACACTGTGCCCCCAGCCCTGAGTTCTGCAGACCAGCCTTCCTTTCCTCATTAGATCCTCCCAGTTGTTGAACCAGTTTAAGTCCAGATGTAAAACCCATAAAATATTAAATACATTTTGGAATGCAAAGAGGAAACGGCTCCATCTTCTGGCACGTTTAATATTCACTGAGGGCCAATAAAACTCAAGCTTCTGGCCGCAAATGGCCCCGTGGTCACACTTTGGACACCCCGACTGTAAGGATACTCTCACAGGCCAAAAAACATGCATGTTAGTGGGAGAAACTTTTTTGGAAATGCAGTGAAATTAAAAAATGTTTTGCACTGTGTGGGATGTTGCATGAAAGCTGTTGTTGTGGAATGTACGAGTGCATTGATATATCATCTGTGCCCTCCTTATCTCCAAAGCAAACATCTGACTGATGGAAGCTTCCAGTCCTTCACATGTAGAAATACATATACCCTCATAAAGATGTATGCAAAGCTTGTGTAATGTCGGTGCCACTCTTTCATGTGTCTGTGTGGACTGAAGGTGGGACTCAGGAGCATGCCAATAGTGCTCATTGTCCCATGTGATGATAGGCGGCACTGACACATCCTAAATGAAGCCCTCAGGCTTGGTGGGGTGTGGGGGGGGGCCGAGGCTGAATCACAGGCCTGCCTCGTGACTATTGGAGGGCGTTAGACAAGAGGAAATGGCTCCAAGTTGAGTCAATAAGTGATCTAGCTCCTGTCCGATGTTCAAAGTTGAGTAGGGGGGGGTGCTTGGGGTTGGGGGTGGGGTGTGTGTGGGGGGTTGGGGGTTCCAATGTCAGATTTAGCAGCGCACACCAGAAAGAGAGAGAAACAAGGGTTTGTTTCTTCATCCTCATAAGCTCTCTATCTCCAAGGCTGCAAAGAAGTGGACTCACGTTGATTTATGACATGCAGATGATACATAAAGGCCTGATTCTTCCCTGGAAAAACATGAATGGTGGCTCGAGAGAACACTTGGAATCTGACTGAAACGGAAAAAAAAGAAGAAAAAGTGCGTCACAAATGCACCCATACAGATACAATTCAGGAGGCCTTTTACACGTCAGATAAAAAAACCCTGCCCTGGGAAAATTCCGTCTTTGTCCCTGTAAAATAACTCTAATACCACGCTTCTTTTCCCCTCATGATTTCTCATGACTTGTTGCTTCTAACATGTCTTTCTTCCCTGTAGAATTGCAACCTTTTTAAAAACTGTGCTTGATAGGCCTGTTACGCTGGACCATAATTGTCCTACAAATTGTTGTTGATAATTTGTTTAATTGACAACATTTTTGCATTAAGTACTGTATATGGCATAATATTGTGACTACATCATGTCAAACCAACAAACTTGAATTTCTCAAACATACATTGTGATTGGAATGTCACGAGCTTTTAAATCAAACTGGCCGTGAAACTGTAACAGCTTTATTAAAGTAAGTTAGTTTTATTACTTTTATTTTATTACCACTGTTTGACAGGAAGTGAAATGTATGTGTGTTGAAAATGTGTTTTGACTATGGCTAAGTGAGATAGCTTTTGAGGGCCTCTTGAAGCCTTGGTTTTTTTTTCACCCAACTTTCACTGAGTCAGCGACAAACTTAAAACGCTGGGTTACATTAACAAGCACTAAAGCAACGGCTGCATTAGCATTAGCATGCGCCACTAAACCAAGCCAACCTTCCGAGCTAGCTTATACTGGCCATAGCTGTGCTCATGCTAACGTTCGATGGCTTTTAAGTGTACCAATATAGTGTTTTTTTGCTGACTTGGCGGATGTTTCCGGTTGCCAGCTCAACATGTTTATCTCAGCTTTGTGAGGATGTGCTGCTGTGAATGAGGGTCCATCGACCTCCCCGCACCATGAGAGAGCAGTCCGGGCACAGTGAGGGGGGGGTGGTGGTGGCTACCGCTGTTGCTACAGAGCGGAATATCCAACTGCCAGCGTGAAATTATCAGCGACGGAGATGAATATCCAACATCCAACATGAAACTAATTTCACCAATGTGGAGAGTGAAGCCTCTTGTCATCCAGCCTGTGTGATAAAGAAAGAGGAGAGAGGAAAACAAACATGTATCCACAATTTATCAAGGCCAGCAAAATGGCCAACTTAGTTTTATTTATTGTTCGATTAGTCGATATATCGGTTATCGTGACAGGCCCAATGCCTATGAATATTCTCATCCGAGTTATTGTAATGTCAGGGCATTGAGTCGATCACAACTCGACTGTTAAGGTTGTTTCGGAAGACGTTTTGCCATTCATCCAAGCAGGCTTCATCAGTTCATGCTCAAAGACAGCGTTGGACAAAAACATGAAGTTCACACGTGACAATACCAAAGACATGAAGTTGCTTTTTTAAAACCGTGACATCCGCATTGGAGATGACAGGGACCCTCATGTGGGTGTTTACAGAAAACCCACACACGCTGCCCAATACCTACTTTTTGACTCACAACACCTACTGGAACACAAACCCTATAACACAGAGCTGAGAATGTTCCCACCAGCCCACAGGCAAAAGAGAACGAGTATAAGCACCTGAAGGATGCCTTCAAAACCTGTGGTTATCCTTAAAAAGGGCATCTGGTTCCAGAAAGAACAAAAGCAAGAGAGATGAGGAAGAAAAGAGTAGCAGACGCTATAACAATGTCATCCCGTATGTCTCAGGTCTGTCAGAGAAATTCTGAAGGATTTTTAGGCTGTTTGGTGCGGCGACTGCAGTGATCTGGATTTTGCGTCGGTTCATTGAGTGTGAAGAAGGAGCTGAGCTGCAAAGTGGAGCTCTCAATTTACCGGTTGATCTACGTCCCTACCTTCACCTATGGTCATGAGCTTTGGGTAGTAAAGATCTGACGTTTTCGCTTCTATTCGCAGAGGCTTCGTCAGCTCAGGAGAACACTGCCCTCAGGAAGAGCTTATTCTATCAAGAGGAGTCATCTCTATTAAGTCTCCAAACCTGTGTACTTTTTTGGTGCTTCTCTGTACCGGAGACTCCAGCTGACGTAGCCTCTGCGAATAGAGGCGAAACAACTCTTCTTCCCAGTCCAGTCGACAACTCAGATCTTTACTACTATAGATAACACCTGGACAACTGAGAGCCTCCACAAGATTAGAGCTTTGGGTATTGACTGAAAAGACAAGATCTAAGGTACATGCGGCCGAAATGAGTTTTCTCCATTGGGTGGCTGGGCTCTCCCTTAGAGAAAAGGTGAGAAGCTCTGTCATCCAGGAAAACTTGGAGAAGAACGGCTGCTTCTCTGCATTGAGAGGAGCCAGATGAGGTGGCTTGGGGATCTGGTAAGAATCCCTCCTGGACGCCTCCTTGACACCACAAAAGAGCCAAACCATTCCTGTCTGGCCATGTCTCCTCCTTTGGAGGATGAATACTTTTTATCTTGCACCAAGTCCTCAGACTGGAGCTGTTCTATCTAGGGGATAGAACACTAGGTGTGTCCCACCTAGTCCATGAATCTTCTAAGACAACCTGAACAGTCCAGTTGCGATCAATTCAATGCCCTGAGAAGGTTTAAAAAAAAAATTATTGTAATATTTAGATTTTTCCCCATTTTTTCTTTTTAAAGTATTTTTACCCCCAAAATTATGTTTTTTTCCATTAGATTTTTAAAGCCTTTTTTCTTCATTAAATTATAACAAATTTTCTTTTTAAAGTTATTAATTTTTTACATTATTTAATGCAGATGTATTTTCTCATAGAAAATAATGTTCATCCTAATAATATGATGTATTTTTCTTTGTTTTTATGTTGACTATTATTGACTTATTTGTTGACTTATTTCCTGTGATACATATTTACATGCATACACTATATTTTTTCTCTTGGTACAGTATTGTCATTTTTTTAAACGTAAGATTATGACTTTGTGTCCCAAAAACACAGCTTTTTTTCTCTTAGTAGTCTTTCTTTGTTTTTTTTGTAAAAAAAAAAATTTCTGTCTTCAAAATTCATCATAAAACTACAATTTATTTTCTCATCATATTTAATTGTTTTCATGCAAAATAGTGTGGGGTTTTTTTTTCTGAAATTGAACTATTTTCTCAAAAAGTTTTTTTCCTGTTATCTTTTGTTCTGTACTTACTTTTCTTGTATTTTTTTTTCCATGAACACAACTTTTGTCTGCTTTCTTGTAACTTGTTTTTGTTGCGATATTCCATCTTTTTTCTGGTAAAGTGCCAACTTTTTTTCATAAAATATATTTTTCTGATAAGTCATAATTTGGCAAAAGTTTGGCTTTTTAAAAATGTGTTGTTAAATCTCTTTTTCTTGTCTTGTTGAAATTACCGGTACATGTTTTTTCTCTCATAAACTTATGTTTTATCTATACTTGTTTTCGTTATTTCACATCAGATTTGTTTGTTTCACAATGTTTCTCCTACAATGTTTTTTTTTCCCCTCAATATTTCATGGTATTGTTGTAAAACTTTTTTCCTGTAAAGATGTTTTTCTTGTAAACATTTTTTTTGGGAAAAATCTTTTTAGGAAAAATGTTTCTCATTAACTTAGAGCCCAGTTTGTCCTCATAAAACACCAAGTTTTTTCTCACGTTATGAGTTGCTTGTAAAGTTGCAGCTTTCTGTCTGAACTTATTCTTGTAACACATGCTACTGTTTGCCACAGCAGTGGCAAAAATGCAAACTTTGTCTCCAAAGGCAAAATTCTTTGGTGGCATGAACACTGTAGTACTAAAGGTTTTGTGCTTGTAAGAAAGAGCGTTCTGTGAATGTAAAGGTCGGTGGTAATGTTTTAACTCCAGCTTGCCACTGTTGCTTGACAAGGCCCTTTAGCATGACACACGTGTGTGCATGTGTGCGTTGGGTGCGTGGCGTGTTTACGGTCAAGTTGACGAAGACTGCCGGGCGCATGTACTCAAAGCAGTTGTGTGTGTGTGTGTGTGTGTGTGTGTGGACCACGTGCCCATTGTTCTGCTGTCACCGAGTCGTCTCTCAGGCCCAGGAGACACACTGCTGACATTTAGCAGGCCGGCCCACCCCATCACCACCGCCACCATCTCCTCCTCCTCCTCATCGCCTCCCTCTCCCGCTGCTTCCATCAAGCTCCTTGTTCACTGTCTTTTCCTGGCACTCCTTCAGCGTGTCTGTGGCATGATGTGCAAGGGAGTGTGTGTGTGTTAATGAGCGGCCCTTTAAGGCTATTAAGATAAGATTGGTACGCCCAGAGTTCCTCATTATAAGCATTGCCCCTACACAGAATGTTAATTGGGTGGACGGTGTTTGAAGGGGGGGATGGAGAGTGTTGGGTTTGGGCGGTTAGGTGGTATAGGTAGAAATAGTAATAGAATGAACAGGAGTTCAACACAAGAGTGTTGATTGCACATGATTGCAAGGTCAAAGATGTTGTCCATGTGCTAAGAAGACACGCATGGTATGGTACAACAACAACAACATACATGCATGTTGTGTTTAATTGCAACCGTTCTTACCTTGCGTGGCATCAGCACCGTCTGCAGGATGTTTAAGGAACTGTTTAAATATCAAAACTAAGTTTTTATTATTCGTATTGTTTGAACCTAATTCTACAATCAATCAAAAACAGGCCATTACTATTAAGAGACAGAAAACGTGAGTTTTTATGGTTTACAGCAAGTTACACCGAAGTTATCTCCTAGCTCATGAATAGAGCATCCAAATGTCCCTTGATTATCACAAACGGCAACACAGTATTTCAGAACATTGCCAGGTATCGCCGTTGTTAACGCTTGGTTGTCAAGGATTAAAAGCACAGACGGTAACCATCGCAGGGCACGCTCAATATTAAGGTAATGGATTTATGTCGCCATCGTGTGGCAGAATCTGGAACAACAAACGACAGTTGCTGTTGTATTCCTCATTTTGAAAGTAATTTTGTATATTAATCAACTCCAATAATAAATGACAATAAAGAACAAAATCCCATGAATTATGAAATATATTAAATGTATTGATTATTCAATAATTAAGTGGCGACTCTAAATTGTCCATAGGTATGAATGTGAGTGTGAATGTTTGTTTGTCTATATGTGCCCTGCGATTGACTGGCGACCAGTCCAGGGTGTACCCCGCCTCTCGCCCGAAGTCGGCTGGGATAGGCTCCAGCATCCCCGTGACCCTAATGAGGATAAGCGGTATAGAAAATGAATGAATGAATGAATTATTCAATAAGTGTTAATAATATAATGCTATTATTATCATTCATTCCCATTCAAACCCTAATGTTCTGTATTGATTTAAATCTGTATCATAGAAATAATTCCAGCTCATGGTGACTAATATTTTATCCTAATTAACACATTCAAATGAGACATTATTAACGCCCATTCAAGCCCCATTGTTCTATTATCCTATTTTAGAATTTTTGAATGTAATAATAATAGATTATAACTTATAATAATGAAAACAATCGTAATAAATATATGTAATTAGCGTCTAAATAATGTGCATTGCTGTTAATAATTAATAGGAATATATAATTGGTATATAAGTCTAAGTAATCAATCGTACAAACTGAAAATGTAGTAATTATTACAATAACGTGTAGATGTGATGCATTACAATTATTATTATATTTTTGCAGCTATTTGCAGTTGATTTGTTGTCTGCTCGGATTACAAAGCAAAATCATTTGCCTTCTTTGGCTTGTTGTCCGCAGACGAATGTGTTCATTGTAGTTGTGGTGTACAACTTTATATTTATTATTATATTAGCAAGGACAACTCTCATATCGTCCAACAAAACTGTTCCATAAAAAGCAACGCGTTAGTGTGTGATGACGTATCTTCTCCACATTGGCGGCCATGTTTGACAGGCAGACCACTGGGAAGACAGGATGGACGAAACCATTCCATTCCCCCGGCCTCCCGGTTAGACAAACACGTCATGATTAGCCATCTTCGGTGTGCATCGGGATTGAGACTCCAAAGAGGATTACAACCCTGTGTGTAAACCCAACAGCCAGGTTACAAATCCGGCCAATTTACGTTTGGATTGGTGTGAAAATCCCGAAGTTGGCACCGAGGGACCCCCACGTTCTCCTCCACAATGATCCCGCTAATAAAGCAACGAGCCAACGAGGATGACGAAACGGTGAAGATGGGCACCTGCGGAGGGAATGGGAGAAAAATGAGGCTTCACTTAGATTTATGACCGATTTTCTCCTCGACTTGCTGTTTTTGTTAAACCAACAAAGTGGTCATGATTTTTGCGCTGTGGACGCTGTTGATCCACGCCAGTGGATGGCGGGGGGTCGCACTGAGCCCCACCGACGAGGGAGCACTGCGGGCCGGCCATGGAGATCACGGAGAGCCGGGCCACCAGGAGCACCATAAAGACTCTTACAGCACCTTCGCCTCTGAGTTCTTAGAGTCCAGATACCTGTCTGATGATGGTGAGTAGTGCCCTCTTATAGAAGTAGAAGAACGTTTCATTAGTGCAGTACAGTATATCCTGTATCCGAGCACCAAATGGTCTTTCAGCACCCAGGCCAGTTCCCCTGGGCGGCTACCCCCAACCTCCTTCTCTGCATGGATGTACACCAAACTTCTTCCACCAAGTGGCATTGTGATATTTTGTAACGCGACGCATACAGATAAGTTACAGTGTATACTGCATTACATA
>QODF01000072.1:2380219-2407798 GCA_024372805.1 Oostethus manadensis
TGCAGGATGATCAAAGACAGTCTGGAATTACCTGTAAGTACTGTGACAGTTAGAAGATGTCTTTGTGAAGCTAATCTATTTACAAGAATCCCCTGCAAAGACCTTCTGCTAAAAAAAGGCATGCGCAGAAGAGGTTAAAATTTGCCAAAGAACACAACTGGCCTAAGAGAAATGTAGAAACATTTTGTGGACTGATTAGAAATGTAGGAACATTTTGTGGACTGATGAGAGGGAAATGGTTATTTTTGGGGCCAAGGGTCGCAGACAGTTTGTGAGACAACCCCCAAACTCTGAATACAAGCCACATTACACAGTGAAGACAGTGATGCAAGCTGGTGGGGCAAGGATCACGATATGGGTTCTCCTACTATGGTGTTGGGCCTATTTATCACATAGCAGAGATCATGTATCAGTTTGCATGACCAAGAGGTCATGTTGCCGTATGTTGAAGAGGACATGCCCTTGAAATGGGCAGACAATGACCCCAACCACACTAGTATAGGAGCAAAATCTTGGGTACAAACCAACAAATTTAATGATATGGACTGGCCAGCCCAATTCCAATCCTTAATCCAATTGAGAACTTGTGCGGTGACATCCAAAATACTGTTTCTGAAGCAAAAACAAGAAATGTTTTTTTTTTATTAATCTTAGAGTGGAATAACAGCTGGAAGGTGCCCCAAGTTGGTTGACTCCATGCCACACAGACGTGAAGCAGTTCTAAAAAACTGTGCTAATACAACTAAATATTAGTTCACTGGATTGCCAAATCCTAGAAACAAAAACGTTTTTACAAAATACTTTTCAGTTTGTAAAGTCCACGGCAGACTAGAATAGAATAGAAGGACATAATTAGCATGATATACAAAAAATGCACGGTGGATGAGTGGGTAGCATGTTGGCCTCACAGTCAGGTGGTTCAGGGTTCGAATCTCCGTTGGGCATCTCTGTGTGGAGTTTGCCGTGCGTGTGTGGGCTTTTTCCGGGTATGTTTATGGAATGCCTCCTGCCCAAAGTCAGCTGGGATAGGCTCCAGCATACCCGTGACCCTAATGAGGATAAGCGGTATAGAAAATGGATGGATACAAAAAATGCAAAACAGATTTTCACCAAACTTTATGAAGTGCCACTTGGACCAAAGAAGAAGCCATTACATTTTGGTGAAGATCTGGACAAAGGAAACATTCTAAACCAGAATTAATTTTTTACAGTTTAGTGAAAAAAAGAAATATAATTGCACCCCCTTCCTGTTTCTCATCCTCCATTAACCGGAAGTAACCTTAGCATTTTTCTTAATATTATTAGAGCAGTACAGAACAGGACATTGTGGTCTCATCAAAATTTTTTAATATTTGCATGCTTATGTTGCGTTTTGGCAGGTTATCCATTTCCCACCGCCCCACCAGTGGACCCTTTTGCCAAAATCAAAGTGAGCGACTGTGGAGTAACCAAGGGATGCATCAGGTAAGAACAAAGCAGCAGGTTTGTTCTTACCAGGTTCCAGGTTTTACTGTTCTGTTGCACAGATGTGTGTGTGTGTGTGTGTGTTCAGGTATGGAAAACCTGGCTGCGATGCTGAGACATGTGACTATTTCCTGAGTTACCGTCGCATCGGGACAGATGTGGAATATGAGATGAGCGCAGACACTGATGGCTGGGTGGCTGTAGGTTTCTCCTCTGACAAGAAAATGGTGAGCAACTAGTCTGAGGTCAGCTCTCTTTGTTAATTATTGTTAATAGATTCCAGAGCAGCCAGACCTCATATTACACCAAGCATTTATATTACTGTACAGTATATCCTCTCAAAGTACAATACTATCGAAATTGCACTTTACTTTAGAGTAGTCAGTGTGCAGCTTGTATAGATTGACTGTCCTCAGAATTGAACTGCCTATTTTTTCCAGGTTTTGAATAATATCCAATATACTTTTTATGGTATACAGTGGTGTCAATTTTTTTTCCTGATTTCTTATTTTTGTGCGTGTTTGTCACACTTAAATGATTCAGATCATTAAACAAATGTAATTATTAGTCAGTGACAACACAACTGAACACAAAATGCATTTTTTAAATGAAATCTTTCATTATATTATTTGATTTATTTGATTTTATATTGATTTTTTTTAAATTATAAAACCTACATGGCCCCTAAAACTTAATACTGGGTGGGCCAGAAACAACTCCAATTAAGCGTTTGCGAATCAGTGCTGGACAGGAATTGTTGTGATTCAGCATGAATCACGTTTTTACGGTTATGCCACAGCATCTCAATAGCATTCAGGTCAGGACTTTGACTAGGCCTCTCCAAAGACATTATGTGGTTTTCTTCAGCCATTCAGAGTTGGACTTGCTGGTGTGTTTTGGAACATTGTCCTGCTGCTGGTTTCAAGCTTGAGTCACCAACAGATGTCCAGACATCATCGGAAGCCATTCATTCTGCTGTCTACCAAAAAATCCTGAAATAATTCTTTGGTAGACAGCAAAATGAATGGTTTCATTTAGCAGAGCAAGTCTTTCAGGTCCTGAAGCAGCAAAACAGCCCCAGACCATCACACTACCACCACTATATTTTACTGTTGGTAGGATGTTTTTTTAATGAAATGCAGTATTTTACGTCAGATGTAATGGGACACACACGTTCCAAAAAATTCAACTTTACTCTTGTCAGACCACAGTATTTTCCCAAAACTCCTGCGGACCATCAAGATGTTGTTATGGCCCCTAGGGCCTTCTTGAAGGTCCTGTGTCGACTGATTGGGAGATCAGGAGAACCTGTAGCAGCTGGGATGTCAGAGGTGATTTAAGCCCCAGCTGCCAGCTAATCTCTTTCTCCTTCTTCTTCTCCAGACTGGGAGCATGATGCAGCTCCCCCTCGCAATTTTGGTTTGATTTGGTAATTTTGGGGATTACAGGTCTTTACACTCAACATGCATACACATTTCCAGGCANGACATTTACTTAGACTGCTTTATTATTTAGGTTAAATTTGGATTTGGTTTAATTTGGTGTAGTTGGTTTCAATAAAGTAGCGTTTGGGTGAGCCAGGTCATAACGGTGTTTTCTGGCAAAATTGAGACAAGGCTTAAGGTGATTTTTATTCAGCAGTGGTTTTTGTCTTGGAACTCTGCCATGCAGACCGTTTTTGTCTTTCTTGTGGTGGAGTCATGAACACTGACCTTAACTGAGGCAAGGAGGGCTGCAGTTTTTTGGATGTTGTTGTGGGGTCTTTTGTGACTTCTTGGATAAGTTGTCTGTGCTCCTGGGGTAATTTTGGTTGGCTGGCCACTCCTGGGAAGGTTCACTACTGTTCCAGGTTTTTCAACATTTGTGGATAATGGCTCTCACTGTGGTTTGCTGGAGCCAAATCTTTAGAAATGGCTTTCTAAGCTTTTTCAGGCTAATAGTTCTTAATTAATCTCAGTTAAATCGGGTGGGGCCAATCACTTTTTCACAGAGGGCAAGGTAGATTTGAATTTTTCTCTCTTAATAATGTGATGATCTGAAACATTTAAGTGTTATAAACATGCCAAAATAAAAATAAAAAAATCAGGAAGGAGGCAAACACTTTTTCACACCACAATTGTGTGGCCAACATTTTTTTTATTGTTTGAATTCACAACAAGCATGCTCCTTTACAGGGCCATTAACCCAAGATACTCGAAGCAGTTAAAGTTATTTTGAAGTTATTTTGTGTCATTTTTCAACAATAAATGCAAATAACATAACAATTAACGTACCATCAGTGGCACTGATGGGGAAAGTGTTGCTTTTCACCTTTTTTTGCCAGCCAACATCAGTGTTGGGCAAATTAAGAAAGTAAATAGTTTTAGTTACTTCCCTAAAAAAGGAATTACATTTTAAGAATTACTAACTAGTAACTAGTTACCACGGAAATTTGTTTTCCATACTTTGTCCTCACTAATAAGTGATCACTTTACAGGAAATGAAGATAATTTTACTGGGGACAGATGGTTTTGGAGGTTTTATGTTCCCTGCTTATGTCCACAGGGCGGCGATGACGTCATGGGCTGCGTCCATGATGATAATGGACGCGTACGCATCCATCACTTCTACAATGTAGGCCAGTGGGCAAAGGAGATCAAGAGGAACCCCGCTAGAGACGAGGAGGGCATCTTTGAGAACAACCGTGTCACGTGCCGCTTTAAGCGTCCGTTGTACGTCCCCCGAGAGGAAACGCTCGTGGACCTCCACCTGTCGTGGTATTACCTGTTTGCATGGGGGCCTGCAATACAAGGTCAGTGTCAGCCATGATGGTGCTGGTTGCCTTTTTCGTCCCGTGATGTCATCTCATTTGTCTTGCAGGCTCCATCACTCGACACGACATCGACAGTCCTCCGGTGAGCGACCGCATGATTAGTATTTACAAATACGAGGACATCTTCATGCCTTCCACCGCCTACCAGACCTTCAACTCCCCCCTCTGCCTACTGCTCATAGTAGCTCTCACCTTTTACTTGCTGATGGGAACACCGTGAAGTCGAAGCGGAGAAAACAACAGGAGGAAGAGAAGATGTAGCAGCAATAAAAAGAAGTTGCCGTTTTGTTTTTTAGAGAGACGCGGCATTACATACTTGAAACTAAATATATCAACACTAGAATATATTTTAGGGGAGCCATATGCTAACTTCACATAAAAAAGGCCAGTTATTATGAGGCTTTATTCAAAAAGGGAGGACGAGTAAATACTGTAAAATTGCTGCATGCCCTCGGAAATCCCCACCGAGAAGCATCAAAGAGCAGATGGCCAATGTTCACTGGCTCGTGAAGTGCTTGACTGAGGACAAAAATGAACCAGTAACAACCTGCATCCTTTTTTATGACACGCTCAACTATTTTCTCCGATTTGCTGTATTTCTATGAATATCAATGTGCATTTACTCACCGAGAGATCTCAATTATTCCTCCCATGTAAGGCACAACTCATTTATATGCACATCATACTGATTTTTAATATGTTTATTTCTACACATTGCCACATGTGGGGTTTGTTAAACAGCATGTTCACTGTATTTGACAATGAGAGCGGCTGCTAGCTGGGATGCTAACTGCAATAACTCACATTAAAACGATATACTTGATGGCTATATACAGTTTATTATCATTAAGCTATTACAATAAAAACTTGATGGTGTGTGTCCTGTTCATCACTCCATGCACATGATGAATAGTTTAAGTCATCCATTCTCAAACTGATGGCATCACTTAGGCATGAGAGTTTAAAAAGAATATATACATACATACTTTATTTACATATAAATTATTTACTTACTTACTGTATATGTGTATGTATGTATGTATATTTATGTGCGTGTATAAGGGCTGTCGAGCGATTAAAATATTTCATCGGAATTGATCGCATTTAGTCTGTAGATAACTTATTAATCGCATTTAATCACAAATAACCCTGCGATTGACTGGCGACCAGTCCAGGGTGTACCCCGCCTCCCGTCCAAAGCCAGCTGGGATAGGCTCCAGCATACCCGCGACCCTAATGAGGATAAGCGGCATAGAAAATGAATGAATGAATGAATAATCACAGATAGAAATACGTTTTATCTGTAGTAAGTAGGGATGTAAATGACTGGTAAACGATTGGATTCGCAACTACAATGATAACTGCATAAATATATTTTGTAAATATATAATCCCTATCCTATCCTCAATAGGGTCACGGGTGTGCTGGAGCCTATCCCAGCTGACTTTGGGCGGGAGGCGGGGTACACCCTGGGCCGGTCGCCAGGCAATCGCAGGGAGACATCCATTCACACTCACACTCATTCCTATGGACAATTAAAGTCGCCAATGAATCTGACAAGCATGGTTTTGTAACACACACTAACGGGGAGAACATGCAAACTCCACACATCTGGCCAACGGAGATTCAAACCCTGGTCTTCCAGATCTCCTGGCTGTGTGGCCACCACCGTGGACCATAAAAAGTTCGAGCTGGGCAAAAAAATGAGTGGAAAGCGGTGTGTTTACGACTACATTTCCCATGGTGCACGCTGTCAGCGCTACGTCACATGTTTTCCTTACTCACGCGGCAAAAGAGGTTAGGGAAAGATGGCGGACGAGGAGGACTCGTCACCGGACCCTGCCGCTGGGTCTCCCCCGGAGAGCCCTGGCCCAGGGCGGCCTCACTCCGTCTCCTTCTCCGAGAGCGTTCAGCCGGCCGTCGGAATGGTTAGCCAGCTTCTAACCCAGCCGTCGTCGCTCAAGTTCGACAAAAACATCAAGCAGGCCTTCTACAACACCGGTGCGATGATATTTGTGGCTATCTGCTGCGGGGCGGCGGTCCTGGTCTACTTCATCCTGGAAGCCTTCCTTCGGCCGTTGCTGTGGGCTGTGCTGTGCGGCACCTTCCTCCACCCATTCAAACACTCCCTAGCCCGGCTCGGGCGTTCCTGGCTTAGCGGTTTACAGGACACTGGGACGCCCATCGTGGTTGGCACCCTGCTGGTACCAGTGTGGTGTGTCAACTATGTGGTGGACGCCATGGGTAGGCAAGTACTGGAGAAGCGCACCCTGCTGCTGGTAATCGGAGCCGGGGCCCCGCTGCTCTACCTCCTGTACCTGTCCTGGAACTTTATCGGTATGCAGGTTCTACTGGTTTATCTCAGTGGGATCATCGCGAGCGTGCTGGACTGTTTCCACGCGGTGTGGGTGAGTTGCATTGACACTGACAACAACTGGGTTTCTGCCCCTTCTCTGTAATGATAATAAAATTCCTTCTTTGCATGAGGGGTGGTCTTCAGATGGCCCCAAATCCAGTGTAGCATTGTGTAATATGCAGGAATGTATACTGTGTTTTGATAAACGGACGCAGTCAGTAAGTAGTAAATAGCAGTATCCTTGATATTTTTGTAGTTTGAGCACTACTTTTATGCAGTCTGATACGCACTTACAAGTCCATCCACCAATCCATTTTCTATGCCGCCTATCCTCATTAGGGGTGTGGGTATGCTGGAGCCTATCCCAGCTGACTTCCAAAGGGAGGCGGGGTACACCCTGGAACAGTCAATCGCAGGGCAGACATGCAAGCATTCACACTCTAATAGACAATTTAGAGTCGCCAATTAACCTAACATGCATGTTTTTGGAATGTGGGAGGAAACCGGAGTACCGGGAGAAAACCCACCCACGCACGGGGAGAACATGCAAACTCCCCACACAGATGCCCAAAGGAGAGTTGAACCCTGAACCTCCTGACTGTGAGGCCAACGCGCTACCCACTTACAAGTCACAAACAATTATTTATTTATGTGCTGTCAAGTTAACATGATTTTAAAGTGACAGAAACGTCAACTAAATTACTTTTTGAGCAGCCTTTTTATGCTTAAACCGCATTGGTGCAGGTCCAAATGTGTCAACAATGACAGTAATACAGAAATAAAGGTCTTTTAGACAACGTCCAGCACCACATCATTGTCTTAACAGCAAAACTTAACTAAATATTAAATAAAGTAAGGCAAAGACAAACAATGGGAAATTACACAAAAGTATGTCAAATGCTTTAGAATTGACTAAGATCTCCAAAAAGACCATTTTAATACCACTTTAAGCAATAAAATTATATTTTTTTAGTGACAAAATAGCACAGCAGTAAATAAAGTAGCTCTTAAAAAAAAACAGACAAACTGAAACCTTTTTTGTCAAGGGCTGCAACCTATCTGTGGTTTTGAACTGTGGTTTTGAAATGGCGTCTTTGCCCATGACGCAACGGCTACTCAGTGTTTGTGTGTGCATGGGTAAAACAGAGCCTTTTGGTTTGGACATTATCTCATGTTCTTAAAGCTTATTTAAGAACAAAACATAAAGTTATTGACTTACGGGTGTTGGTGTGTATGCCTTATAACACGAACGGGGCTATTAAAAAACATTAATGGTGTTTCCTGGATTCCATGTAAAGGTGCGATGATTTTAAAGATAGTGTACACATCATTTGACATCTAATGTCGCACTATATCGGTGCACAGGTGTGCTATAATGCACCACCAAGTTAGTTGTTGGCTAAAATGCTTAAAATGATTCTAATGCATAAAATGTTTTTTTATTGATCAGGTGTGCACAGTGGTTGTGGGCTATTTGTTGGCAGTGGGATTTAAGTGGAGTCCTTACACTGAAGGCTACTTGAGAACTGCTGCTCTGCCTGTCTGGACCACCCTGCTTTTCTACATTGGTGAGGGGGATTCAATTCATCAGAACACGTGCAGACAAATGCTGTGTAACATGAGAAAGCCCCCCGTTCCCTACTTATTTTTAGCACACCGGGGGGATTCTACAATGAGGTTATGACCTTTTGAGGGCTTTGAATTGTTAAAAATTGCAGCGTGCAATACAAGATACATTGTTAAAATGTTTTGCAGATTAATTAGTGGTATTTGATCTTCATTTAGTGTCTTTGACTGGCTCCTGGAAAGTTCCCCTATTTGTGGTGGTGCTTGTGCTCCTCGTTGTGGGGTCTCAAGAGAAACCACCTGTTCCTGGCAGAGGTAAGACTTGGTTAACTAATACAGTTGTCCCTCGTTTATCACTGTTAATTGGTTCCAGACCCAATCACTGGAAGCAAATTTCCATAAAGTAGGAATCAATATTAATAAATGGAATATTTTTGTAGTTGTGCAATAGAAAACCTTTTTACAATCTTATCAATACAGTTGTTTTATAGTATATATAATCAGAGAAATAATACATATTAGACATAAATAAGATAACAGACTGCCTTTGTATTTTTCTATTTGTATTTTAGTTCGTTTAGCCATTTTTATGCTTGAAAATGCTTAATTTAAGACAAGAATAAGTACATTTTGTTTTATTAATAATAGGCTGTATTCAACTACGAAACAGCGATTGGTAATTAAGTTTTAAAAAAACGCGATAGAGGGAGGACACGATTTTTGAACTGCGATGAACTTTCCTGTTTCCTGTGAGGCCGCAGGCTCACGTTTGGCGTAAAATTACGTTGGTTAAGAAAAGTAAATGCTAAAATTAAAACAAGGTAGAGTGGCCAACGTTATGTAACAACCAGGGTTGGCAATATTTTACGGCGGGTCCGTGGTTTGGACTGTAAAAGTGTGAGTGGAACAGTGCGCTGCGGTGCACGTAGCAAACCTAATAGCAACAGCTGACCTGTATCATCAAAAAGTGACAACCTCGCAAATGGGTCTACCGTAGAGCCAACAGCCAGAGGAATACGGGGACGTAAAAAAGTCTTTCGGGCTTTTGGCTGAAGATATTACCGCAGTTCGGACGCAGCAGGAGACGATCTTGGCTCTTGTGGATGAGTTAAAACAGCTCCGAGGGCTAATTGAAGCCAAAGATAAACGGATAGTCGATGTGGAGCGAAGGCTGGACGACCTGGAGCAGCACTCTCGGGTGAACGACCTGATCATCACCGGCCTCCTGATTAAACCACGTACGCGCGAGCAGTGGTCGGGAGCAGCAATGGTGATGTGACCGAGGAGCAGCTGGAGGCGCGCTCGGTGGAGCGACAGGTGGGAAGCTTCCTCTGGAGTAAAGGAGTGGAGCTAAACCAGGAGGACATCGAAGCATGCAATTTTTTATCCAGGAAGGGTAACATCACGCCTGCTATAATCCTTCGATTTGTCAACCGGAAGAACAAAATTGCATTGTTGAAGCAAGGACGCAAGCTCAAAGAAACTAATGTTTACTTGAACGAACATGTATGACAAAGAAGAATGCTGACATTGCCAAGAAAGCAAGATACCTCAAGAAACAGCAAACGATTCAACGAACATGGGTAGCAAACTGTAAAGTCTTCATAAAGTTAAATGGGCCACAAGAGGAAGCAAAGATTCTCACAATTAAACACATGGATGAATTGGACAAGTATCAATGATCTTCAAGGTTAAGGTAACACTGGACTCACAATCTTACAGCCATGAACACTAAACTACAAAGGTATCTACAAAAGGACAACTTTTATAAGACTGAGCTAATGGAGAAAATGCAACAATTGCAACAAGTGGATTTGAGTGTATTTGGATATATCGAATATTCCAATCATGACATTGGGGCAAATATTGATCCGGATAATCATTTTCTTTCCTCCGCCAACAAAGTGTGATTACTACACCAATGAACAGAACAACGCTATATTCATCACAAATGGTAAATTGTCCATGATTCATTTTAACAGCAGAAGCATGTATGCACATTTCGATGAAATACGAGATTATTTACAAACATTTAACAATCCTTTCAGTATCGTAGCCATTTCTGAAACCTGGTTTAATGAAGAAAGAGGAATTCATTTTGAATTAGATGATTATGTTCTCAAATAGGGCCGCACGGTGGATGAATGGGTAGCATGTTGGCCTCACAGTCAGGAAGTTCTGGGTTTGAATCTCTGTTGGGCATCTTTGTGTGGAGTTTGCATGTTCTCCCCGTGTGTGCGTGGGTTTTCTCCGGGTACTCCGGTTTCCTCCTACATTCCAAAAACATGCATGTTAGGTTAATTGGTGACTCTAAATTGTCCATAGGTATGAATGCGAGAGTGAATGTTTGTTTGTCTATATGTGCCCTGCGATTGATTGGCGACCAGTCCAGGGTGTACCCCGCCTCCCGCCCAAAGTCAGCTGGGATAGGCACATGTCCAGCTTATAATTGTTTTATAGAAATTATATCCAAGTTGTATAATAAGAACTGTCCTATCAGAGTATTTTGTAAACAAAACCAATAATTAAAAAAGTCCTTGGCAAAGTGCTTGTAAGAAAAAAAAAATTATAAGTCATTTCTTAAATTAAAAACAAAAGAAGCTGAGGATAGATACAAGATGTACAAAAATAAATTGAAAGTTGTATTACATAAAATATTGCTGTAAAATAAATGTAATATAAAAAGAACATGGGAAATATTAAATAGAATTATTAAGAAAGGATTAAAAAAAGATTTATATTCAGATTATTTTATTGATACATGCGGTGAAATTCATGACAGTAACAGAATAGTTAATAATTTCAATAATTTCTCTGTAAATGTTGGTCCTGAACTAGCAGCAGAGATTCCAAATCAAGATATGAAGTTAAATTTTGAAAGAATTGGACTCTCTGCTGTTAGTGAATGTGAAATCCTTACTATTGTCCAGCAATTTCAAAATAAATTCTAAACAGACTGTCACTCTATCAATATGGTGCTATTAAAAAAGATCATAAGTAATATAATTACACCCTTGGCATGTATTTGCAATCTGTCTCTGCAAAATGGCTGTGTTCCAAGAAAAATGAAAATTGCTAAAGTTATTCCTGTGTTTAAAAATGGAAACAAACATGATTTTACTAATTATAGACCAATTTCACTTCTTCCTCAATTTTCAAAAATCCTTGAAAAAGTTTTGATAGGAAATTAAATAAATTCATAGAAAAGCAGAATTTACTCAATGAAGGTCAATGTGGCTTTAGAAGTAATAGATCTACTTCAATGGCCATAATCGATGCTACTGAGGAAATCTCCAAGGCACTGGATAATAAAAAATATGCAATAGGTATTTTTATCGATCTTAAAAAAGCATTGGACACAATAAATCATGAAATATTACAAAAAAAGTTAGAACGATATGATATACCTGTAGTAGCTGGGAAATGGGTCAAAAGTTATTTAAGCGATAGAGTGCAGTATGTTCATATGGGTGAGTTTTCTTCCAGATGTCTAGGCATTGCTTTTGGTGTTCCCCAGGGGTCAGTATTGGGCCCCAAATTATTTAACTTGTATATCAATGACATTTTTAATGTTTCTCAGTTGGTAAAATGTATATTGTTTGCAGATGACACAAATATATTTTACAGCAATAACAGTTTCGATAATCTTATCCAGAATGTAAATAATGAATTGAGTAAAATCAAAAAATGGATGGAAAGTAATAAATTATCTTTAAACTTAAATAAAACCAAAGTAATGTTTTTTGGAAAACATTCATTGAGGATGCAAAAATGAGTAGAGGTTAGTGGTATTAAAATTGAGTATGTTGCAGAAATAAAATTTTTGGGATTAATGATTGACCATAAATTAAACTGGAAAACACATATTAAGTAGATATGAAATAAAATTTCCATAAGCCTTGCAATTATTAATGAAGTTAAATATGTCCTTGATTACAGTGCACTTCATACTTTATATCGTTCCCTAATTCTTCCATACTTAACTTATTGTGTGGAAGTGTGAGGCAATAATTACAAGACCGCAATAGAGTCGTTATTTTATTTACAAAAGAAGGCATTACGAATAATTCATAAGGTGGGGTATCTTGATCACACCAATACGTTATTTTCCAAATCAAAAATTCTAAAATTACATGATCTTGTAAAATTGTTTACAGCAATGTTTATGTTTAAAGCATTTCACAATCTATTACCGATTAATATTCAGAACATTGTTTCTCACAGAGATCAGCCATATGATTTGAGAGGTTTAGGGAACTTATAAACCCCACTGGCTAATACTACAAGGAGATGTTTTTCTTTGTCTGTTTGTGGAGTTAAGGTGTGAAATAGTCTAGGACATGAACAAAAGCTATCTCAGAGCATTTGTTGTTTTAAATGTTTGTATAAACAAAATGTCTTGTTACAATACAAAGATGTGGAGGCTTAACTATGTTCATGTTGATGGATGGGTACTGCTTTATAGTACTTGGTTTTCTGTTTCTGGTATTTTTATTACTTTTTTTTCCAATGCTAATATTAATTTATTTGTTTTGACTGAAGAGAATAAGTTAACATTGAATTGGTGCATCTTGAATACAGGAAGTGAATATGTGAACTAGTAATTGATGTGAGATGTAGTGGGGGTAGGGTGAATAAGCTCTGGTTCCTCCTGCTCCTTTTCGAACGTGGGGAATTGTGAATTGTGATGTGAGGCCTTCAAGTAAACCTTTAGTGTGTTTGAAATAAAGTCAATCAATCAAATGTAGCGAGGGACGAATATAACTCGAATGCGCTTTATGTGTTGTCAGTGACTAAAAATGCAAAAGACGGCACTTCAATGCATCAGTATTGACATTACACTAACACTGTATCTTTTTATATATTAGGTATATTAGTATTGTGATTATGTGAGACTAATGGATAGGTATCCATTTAACAATGTTTATTATTTACCACTGACAGCTATTTTTTGGTTACATTATTGATCTATATCAGACAGTCAAAATATTTGACACAGCTCTTAGTGTGAGTGTTTCAAGAAATTTTCTTTCTCTATACCAACTCTTCAGGAGAGCTATCGGGGCAGGTGTTGTCGTTTGCTGCTAACACATTTTACATGGCCGTTTCCTGTGGTAAACTTCAGCCAAAATCGCAGCCAAGTAAAGTATGTGCAACAGGTGAGCAATTTTTACTTTTTTTATTTTTATTTTTTAAAATAAACAACGTGTTGTCTTCACTGCATGGGTGTGATTTGCCTTGGAGAAAATCAGTAATCATGCTTAAAGAAATATCGAGCAAATATGGAAGAAGCAGAACTTTTCCGTCTTAGGCTACGTTCACGCTGTTTTTGATTTTTTGTTTAAAATCCGATTTTTAAGTGGTGGTTCACTTAACCAAATAATTGCGACTTGTAATGTGAACGCAGCGCGCCTGGAAAGTGACGTACATGTGCAGAAGCACGACATCACTCGCATTTTTGTGTGTTTACCGAAGTAAAGACTGCTGCGGTGTGTGATCCTGTGATGTGCGATACCATTGATTTCATTTCTTAATTCAGTACTGGATAAAATTCAGGCTGGTGTCGGCAGTACCAATTCAATACTATGTGCAAACTCACCTAATGTATCTGGTAAATTTTAAAACCTAGTGTGCATTATTGCAAACCATAGCATAATGAGTACAAGACATCATAGTCATTTATTGATTTATTTTAAAACGTGAAGTACTATATTGAGTTAGTGGGGGGATTTACAATATAGCCAAGATGATATCAGAAAAAAACTAAGTACAAAATCATATACTACAAGTAATAAAAATATCACTATTTTGATTCCTAAATCAACTTTACGGTATATCACAAAGGTATTTCAGTATTGTTCCGCACATTACTAGCATGCTCTCCTTAACAGAATTTGAATGGGAGTCAGTATTTCTCAACCAAATTATTCCGTGTGGAAGATAAAGAAGAGAGATGGCACGAACGTTGTTATGTAAGTTTGTAGACAATGGTGCCGCGTCTGTTCCAAGGTGCGTGTGGGTGGAGTGGCGAGACATTGCTGCTTCAGCAGCTCTCTGTAATTTTTCTCGGCAATTTTTTTGGACGAGAAGAACCTTTGCCTACATCAGTGAGCACTTTATTTCAAGTCTTGCATGACAAACTACCCCTTTCCATGACTGCCTCCCTTTAGAGTCTCGGTATAACACACCTTTCTATGACGTACTGTATATATTGGATATATGCCACATGAGTGTCCACACTGCAGTCTCATTGCATACATATCTGATTAATATCTAAAAACTAATGAGTCGCATTTGAAAAAATTTGAAATGTGCTGTACACACTCACATGAAAAAAATCTGATACAGGTCGCATATGAGCATAACAATTGTAATTGCCCTGCAGTCTGTACATAGCCTTAGACCATCTTTGTGCTCTGTTTGACCCCCAAGATGGTGAAGGTTCAGTGGACCACATCCAAGCCATCCCTGGCTACCCTCAGGGATCTCGACGAGTGCCAGCTGGCCTCTTTCAAAAAGAGAAGGCCTCCAACAAAGCCAGCGACATCTACTTCATCCTGCTGGTCTGGGCCATAGTCCTGGTCCAGGTATGGCTCAACCTCTGGATCCTCCAGCTCCTTCCCATCCCTGTGGCTGGTAACATACACATACTCTGGCATGACATCTTTTCCAACAAGATGCACTCCTTACAGCTGTTTTGGTGCTTTAGTGTGGGTGATGAAGAAGCTGGTGGTCCACTTTGGGCTGAAGAGCTTTGCAGAACGAACTCTGACCTCGTGGTGGGCAGTGCTGGAGCGGTTCGGTCGGGAACGGGAGGAGGCCCTGCTGCCTGGTCCGATAAAAGGCTTGGCTCAGTTCTTACTGCGTATTGACATCAAGGTAATGCTTGTCCATTGTTGGTTTGGTCCGCTTGAACGCATGTCTTATATTCAGGGCGGGTGTTTCACACAGGACTGCGGTATATTTGCGGCGCTGCTGGGTAAGGGTTTAATGTAATGATGTTGTCATCTAATTTGCATAATTGGCCATGACACATGGCGCATGTTATTGTAATAGGAGAGAGAGGAATAAAGCTGTGGGAAACAAAGACTTAAAAATAGATGAAAAAGATATTTTGTCGTGTCATCATGTATATGAATTAAGAATTGTTGTAAGCATGTAAAACTACGTCCTTTGTGTTGACATTTTTGAAAGTCACCCACTGAAGACATCATAACTTCCGGTTGCGTTTCCGATTTTGTTCACAGGCTCATGGATTGCTAAAAAGGAAGGATGTTTTCTCAATGAAAAAAATATATATTAAAAATTGCAGATGGACTCGCGCAGTATATTAATAATAACAAGACAAGACGCTTGCCATATCGTATGCCAGCCTAAATCGTGTACGTTAACCGAAAAAAACACAAGGTTCCACTGTGCATAGAGGGCTCTGATGACTTGCTAAGTGTAACAATAACATTGCCAAGTTGGCAACACTGATCCCTCCTGCTGCTCTCCGTCTTCTTTTCTCCGGCACAGCCTGCCACAAATGAGGGAATGTATGGAGAGCACTGTACCTAGCCTTATTCTGAAACATAATGCTGTTCTTTGGTGTATTATTTGGGTTTTCAAGATTCATTCTGCTTGTAGAAATACTTTTCAAGGATTACCGTATTTCCTCAAATTGTAGTCTGGTGTGTTTTTTATTACTTAACTGCAGGTGTTTATTAGAAGTTTATTTTGGGCGTAGGCTTTTATTTGTACAAATGGTTGTTGGAATGAGACACATGGATAAGCTGTTACTCCTTTGTCACAATGGAAATATGAATGTGCAACAGCAGTAGGGCCGCAACTATTGAATATTTTAGTAATCAGTTATTCTACTAAAAATGAAAAAGGGCAATTATACAATTAAGATAATCAACCATTGAGTTTCTTAAATTCACATTGTGCAAAGGAACAAAGTGTATGTTCGGGGGTCTGATGGACTACATGATGGTGCTTTTGTAGAAGAATTAATCCATCCCAGATCTGGACGACCAGGCTTCGAATCTCCGCTTGGCATCTCTTTGTGTTCTCCCTGTGCGTACGTGGGTTTTCTCCAAGTACTCCGGTTTCCTCCCACATTCCAAAAATATGCATTTGACTACTCTAAATTGTCCATAGGTATAATGTCCTGCGATTGACTGGTGACCAGTCCAAGGTGTACCCGGCCTCTTAATAATGAGGATAAGGAGCATAGAAAGTGGATGGCTATTACCTCTTTTTATTCCTATTTTATTAGGTACAGCCGAAGTGTTCTAGGCAAGTTAAGTCCTTTCAAGTTTGCACTTAAAAAATGCTGAGCATTGTATATTTAGTTTGCCAATTTTGTGTTGTTTCTGCGAGAATCTAGAGGAGAGGTGTTTTATTCAAGGTGGTTATTTTGAGTGGTTTTAAAATGTATGACACACTCTGTGATTAGTCTGGCATGGCATCTATAGTGAGGAGGACACCATTTGAGGATATACCGTATTCATATCCAGGACTTTTGGCTGCCACTGGAGCACTTCACTATTAAATGTCATCATGAAAAGGATACTCCTGCCCCTCTTTGTAGAGACCCCTTGCATGATCACACTTTCCTTTTGCCGTTTGCACCAAAGCACAAGCGTTGTCGTTTTGTTGCACGGGAGAATGTGCTGATCACTATACAAACCTTTCCAATAATAATCTTCCCAATGTCTCTTTGTGTCTTCTATCCAAGCTGTGGCATTGGCTTAACAAGCAGGTAATGCTGTAGTGATGAGAAAGACTGTAATTAAGTTTGTGTGTGTGTGAGAGACAATCAACAAAGAAAACAAAATGATATTGATGTGTGAGAGAGAGAGAGAGATTGACAGGGAAGGCAATCGCTCGGACTGGCTTTAACCCATCCATCACCTTCTCGTGCTACCTACTTGTTGTTTTGTCCTGTCAATTGCCCACGTAGGTTTGAGTTTTTCCTCACAGGAATCTGCAGTTCCCATTTCTGCTTTGCTGTGATGGTTTGGCTTGACTGTGCGTGACTTGCATACACTGCAATTCATCAAGTAGCAGAGGGCAGTGATCTAGGGCGACACATTTTGAAAAATGCTTTTATCATAATAGAGATGAGGGAGGACACTGCTGTTTATGCAGTAGTGCGGCAAGAAGTGCCATTTTTGCACATTCAAATTGTGCATACATCACACAAAAAGTGATGTTTATTTTCTTTAACTGTGTGCTTTGCTCATTTGGGATGCAGTAGTTTTTTTTATTACTACGGCCCCCATATTCTACAAGAATTCAAATCGAAAACTGGAAGTCAAACAGCTGCATTAAAAAAACACAGTAGCCAGTAATTAGCAGTGTCATTTTTGTTTGTAATTTTGTAAAAAAAAAAAAAAAAGTTTGTATGCAATCCACCACCAGTTATTTTATGACCTTGTCCACAAAAATAAAAACATAAAAATAAATGTAAAATGTACATGTAAAATATTTTCATAGTCCAGATTTTTTTTTTTTACACATTTTTAATGAAAAATAATGGTGATAAATAATACTTTTTAAACCATAACTCTGGAATCAGAAATGCTGCTTTTTGTGGCCAATCTGTAGAATAGCAATGACAATGGTACACATTTCTCTGGCAAGGCTAGAATGACAGTTAAAAAATGTTTCTTGTTACCTGAAGCGCTCAGAAAGTTGTTATGGCAGTTTGACTCTGGAACTGATTATTTCTAGTTCAGTTTTTTCCTACGATAAAAACAGTTTTGTCAGGTAGATGTTTGTAATTTTAGGCTATACAAGCAAAATGCACCAAAAAAATGTATACACAGCTTGGCTTTGTTTTTGCATGTCCCCATGCCAAAGCACAATGGTGAGTGTGTGTGTGTTTGTTTTTCATAGCTCCTTCACATTGTGAGTCCAGGGTTCTTCTTTTAGATGCAAGCAGCTTCTACACAATAAATGGACTTTCCCTTCTGTCTGTTTTCAACTCTTTCCCTACCTGCTTCCTTGTCTTCGATGTGCTCCATGCAGATGGTGGTGTGGTTGGAGCGCTCCCTGGATAAAATAATCAGCATCTTCATCATCATCATCTTGGTCACGGGTACCCTCCTCATGGCGCTGCTGCTCACTGCCATGGTACGTGTTCCTTGTTCATGAAGCACTTCCGTCCCTGCTTTTTCAGTGACCTCGCCTCACTCGGATGTTTCCAGGTTCATCACGAGAGCGTTCACATTATTGACGTCACCAGTAATCTAATCAACGAGACCGTCTCCAACCACCCAGAATGGGCAAAGTAGGCAAGCCATCTTATTTCCCATCATCTCCATAATCTGTGAGCTGCATCCTGTGAAAATCTCATCCTCTCCAGCTTGCTTCCAGAAGCTTGTGTGGTCCAGAAGGCCTTGAATTCTGCCGTCACAAACGTCTATCAGCATGGCAGAGAATGGATAACGCAAAAAGTTAGCATTACATTTTTTTTGTACTTGAAAGAAATAATTGTGTGAATGTGTGATGCAGTCATCCTGTGTTGATAGTGGTAAATGAAATGTCGTGATATGGGATTCAATGTTAATAAATTTAATATTTTTGTAGTTAAAGCATAGAAAAGCTGTTTTGACTTTGTAAATACAGGTTTTAACATTATTAGAGCTAGGCTGTAGTCTATAGCCTTTACACTCCTTTTTTGAATGTATTTCTTCTAAACCTAAAAACTTACCACATCTACACGGGATGGGAGCAGAACTTTTTTTACTCTATTATGTTGGACATGCCATGGATGACTTCATGACTTCCTGCGTTGTTAAGGAAATGTAGTGTAAGCTAATGTTTTAATGATTTGTGTCATTGCTGCCGCCGAGTGACCGGAATACTACATGTCACTTGTCTTTCAATATGACTAATACGAGACTTGAATTCAGAGTTTGGGGGTCGTCTCACAAACTGTCTGCAGCCCTTGGACCCAAATAGATCAATTTTGCTCTTAACAGTCCACAAAATGTTCCTCCATTTCTCTTTAGACCACTTGATGTGTTCTTTGGCAAATTGTAACCTCTTCTGCACATGCCCCTTTTTTTAACAAAAGGACTTTGCGGGGGATTATTGTAAATAGATTAGATTCACACAGATTTCTTCTAACTGTCACAGTACTTACAGGTAATTGCAGAGTGTCTTTGATCAATCTAGGTGTTGATCATTGACTCAGCCTTTGCCAGTCTGGTTATTTTTGGTTCTATTTTGATAGTTGTCTTCTGTTTTCTGTCACATGTCTCTTGTTTTGCTGTCCATTTTAAGACATTGGAGATCATTTTATCTGAACAGCCAAAACTTTTTTGCATCTCTTCATAAGTTTTCCCTTCTCCTACCAACTTTTTTATTATAGTACGTTGTTCTTCTGAACAATGTGTTGGAACGACCCATTTTCCTCAGGATTTTAAAAAGAAATGCATATGTGGGCTGGTTACATCCTTAAATAGGCGTCAACTTATTCATAACTGCTTTTTTCACAAAATTGATCACTGTTCACTGATTGAATGATACACAATGCTATTTTTTTTAACACAACCCTTTGAACTAATTGCCCAATTGCACAGCTTTAAGAGTGTGCATATCATTAATGCCGAGTCTTGTTTGTTTTCTGAGAATCTACTGCACCTACTGGTAACTTGGTAATGGCCTAATTTTATTTGAACATGCATGTAAATTACATAGGAATACATAACTTAAGGGCCGCACGGTAGTCGAATGGGTAGCATATCGGCCTCACAGTCAGGAGGTTCAGGGTTCGAATCTCCGTTGGGCATCTCTGTGTGGAGTTTGAATGTTCTCCCCGTGCGTGTGTGGGTTTTCTCCGGGTACTCCGGTTTCCTCCCACATTCCAAAAACATGCATGTTAGGTTAATTGGCGACTCTGTCCATATTGTATGAATGTGAGTATGAATGCTTGAATGTCTTTGTTTGTCTATATGTGCCCTGCGATTGACTGGCGACCAGTCCAGGGTGTACCCCCGCCCAAAGCCACCTGGGATATGCTCCAGCATACCCGCGACCCTAATGAGGATAAGCGGCACAGAAAATGAATGAATGAATACATCACCTAATACAATCAAAAGTTCCACATGTCCAAAAGGAGTAGGAAGAAGCAGAGCTTATTTATTCCTACCCCATAGGTTTTATTATTTCAATACATTTGTAGACTTCCTGCAGTTAGTAAGTTTTAAAACGCATAAGTAAGGTGTTGAATAGTTGTCAATGTCCTTATCATCGCAATTAACTTATATTGCAGTCTTGATGAATGATAATCATAATAAGTAATAAGTAGAATATAAACAAATAGAACATTGTTTTAGTACAGATAATGTTTTCACTAAGATGAAAAGTTTCTAGAACAAGTATAAGGTGATAGTAACAAACATAGCATTGACAGTCAACAGACAGAAAATGTACTCTCCAAGGAATGAAGTAATATGGCCTTGGATGTACACAATATTTCATGACTCTTCTTCCTTGTATTTTGTAAAAAATCAACTGTTTGTAATGATTTATGAAATCACTCATTGTAGAGCATCGTTTTACTTCTTTTACTTATCCATTCCACAGTTTGATTTCACATACCAAAGTACTAAAGGTTTTTAGTGTTGTTCTTGCATATTTGTGTTTTAAGTTTAGTTTTTTGCTTTACTTAATAACTTGTTTAACATGTAGCAATAAAAATAGATTAATAACAGTACTTAATCTGGTTAGTCACACTGGACTGCTATTATTTTGAACGTTACTAGCAGGGATAAGCCGAGAGGAAAAGAAGACTGTATTTTATGGGATAGTAATGACGTCATGCCATCACCAAAAGATCGAAGCGCTTACTAAAGGTCCAGTAAGACTCCTATGAACCACTGGGGGCATATTTGTAAGATGTGTTAATCAGAGTTGTTGTCCTTAATTCATTTGCCTTTGTGATGAAGCATTACCTCTTTAATTTGTGTTCAGCTTCACAAGATGTTAGGAGACAAGGCCAACCACACAGCGGTAATTGAGAAGCAAGTGTTGGAACTTTGGGACAGACTCTACCACTCCTGGTTTGTCAAGGTAATAATAAAAGCAGGGGTGTGGGTCATCTACAGCATCTTTTTAAATACAGCATTCAGGTGTATTACTTTATAGAACGTGACCCACTCTAGTCGCCATCGGAGTCAGAAAATGAATGTCCACAGACAAAACAGTTGGTTGGGAGACATCCTAGACTGGAAGGACATTGCCTCTTTTCTGCAGGAGAATATTGACACTCTTTGGTCTGTAAGTGTTTTTTATTATTATTATTTTTATTTTTATTTTTGTTTTTTATTTTTATTAAGTATTTTTTTAAACACAATACACGGGGGAACCCATTTATGATGACCACCTCATCAAGTCTGGTCCATGGTTCAAGTCGAGGGGTTCTTTTGGAGTCGTTTTAGGCTTGATGATCTTGTCTCTTAGATCATAGAGTCTCTTTGGGTGGTGATGAGCAGAAACGTTGGCCTCCTCATCTCCACAACGACCACACTCCTCACTGTGTTAATTCACAGCGGCACCGCGCTGCTCAACTTTGTCCTCAGCCTGGTGAGAAGACTGCTGGTGCCTTCTGTCTTCCGCCATTGGTAAATCAATTCTTAGTCATGTGCTGTTGTGGTGCAGGTGATCTTCTTGACCACCCTCTTCTACCTGCTGAGTTCCAGTGGAGAGTCCTACAAACCTGTCAAGTGGGTCATCAGCCTGACCCCCCTCTCACAGCCGGGACCTTCATCCAACATCATTGGACAGTCTGTGGAGGAAGCCATCAGGTACTTGTCATTGGCACACTTTATTTCTAACATCCTATCATTGTCATCATTTAGCTACTATCTGGCAACAAACATTCATTTCATTATACATAACCATATTATTATTATTTGTCACACTCACTGACAAATGTCATTCTAAACAAGCCTTTTTAATGATATTTATGTCATTTCTATTTTTTATGTTTCATTGCTAGGTATTTTTTAATTTTCTGTTCATATTTATTACTGTATTAATTGCATACAATTAGAACACCTACTGTTTTATTGTTAGATATATATTTGACATATGTTACATATTGTATATTCATATTTTTCATATTAATTGTTACTGCTGTTCTAGACCAAATGAATAAATTAATTAGGATACAATTACAGCACCATTATTATTATTGTTATTGTACAATTAGTAGTATAATAATTCCATATAATATTATCAATAATATTAATTATTATTATATTATATTATATTTTACATAAAATTTGAATGTTTGGCTTAATTGTATATTGATTACTTGAAATAGTGTAAGGATGTGCTAACCAACATGCAAGAAAAAAATAATTTTGGAGTACTGTAATTCATAGAAATTGAATTGGGATTATAATAATAATAATAATAATAATAATCACATACTGTATGTCCTGTCGTGGAATTAACAAAAATCTGTTGTGAAGCTGAAACAATACAGCATCAGCAATCAGCTTCTCAATGTGGCTGTAATCATTGTGGAATTTTCCCACGCATACTACCGCGTCCGCCCGCCGCTATTTCCACATTTTATTACATAGACATATAATGATCGAATGAATAGAGCTTTCCACCACATCGGCAAATTATGCTCTGATAACGATGTTATAATGGCCAAATCATTCAGTCTGTGGGCCAAAAACTATCAAAGGTAATTGTTAAGTTTTACCTGTAAAGGTTATTAATTGGGATGCAGTTTGGGCGGTAAAACAAGGCGTACACTTCCATAGAACACGTGAGTGATGCATTTTCTCCACTCCGACGCTTGCCATAACCAATATGGCGGCAATGTTGAAGTACAGCTCAGCGCTTCAATTTTGCCAAAAAACATTTTGATGATCCCCAAGACCTTTGTGAAAATACTCTGTGGTCTGACGAGACAAAAGATACACTTTTTGGATGGTGTGTGTCCCTTTACATCTGGCGTAAAAGTAACGGCACATTTCAGATAACGAACACCAACAGTGAAATATGGTGGTGGTAGTGTGGCTGTTTTGCTGCTTCAGGACCTGTAAGATTTGCTCTGATAAATGGAACCATGAATTTTGCCGTTTTGCTAAATTTTGCAAAAAATCCCTCAAGCTGAAACCAATTGTTCTGCAGCAGGACAATGATCCAAAACACACCAGCAAGTCCTCCTCTGTATGGCTGCAGAAAAACAAAATGAAGACTTTAGAGTGGCCTAGTCAAAGTCCTGGCCTGAATCCTACTGAGATGCTGTGGCATGACCTTAAAAGGGCTTTAATGCTGGAAAAGCCTCCAATGTGGCTGAATTACAACAATTCTGCAAAGATGAGTGGGCCAAAATTCCTCCACCGTTCTGTAAGAGACTCATTGCAAGTTATGGCCAACGCTTGATTGCAGTTTTTGCTGCTAAAGGTGGCCCAACCACTTATTAGGTTTAGGGGGAAATATATATTTTTTACAGGGAAATATATATATTTTTTTTTACACAGGGCCATGTAGGTTTGGATATTTTTTCTCTTTTTCATTGAAAAACTGCATTTTAGTTCAGTTGAGCTGTCATTGACTCCTATTTACATTTGCTTGATGACCTGAAACATATGCATTTGACAAACATGTAATTAGGAAGGGGCAAACACTTTTTTCCACACCACTATTTATTACATCACCATTAATTATAATATTGCAATATTATTGTTAAGCTTTTTTATTTACATTGAATAAATATATTTACAAATATAGTAGAAGAAGCAAGATAATTCTGTTTTCTTTATAAAAAATGTACGGTATGACAGAATGGTGTTGTGTGTGTGTTTGCTAGGGGTGTGTTTGATGCCTCTCTAAAGATGGCGGGTTTCTACGGCTTGTACACGTGGCTCACTCACACAATCTTTGGTATCAACATCGTCTTCATTCCTTCAGGTGAGCGTCTTGCTGTCCGTCCCGTGAGTTCAGATCGCTCCCGAGATTCCGTTTTTCACTCTCCTCTCGCTCATCTTCCAAAAAGCTCTTGCCGCCATCTTGGGGGCGGTGCCCTTTCTTGGGACGTACTGGGCGGCCGTGCCCGCCATGTGCGACCTCTGGTTGGCTCAGGGCGAAAGCGTGAAGGCCTTACTGCTCCTCGTCTGCCACCTGCTGCCCACCTACTTTGTTGACACCGCCATCTACTCTGACATCTCTGGGTGAGCGTCTGAAACATGGGACACTTGATTAGGTACACATTCGATACACTTCTTATAATTTCTCTTGTATGCCATAAACATAAACATCTCAAAAGTATCTTTGTAACAGCACAATTCTTCTATTGGACGTGCAGTAGTAAAAATAGTCAAAATAATAGCAGTCCAATGTGACTAACTGTTATTACAATATTGTTATTGCTACATGGCAAACAAGTTACCAGTAGGTGCAGTAGACTCTCAGACCCAGCATTCATGATATGCATGCTTGCTGCGCAATTAGGCAAATAGTTGAAAGGGGTGTGTTCAAAAAATAGCAGTGCCTGCCGTTGACTTTACAAACTCAAGTATTTTGTACAATTTTTTCTGTTTCTAGGATTTGGCAACCCTGTGAATGACTAAACTAATATTTAGTTTTTTCTAACCTTTCAGTTGTTATTCCCCTCCAAGATTCTTTCACAACATTCCACAATTCCTTAACATTTCTTGGTTTTGCTTCAGAAACAGCATTTTTAATGTCACTTCACAAGTTCTCCATTGGATTAAGGTCTGGGGATTGTACTGGCCATTCCATAAGCATAAGGCAACATGGTCTTTTCAAGTATTTTGACATATGCAAACTGATCCATGATCCCTGCAATGGGATAAATGGGCCCAACAGCATAGTAGGAGAAACATGCCCATATCATGATGCTTTACTGTCTTCACTGTGTACTGTGGCTTGTATACAGAGTTTTGGGGTTCTATCACAAACTGTCTGCAGCCCTTGGACCCAAAAAGAACAGTTTTACTCTCATCAGTCCACAAAATTTTCCTCCATTTTTCTTTAGGCCAGTTGATTTGTTCGTTGGCAAATTGGAACCTCGTCTGCACATGCCTTTTTTTAACAGAGGGTTTGTGAGGGGGATTCATTCAATAGATTAGCGTCACACAGATATCTGCTAACTGTCACAGTACTTACAGGTAATTCCAGACTGTTTTTTCACAAAATTGATCAATAGTTGAATACCTCACTGCAATTTTTTTAACACCCCCCCCCTTCCAACTAATTGTCCAATTGCACAGCCTTAAGAACGTGCATATCATGAATGCTAGGTCTGTTTATTTTCTGAGAATCTACTGCATCTTCTGGTAAATTGTTTGCCATGTAGCAATAAAAATACAATAATAACATTACTTAATCTGGTTAGTCGCATTAGGCTACTATTATTTTGATAACTACTGTATGTATTTGAGCCCATGATACATGGCGTCTGTAAAGATGTATAGCATTCTAGAGCAAGATCTGTGAGTGGCATAGGTTGTTGTACAATATGTAAAGAACAAATATACACACATGACATTTTTTTCATGATACAATTGTCTATTAAAAAAAAAAAACACTACATCAGCATTCACAGCCTTTGTTGGGTGCAGTCTTTCTGAAAATGATGCCACACATGGACCTTTTTTTCATTTGAATTGCACAAATATTTCATGATAGGCAATAAGTAGATTTAGTATTTTTTTAATGTATTAAAAATGTATATTGTATTTTATTTATTTAATTATGTTTTTAATTGTGTTTATTTCATGTTATGTTCATTTTATTTTTGTATTTATGTATTATACATATTTAATTATACATTTGTAATTCTTTCATATTTAATTATAAATAATGATAATGTTGATTGAACATTATACATTATATTTGGACCTGTAATTTTATGGATTTCGTTGTATATTGTAAATGAAATGTATAAAATATATATATTTTAATTTACCATATATTCTCTTCTGTTACATTTTTAACACTTAAAATTGCGATTCCGATGAATACAAATAATAAACAGGGCTCCCGACCAATCAGATTACAGACGGGCGCAATTCAAATCCATTAGTCATTTTAAATATACTCCATGATTCCATTATAAAAATAGGTTTGCACAGCTAAAGGCCATCCCCCTAATCATTTCCTTACCCTGAAAATATACCAAGCACTCTCTGCAGTTGAGTTAATGAACTCCCCTCCGGCCACTGTAGGAGGAAATACAGTAAGAGGCTTTGGATTTGTGTGTGTTCAGGGGTGGTCACCCTTACCTGACAGGGCTGGCGGTGGCGGGCGGAGCCTACTACCTGGGCCTGGAGGGCGCCATCATCGGGCCCATCCTCCTATGCATCCTGGTGGTGGCGGCCAACATCTACAGTGCCATGCTGATGAGCCCCAACTCTGCGGCGCCAACGCCAGTGCAGGCGAGCTGGCAAGGCATCAGGTTGACAACTTGCCCGCCAACCAGCGTTGTAGAAACGGCCAAACGTCTTAGCATGGTTTACTTTTTGTTTCTCCCCTTGAAGGCCCTTCCCCGACTCCACCCCTTCTGTCCTGAAGAAGAGCAGCGACTGAAAGCGACGCTAGTAGAACGTCATCTGACCCAAAAAGACCCCTCCATGTGCGGAGGGTTCCAGCAAGATGGTGCCCGAGGAAAGCGGCATCACGGTTGTTTACCCACCGTGCTCAGCTGCATGGTCGCCCTGAGCAACACGCTGCCTGCCGCTGTCAATCAACATGACGTCAGTTGACTCAATCTAAACACTACTTTGGAACGCTCAGATGGCATTTTTTACACTACATAGTCACACTTTGCCCTACATCATATTATCTCCTCACTCACACACACACACACACACACACGAGGCACTCTTCTAGAAACCAAACCTTCCATGGGAAATTCATGCAAATTAATTGGAAATGTAGCTTTTCTTTTTATAAACACATGCTTTTAAAGTGTTTTTTTTCTAAAGATGTACTGATCACATTTGGGTTAAGGAAATAAGCGTAGAAATAATTTTAACATAATACTAATAATTAACGTATAATATTAAAAGATACACATTGGAACCAAAAATGTATTATATGTATATCACTACACTAATATTAAATGAATAGAGTATATATTGTATTATTTTCAATATTGATTCATTTATTGACCTAATTTTTCTGTGTGTTATTTTTAAGTTTACATTTTAAGTTTAACTTAAAAGTCCAATATAGTATCTCCACATTCTCCAGTTGTCCACTTAAAATTGGGGTTTCTGCTGCAGCACAGTTGCTCTCCTTCTCTGTTACCACAGTCTTTGTTTTTATTTCTATGTACATGTATTATATATGTGTGTGTTTGTGTGTGTGTGTGTATATATATATATATATA